>CM055903.1:14227243-14827243 GCA_029582155.1 Panopea generosa | reverse complement strand
ATATATGATAAGAGTCACATTAACACGTATATATAAAGAATGTCAGTCGCTTTTATATGTAGATATTTTAACTGACTGTTGTATATACATTAGTTTGATGATGTATGTTTATAATGATCGGTTAATTAATTGTTATTTTTTCTGCATTGTATATAAATTTTGCTATGTTTGTTAACAAAGCTTTGAGTTTGTGGAAATCAGTGATTGAAATTTGTTTATCGTTAGCCAACTACAGTAGTATCTTTTAAAGTAGGTATTCCTCAAGTGTCTATATGCGGAACACACCAGAAGGAAATTATATTTATTTTCGATTTGGTTTATTTGGCATTTTGTACAAATTCTGTTTTCTCTTGGTATGTTATCGTATCTTCCTGTTTCTATCGCTAAATTATGTGACGATATGCGAAATCTTGAAAATGCAAATTTATATTTATTTTCTTTTATTGCGTCTAAGTATTTTTCTTTTTTAAAGTCATGTTTAAATAAGCTATAGTGCTGTAGTCTGGATGAGTTGTTTATTTCTGAGTACCAGGTTTGTTAATATGTATCTTAGATGCGCTTTTTTATGATGAGAAAATGTATATCTATATTGAATTGCTGTAACCATATATCACTAAATCCATGGTTTTGGAGAATATTTTTTATTTGATATGCCCAGTTTGTGTTTTGGTTATTTGGTAAATTATCGGTATCATGTTTTAGTACTGAATAAATATTTTTAACTATGGAGTTTTCGCCTAGTTTGAGGATTTTCATCCAGTATTTTATCATATTAATTTTTCTGACAACTTGTAGTGGAACTCTTCCTAGTTCTCCATAAAGTGCATTTAAATTTGTAGGTTTTTAGCACACAATATTCGTCTAAGAAATTTGGTATGTATTCGTTCGATATCGGTGCATACAAGTGGTCGTAATTAATGGTGTGAAAATAGAAAAAAGGGCGTGTTTGGGACAGATTTGGTGGTCGTAATACCGGATTAGCAGGGTGCCCGTATTATCGGAGTTAACGACCATTGAATAAAGAAAGAAAAAATCCGTCCCTAAAATAAATGCCCGTAATATCGGGGTGATCTTAATATCGGGGTGGTCGTTAGGTGGAGTTTTACTATATAGCCTTTATCAGCCTCTAACAGTTCATTAGTACTGAGGCTAAGTTGTATCCATATTATGGTATCTAACATCCTCCAACAGTCCATTAGTACTGAGGCTAAGTATACTGAATGCCAAAAGAAACTACACACTTTTACATTTTATTTTTTTTACCTATTTTCAAAAAAAATTTCAGTACGAACTTTTGGTACCAAAATGTTTGTAAGACATTGACTTAACTTTTGCAAAGATTATTTTGTTATTGGAACTTCCGGAAAACATGTTTTAATAAGCTAAGTCGTATGTCGGACGTTATTGAAAATCACAAAGTTACCAATTTCCATGTGATATTATTCTTGATGAAATGTTTTTGTAACCATAGCTTCAAAGTCGTTAATAGCGGTTGTGACCACCTCTCCTATGATGCAGGGTGAAAACTCTAGACCGCATGGACATGGTGTAACGCCTGATGACGTCATTCGGGATAGCGTTCCATTCATGGATTAAGGCCGCTGTAAGATCACGAACATTGTTAATTTCGTGATTTATCCTCACATTTCGCCCAAGCAATGCCCAAATTTGCTCAATAGGGTTCATGTCGGGGCTACATGCAGGCCACTGCAAGACGCCGAAGCCGTTTCTCTGCAGAAAAGCCCTAGTGCACAATGCTGTGTGCGACCTAGCATTGTCATGCATTAGAATACCAGGGTGAGCAGTCAAGAACGGAACCACTACTGGTTGCAGAACCTGATCGATATAGCGATCGGCATTCATATTTCCTTGAACAACAATTAGATTGGTCTTTATACCCCACATAATGCCACCCCAGACCATTAACCCACCTCCCCCAAAGCGATCACGTTCAATTACGCAGTTGTCGTCATAACGCTCCCCGCGTCTTCGGTACACGCGTAACCTACCGTCTGCAAAACTTACGTTGAACCTGCTCTCGTCTGAAAACAGCACGCTGGACCACTGGGCACGCGTCCAGTGACAATGACGTCGCGCCCAGAGCAGCCGGTGGTGACGATTTGCTCTATTTAGAACTTGTCCAACGTATGGTCGCATTGGTCTGATTGGTGCCGGGCCGGTACGTAAACGTCTCAATACGGTTTGCGATGATATGCCGTATTCAATCGCCGTTCTTTTCGCCGTCTTGAAGCGTCGACGTCTATGTGTTAACGTCATATGCCGATCTTGTCCAACCGTCGTTACTTTTGGCCTACCGGCTCTAGGGCAGTCCAAAATGGTACCAGTTACATTATAACGCTGCTGCAGGTTAATGATAGTACGCCTGTTGCAATTCATCTGTCTAGCGACGCCAGTGACGCTGACACCAGAAGCAAGCAATTGAAGAGATTCAATTCTCTGGTTTTCAGACAGCCTAGGCCTGTTGAAAGCAGTGTGAGTCAGAAAGTAAAGTGTTTTTTACATCAGCAAGGTGTATAGGAAGTCGGTCAGTGATAAACCGGTTTTCAATATACCGATGCCCGAGATTGACGTGCAAAAATTGCATAACAACGTCCGGTCGAAATATTCGACACTAACTGGGTCAAATTGACCTCACATGAGTGTACGGTATAATCCAGTAGGCAAGTACTCGACATGTGAAATTTTGATCAAAACACATTAACATTTACACAGAAAGTAGAAAAACAAAAGTGTGTAGTTTCTTTTGGTATTCAGTATAGTTTACATAGTATAGCCTCTATCAGCCTCTAACAGTTCATTAGTACTGAGGCTTAGTAGTATACATAGAATAGCCTCTATCAGCATCTAACAGTTCATTAGTACTGAGGCTTATTAGTATACATAGTATAGCCTCTATCAGCATCTAACAGTTCATTAGTACTACGGCTTAGTAGTATACATAGTATAGCCTCTATCAGCATCTAACAGTTCATTAGTACTGAGGCTTAGTAGTATACATAGTAAAGCCTCTATCAGCATCTAACAGTTAATTAGTACTGAGGCTTAGTAATATACATAGAATAGCCTCTATCAGCATCTAACAGTTCATTTGTACTGAGGCTTAGTAGTATCCATAGAATAGCCTCTATCAGCATCTAACAGTTCATTAGTACTGAGGCTAAGTAGTATACATAGTATAGCCTCTATCAGCATCTAACAGTCCATTAGTACTGAGGCTAAGTAGTATACATAGTATAGCCTCTATCAGCATCTAACAGTCCATTAGTACTGAGGCTAAATAGTAAACATAGTATAGCCTCTATCAGCATCTAACAGTCCATTAGTACTGAGGCTTAGTAATATCCATAGAAAAGCCTCTTTCAGCATCTAACAGTTCATTAGTACTGAGGCTAAGTAGTATACATAGTATAGCCTCTATCAGCATCTAACAGTCCATTAGTACTGAGGCTAAGTAGTATACATAGTATAGCCTCTATCAGCATCTAACAGTCCATTAGTACTGAGGCTAAGTAGTATACATAGAATAGCCTCTATCAGCATCTAACAGTTCATTAGTACTGAGGCTAAGTAGTATACATAGAATAGCCTCTATCAGCATCTAACAGTTCATTAGTACTGAGGCTAAGTAGTATACATAGTATAGCCTCTATCAGCATCTAACAGTCCATTAGTACTGAGGCTAAGTAGTATACATAGTATAGCCTCTATCAGCATCTAACAGTCCATTAGTACTGAGGCTTAGTAATATCCATAGAAAAGCCTCTTTCAGCATCTAACAGTTCATTAGTACTGAGGCTAAGTAGTATACATAGTATAGCCTCTATCAGCATCTAACAGTCCATTAGTACTGAGGCTAAGTAGTATACATAGTATAGCCTCTATCAGCATCTAACAGTCCATTAGTACTGAGGCTAAGTAGTGTACATAGAATAGCCTCTATCAGCATCTAACAGTTCATTAGTACTGAGGCTAAGTAGTATACATAGAATAGCCTCTATCAGCATCTAACAGTTCATTAGTACTGAGGCTAAGTAGTATACATAGTATAGCCTCTATCAGCATCTAACAGTCCATTAGTACTGAGGCTAAGTAGTATACATAGTATAGCCTCTATCAGCATCTAACAGTCCATTAGTACTGAGGCTAAATAGTAAACATAGTATAGCCTCTATCAGCATCTAACAGTCATCTAACAGTCCATTAGTACTGTGGCTAAGTAGTATCCATTGTATAGCCTATATCAGCTTCTTACAGTCTATTATTACTTAGGCTAAGTAGTACCCATAGAATAGCCTCTACCAGCCTTTAACAGTTCATTAGTACTGAGGCTAAGTAGTAATCATAGTATAGCCTCTATCAGTCTCTAACAGTCCATTAGTATCGTGGCTTTATAACATATTAATTAATGATATTTTCAAATAAGGGTTAATATAGTATTAATAATTACTCATGTCAAATGAATAAATGAAATCGCTTTTTCGAATTGGTGACACCACTTATACAACTATCATATCATAGTACTTATAAAAATTTGTGATATATCCAAATTTTTTCATGTGAAAAAGATGATATCGTTTATTCAAACGTGTATTAAAATATTATTTTATGATGAAATTATTTTGTTTTAATTTTTAACTTATTTATTTAAAATTGATTGTGAAACAAGTCCTTACAAGTTATATACATATTGATGTCGTCCTGGGAAGATTCAGTACTAAGCATCGATGTGTGAATAAAAAGGTTCGTCATGTTCTAGAGCCCAGATCGTCTATTATATCAAGTAACCATATTAAACCAACTTTAACCGAACTCCCACCAAGGGCGGAGAGAAAAGATCTTTTAGACAGAGAAATTATAAATAAAAGCGTTCTAGATGGTTTGGCGCAGCTGATAAAATCAAGAAGCACGTCTAAAATGTCTTCATTTCGAAGGTCAAAAATAATAAAGCGCGTTTGTTTACATGAATATATTCTGTTATATTCCATTATTTCTATAAAAATGTATCCGGTATTACTGGCGGAAACAAATTTATAAAGTGTATTTCCTTCTTGTTTTTAGTAATACTGAAAAAAGCATTCAATACATTGTTTTACTCTTGCGGTTACGAAAACTGTTGATGAAAGGTGATGCTGACAGCGCAATATGCTTATTTACGCATTTACTTCTGTTTGCTAAATACAGAAACTTATAAAAATAATGACGTAATTGCTATTAATATATCTATATAAGCGGCTTTCATTACGCATGTCCCATTTATCGCAGTTCCAGTTACTGATTACCAGACGCAATCATGACATAGAAGTAAGTTGTTTTCTGTTCTGTATTAACATTTATTTAGTAGCGACATGGGAGTGTCGGAGATAATGCAGGTACCGGAAGTTTTACCTTTATGTCACCAAATGGTAATAGCCTTATCGATTATGTTTTGTGTTCGTACGATTTGTTTTTAATTATCAGTGATTTTATTGTACATGATTTCCAAACGTGCTCCACGAATGCACCTATACAGGTTAATTTTTTACTTGGTTATGTAGCCTGTGTGGAGCAGGAAAGCAATTATTCATACAGTAAATTGTACTGGGATAATAATCAAGTAAATATTTATAAAGAAGCTATATATAGTGAATTGTTAAATTTAAATGATATTGTAGATGGGAATACATCATCAGAAATAGATCTAGATACTGGGATTGATGCTTTAACATCTTGTTTGTATAAGAAAACGTTTTCAATATTTGGTCGTTCAAAAACTATATCATGTAAAAAAGTAAACAAACGGAAATTTAAAAGTGAATGGTTTAATAGTGAGTGTGAAAATGCCCGGCGGGGATTCTGTGCTGCGTACAGATCGTTTAGAAAAACGTAGGTCAGTAGACAATAGAGTTGTTATGATTGCTCAACATCACATTCATCATGCAACCAAGCGTAAAGCTAAGGCGTCTTACAAAATAAGCTACACAATCTAGCTAAAAATGTTTTTGAGCGAGATCAAAAAGTAAAAGAGCACAACACCAAAAGAGTTTTTTGATCACTTTAAAAATATTTTTTCAATTGATAACATATTTTATAATGACGATATTGAAACCGAAATGTCAAATCGTAACTTCAATCAACATGTACACAAGCTAGATGCTGTTTTCAGTGTTGGTGAGGTCATCAAGGCAATTTCGTCAGAACAGAACAGAAATACATTCTATTTGACATATACATGATAGTACATAGCCATACAACAATGAATTTACAAATAGTACGTCACATATTCAACACACTCTCTCTCTAAAACACGCACACACACTCTCACGCACACACACGCACACATGTAAACACTCACGCACACGTATAAACGCTCGCGCACAAAAACTCGCACACAGATGTAATATTATAATTTAATTTGAAGCAATACAAATGATTCATAGTAGAAAAAAGCGGAGTATGGATCAGAAAATAAGTTATGGAAAGATTAAACAAGTTTACAAGTGGATTACGAATTTCCTAAAGTGTGAAATAGATTGTCTCGTCTGACAGTGGCTAATCTGATATAAAAACACAAACTGTTCAACTCTTTCTTATTTTTCGTATTTAATAATTGTAAAAATTTAATCATATTAAGACGAACATAGAAGTATCTCCTTATGTATTTTGTTCTTAGATCTGCAAAACATTTGCATTTGAGCATAAAATGTAGTTCATCCTCAATGTCATTATGGACTACTCGGGGACATATCTGACACAATCGTTCATTTCGTTGCACTCTCGTCCTAAATCGAGCTGTATTTATGCGTAAATTGTTTGCAGATATACGCATTCGCGTCATGAGTTTTCTAAGCTTTGAAGAAACAATGATTGATAAATATGCCTCATATTCAAAAGTCGTTTTTAAGTGAACATAAAATATATTAAGCACTCTGTTACTGTTTAAATCTGCATACCATTCTTGACGGAAAGTATCTATAGCACGCTGTCTAAAGTTATTTATGAAGGAAGGTACATTTACATGATCAGGATTATACCATATATCGGAGAAACCATATGTATCTAGTAGATGTTTTACTTTAAAAGGACATGGTCCACCACGGAACTTGTTGTTGATTAAGATGTAGTTATATATGTTGGTAATTGTCAAATTATTTGAACGGATAACTTTAAAAAAAAAAATTTCATCAATGAAAAGGGATAAAAGTAGTGGTGATGATAAATTGATCAATTTCAAAAATTGAAATGTTTTTAGATATTTCTGATGTCATATCTCCAATTTTGTGCAAACTTTTCAATCATATATATTCATGTGGTATATATCCTGAAAGCTGGACAAAGGGTGTTATTGTTCCAATTCCCCAAAAGATAATATTAATGATGTGAATAATTACAGATTTAGAAGTATCACTCTTACAAAAATTCTCATCTTTATTAAATAACCGTTTAAGATCATGGGCGAATGAAAACAATTTATTATCTGACTTCCAGTTCGGTTTTCAAAAAAATCGAAGCACTGTTGACTGTATTTTTGTATTGAATTCTATCAAAGACACAGTTCTTAAAAATGAGAACAAAAAACTGTATTGTTCTTTTATTGATTTCCGTAAGGCATTTGATGTTGAATATAGAAATGGAATTTGGTTTAAATTATTAGAATACGGAAGTTCTTCTAAGATAGTTAATATGCTTATGACTATATATAACAGTGTTAAGTCTTGTGTACGTGTTAATGGTAAAAATACAGATTATTTTGATAGTTATTCGGGTGTGAAGCAGGGTCAAATGTTGTTTTTATTCTTTATAAATGACATGTATGATTATATTAAAGATGACACATTAGATGTGTTTACTTTAGATGAATTAAAGCTATTTTTACTGTTCATTGCAGATGATACGGTAATTTTCGCATATACTAAAGAAGGCCTACAACCTCAGTTAAATAAATTACATGATTATTGCAAAAGTTGGGGTTTGACAGTTAACATAGAAAAAACTGTTGTTATGCTTTGTAAAAAGGGTAACACATTTGAAAATTTTGACGTATATTATGATATTCATCAATTGCAAGTTGTGAAAGATTTTACATACCTAGGGGTCTATCATCAAATGGTTAAAAAATCACAAAAGAAACTGTCAGAACAGGCTATGAAACACACACACAAACACACACACACACACACACACACACACACACCAAAAAAAACCCCAAAAAACATTTATTCAATATTTATGTCATTATGTTGTTGCTATGTTATGTTTGTTTGTTTTTTTTTGTGTTTTTTGTATTGTTTTTTTTTCTTCTTTGTGTTGTATCATTTGTAAATACACTTACAATCATGCATAGAGTAGGAACGACACGAACAACATCTCAGTTGTTTGGAATCATCTGCTGTATTTAGCCAAATACAGGTGATTGAGTGATAAATATATAGATATATTTCATTGTTGTTATAATATATTTTAAGTTTATGTTTAAACTGACTTACCAACTTTCCAATTCACACCTTCAAGTTACCTGTGTTTCTCTACACTGCAAAAAAATTGAATATTATGCATAAGGCAAACTACAATTTATTATGATAAATGATATGCATATATTTGTTAATAAAAAATGTGGTTTTAATTATGTCCTTGGCTGTTACCACAGTTCTCCATCTTATTAAATGTCAACAAACTGTAATCCACAAAGAAACGCTGAAGAATGCCAGTAAAATAATCCAATTAGTTACTAAATATGATTTCTATCCAAATCATTTTTTTTTCTTTTTACTTCTGATACCATGTTATATTATTAAGATGAGAAATATAACACAATATATTGTTGTGATCTTTATTCTAGGAAGTCTAAGCATCAAGTGAGTGGAAATGTATTATCGTGCGATACATATATTAAGGTATACATGTTAAGTAACTGTGTATGGAACTATATGAAATAAAGCTACATGAGTTGTTTCCCTTAGTAACACAATCATACAACACAGCACCAACGAAAGTCTATCTAAAACAATTGAGGGGGAGTCCGGACCCCTCTATCTACAACTGTGCCTACACATCGTTTTCAGCCAAGCTACGCCCCTGTATATAATCGGTTGCGTCAATCTCATCTACATGTATAACTAAGTCACAATGAATGTGTTCCCTTTTACTTGATACCCTCCCGTCGCATTACAATCTCCGGCAACAACGACTCTTCCTAACGATTCATAATGATTAAACATTATATAAGTCAAAATCAATACCATTTGTAGCAGGCGAATCTTCACCGCATAAATACACACCGCAAAAGAATATGTCTTCATCATTATTAAAGAAATATTTATCTAATTTCTACCGTAACATTGTATCATAACGTTTTTCAACGATAGAAATAACTGTACCGCCACTGTTTCGTTTCGCCCGCCTTTGTCTAAATTTGCGGTAGTAAACACATGTTTTACCTGAAAGTTCTAGTTCACTATGTTTACATGTCGACAATTCAGATAAAGTTATAATGTCATTTCGAATCAAAATATCTATTAATTCACTGTTTGATTTTTTTATTATCTGTCAGGCCGTTACAGTGCCATACCATGACACTCGGTCCACCCTCGGCTGTATTCTCTGTATTCACTGGTATATATGAATATACTAGTATATCTAAAAACATTTTTGCTTTATTTGACGTGATGATAAGAAAGTCAATGTATGTATACCATATGTTTTGGAACGTTTCAAACATTGGGTAAGGAGAAAATGTTGATATATTAAAGAGAATTTATCAGGATTTTTCAAACTTTTAATATTGGCTGAACACATTTTTCCCAATATATCATACCTATATATACTTGCTGAACCCCTATTACCAAAACAATATCTATTTAAAAATGCCAAAATAATATATTGAAAAAGGATTTCCTAACATGGGCTACGCGTCGGGGTTAGACTAAAATTGATTTCCCGACATACCTTTGGTATAAAACGGAGGCAATGGTGGTGGGAGTGTTATCCCTTATTTTTCAAAACACATTCAGATCTGGGAGAGTAATTATCAAACAAATGAATCCATAGATTGAACAATTTGCAATTTGTCATGCAACATGGCCTTATTATTACTCACAGTTATATGAATAAAATCTGCAGTAATTAATTACTTATTGCTTTCAACAGACAGTCACTTAGACAGAAATTTGAATTTTGGGGGAGGATCAAACTAGTCAATATTTGTCCTGTGACCAGTGTTTGTAAACAAGCTGGCATGCTGCAGCTCACATGGCCATATTTACATATTCAAAATACTAGTAGTTAAATGCAAACTACAAATCATGCATGACTTACCAAACTTTTAAATGAGTTTCTTGTATAATCCTTTTTTGTAATCACCAACAGTATATGTATCACCATATTTCTCTTTCTTATTAAAAATGGTTCAATTTATGATATCACGTGAATGAATCATTTTACATGTGTATTATATCACATCAACAGAACAGGTTCATTTTTAGATTCAAACTATATATAGTGTTTTCACTTGGAATGTGAATATATATAAGGCTTTTGACAAGTCAAAGCGTTTGAAATTGACTTTAAACTAATCAATAACACTTTCTGGATTTTTTTTTCTCAATTAAGTATCCTTATATTCTCATTTACAGCATGATATCTGTTTTAATAAAGTGTTTTCTCTCCCTCCGTGTATTACATTGTTATTGAACCAATTTTCTAGTACTGAAGGACAGTAATGAATGGATCTTCTCAAATACTGATGAGCCAAATCTGTTAATATCTGGCTAAATGTCCTCTCTGAATAGGAGTGTTAAAGTTGTTCAATTAAAGCGGTTAGGGTATACTGGGGTCTTGTAACTTTGATTTCTATGGGAAAACAGATAATTCTGTTTTTTACAACTATTTTACGTATTATTTCAATTATCTTGAGGTCAGGAATATTGTTAAGTCATTACAGTTGAGACTTGGTCCTTCTCAAGAACTGTCCAGCCAGATTCTTTCATATTTAGTATAACATTTAATGATCCCTATGAGAAGAGGTTTCAAATGAAGGGGTAGGATGTATTGGGGACTTTGGATTTTTACATAGGAATAATATGGAAAAACAGTAAATCTATTATTATCAGTTATTCTAGGAATTATTTTAATCATCTTGAGGCCTGGGGTATTGTTTAGTCATAACAACTGAGCCCGAGACCTTTAAAGGGTAGTTAATTATTAAGAGCTATAAAGAGCCAGCAAAGGGATAAAATGGTGAAAAGTCAAAAATATTGTATAAGAGTTTATTACCTCCTTTATATTTTCTTTGTTGTTGTTTCCGTTCAATAAGTTAACGTGTATAGGTTTTAAAAAAATATCCCAAAAAATGAATACTAAGTATTAAAGTAAATATTTAACATATACTTAGTGGACAATATTTCCAAGAGTTAATATTAGATTTTTTTCGATACTGCTGTATGAGTTGGGTTTTTTTCTCAAATACTTGTATGTACGGAATCTGCTTGAAATAAGAGGTTAGTGTCCATTGGTGCCCAGTAGGTTGATTTTCACTTTACCTGAAAATGCTATGAGAAAACAGATAATTCTCATTTTTCTCATTAGTATAGTAAGTTCTTCATAGGCTAAGTCCATATACATTTTGATAGGAAGTGACATGTGGGCGACTTTGGTCCTCTTGTTTGATATTAGAGGCCGTTTATGGAGCACTATTAGTAAAAAGTAGTGTTGCTAATGAAATTAAAAAAAATCTCATGGGTTCGAACTCGGATTGAGCGAGTAGCATTCCGCAGATATAACCAATATGCCATGGAGGAAAATATCAAGACGGCGGAATAAATCTAAGTTGAAACTTAATTGCTTATCCGGATGTAATCAATGATGCCAAGTTATTGCTTACATTATTCTACTGGTCCGGTTTCATTCAAATATAACAGCTTGTTTAAATCCATGCCTATTATGATGAACAACGGTAATTTGAACCAGATAGTCAGAATTTATACTAATTATTCCAATTATACTAATTTTTTATTGATTTAAACATAAATACTGGTTATGCCGCGTTTAGTTTTATTTCGAATAAACACCTATTTCATATATTCCCAAACTAAAAAGGATGTTATCAAAAGCTTAAAGTCATATAAAAGGTTGACATTGCAATGGTAACCATAGTAACGTGCCTCTGTCTACAAATATGTCTACATGCTCTTGGATGTTATAGGCACGTGGATAATGGACATAATTTTCAAGAAAGGTCATCTTGTTTAATGAAAGGTCTATAATAATGGTGAAGAATCCATGACCTTTGGGCTAGAGCGTATTTATCTTAAGTATGGCAAGTGACAACATATCATAATTTGGATTGGCTGTCGGTTTATATTGACAATTATGGACAATTTTATACTTCATGCTTTCTATTATTTTAGCAATGGCAAGTGACGATATAGCCATCATTGGGGTTGGCTGTCGGTTTCCTGGTGCTGACGAATTTGTCCGAATTTTGGCGAGTACTTTCAAAGGGAGAAAACCACGTAAAAGAAATCCCAAAGGATCGATGGAACATCGATGCATTTTACGATAAGGACCCCAACGCTCCAGGGAAAACGTATGTGCGAAAGGCTGGTTTAATCAACAGGTAAACTTAAATCCATTGTATGAACAAATACTTTTATTATCGAACACTGTTTTGAGATAGATAAAGTTGGTGCTTTTATAATTAATGAAACGCATATTAAAATATAATGTTATATAGCTAACAAGCTAATTCCTGAAATCCGATATTGGGATAGTGTTTTACAATATTATTTTATTATTTATATAGAAACAGTTTGTTGTATTCCTCTCTTAGACGTTCGAAATAGAACTATCGCGATTTTCGAACTATCGAATTCAGGTTGAAAGTGTCTTATTTTACAGTTGAAACCTTGCATTAAAAACGACATCTTTTCTCAAATACATTCATGATAAAAAAATACTTTTTATCTGTATGTGTATTTTATTGTTAATAAGGTCAAACATAAGGTCTGGCGCATCGTGCATCTGATATTCTGGAATTTACCCGACTTTGCACGTGAATCTAACAAATGAAATGGTCAAATACCATTTTCTGAAAATCAGAGCAATCTATTTTTGGAAATATACTTCCTGTGTGACATAGGTGTAATAAATGATTTGATGTGCTTTGACAGTTTCTCGGGGCCAAACTATTGTGTGCCTATTTTTAAAACATTATGATATGAAGTCGTCCGATCACAGTTTATTTTCGTGAATAATTAAAATTAAATAAGTACCCGGTAGATATAATTAGTTCATTTAAAAAGTAAAATACCCATTTATCACTCCAAAATTGCTTCGTCGGTCACCGTCTATTAGCCTATATAATACGCACACAGGCAGGAGTAACGGTCGCTGGTAAGTTTCCCAACCCCATCTGTTTTTTTCCATTTTGTTTTATTTTCAATATAATGTTTACTCCATTGTATATAACAAAAAGAAAGAAAAATGACATACATTACTTAACCTATATTTGTTTGTTATATCCGATGGATTGTACATAGATATTAGGAAAAAAATCAGATGGGGTTGGGCAACTAACCAATGTCTGTTACTACAATACAACACAACACAACACAATATCCTTTATTCACTCAGTTCACATAGACATGAAATCATGAGGTCATGCAAAGTTGTAAAGTGTTAAGGCTCATATAAGATGTTTGTGGGAAGGACTGTTACTAATGTTGGAATAACTTGTAGTCCAACCCAATTGCTTTTTTCATGATTATTATGCCACTGTTTATATATATGTGTATTGTATAATGAAGCTTGCAATTAAATATTATTAAACCTAGGAAAAGGAAAACATTTGTCAGTTTTTGTCGGGGTTGTGTATTTTGTTTACAGTATTTCCACATGTTATATTTTGGATTAAATTGTCACGCAATGATTGTTTTTACGACGTTTTTTAACAGTATTAACAGTCGACGATTCGTCTGACATGCCATGATTTTTCAGTGAAGTAGATTTCAGGTGACAATTTTATTTCTGTATCCACATGGTCATTGAATGCAATGAAAAATAATAAAAAAATAATACTCCCGATACAAGAAAGAAAGTCATTTTATGATACAGCCCTGAAAAAAAGTATTATTACTATGTCCATTTTTCAGTTTACATAAAACCTTGACAAATGAATGCTAGGTTTGTTTACGAATATCGATTTCAAACACGTCTGCTGAAAAGTGAATGCATTACAGGTCAAGGTCAAAAGCTATAAATATATTTCGCTTGTGCATGTCAGAAATTATAGAGGTTCTGAATGAGTTTATTGACAAACAATTGTATATAAGACAAAAAAAATGTTTTCCATTGTCAGAATAATACATTTGGCCATTGTTTTAGATTTCTATAGTTATATTATTGCATTTTTCAAGATATGAGGGGGTTGTAGATGTGGGAACACGGGGTGGGGGATAGGGGATGTTGTAAGACATGAAAAAGTGCCCGGCACCTGTGGTTTCTTCTTCTTTAAAAATGCATTTGGGTCTTTCTTTAAATGAAAAGCATGCAAACTTATTTCATTTACTGTAGAATATGGTGGGGTTACACCTTTTAGGCACATATTTGGAGATATTCTTAACATGTTGACAGTATTGTTATATAGGTTCGATGAGTGGGATCATCTATTGTTTGGTATTAGCGACAATGAAGCTAAGCTCATGGACCCAAACCAGAGAATAGGTTCTCGACTGCGTACACATGGCTTTAGAAGATGGACATATGACAAGAAAGGACATAAACGGAACTCACACTGGCGTTTATATAGGTAAGATATTTCATTTCCTCCAATGGTTAAGGAGAGCATAAACATTATACATTTTTAAATGACATAACATATACACTTTGACAAATCAATTTTTATATTATGATATACAGTATGTACATGACAATATAAAAAAAAACACCAGATATAATCATGTGAAACTTAATTATACAATTAACATTAAAATAAGTAAGAGTTTTATTTAATGTCCTATACTTTATAATTTTTATCTCGACTATTCGTAGAATGGCTATTGTACTCGCCCTGGCCTGCTTCTGCGTTTGTTTTTCAGGTTAACTTTTTTTATCAGGTAAGATATCTGTGCAACCACTCATTGGTTTTGAATGAAACTTTACATGTGTGTTCAGCATCACCAGTGGAACACACAGAGATAAGAACAATAACTCTAGGTTGCATTTTAGCATAGTAATGGCCGTTTTGGACTTGACTTTTCAGGTTAAAGTTTTTTATCAGGTAAGATATCAATGCAACCACTTATCGGATATGAATGGAACTTCACATGTATGTTCAATATCATCAACAGAACGCACAAAGACAAGAACCATAACTCTGGGTTGCATTTTGGCCGAATTATTTTCTATTTAAGATTTTGAGCAGGTACATATTCATCAACCTATCAATGGATATGAATGAAACTTCACATGTATGTTCAACATCATCTAGGAAACTCATTGAGACAAGAACCAAGAGCTATTGATTGCCTTTTGGCAGAATTATTTCCCTTTTAGACTTAGAGATTTTATTTTTCAACAGGTTAAAGTTTGTAGTACAAAATGTTTGACAAATAGGGTCAATTTGTGGTCCTCTTTCAAACTTGTTCAAAATCATGACTCTTGGGGCAAATTGACCCGCCCTAGGTTGTCAAAATTTTACATAGAATTATATGGGGAGATCTTAAAAAATATTTTTCTACCAAAGTTGGAGGCCTGGAGCTCATATTTAACTTTTTTTCTTTCTTTTTTTTTGAATTTATTTTTTTTCATTTTCATGAAAGTTTAATTTTCTCTTAAGAAATTTCTTCATTTTGTGAAAGGGTATCCAGCTATGATAAAACTATTCATGCTGGTACAAGATTATAAAATTTTCAACTAGAAATCCATTTCCATGTGTCATGACCTGGTACCGATATATTGCCCTAATGATGTGAAGTTAGTGCATATAGATGTTGTATATGTAAAACATTGAAACAATGTAGAATGTGAAAGGATATCCAGCTGTTATAAACTGTACATGCTGGTACAAGATTATTTCAACTATAATTTATTTTTTAACTGACAAGCAATATTTATAGCTTACTTTTACCACCCCTGAATTTTTAATTATCTTCCATTTGGTACTTTAAAAAGCTGTTGTTTTAGACCAGCATCGAAATAGTCGAGTGCGCTTTCCCTCCGACAGCTCTTGTTATATAGTGTATTTTAAACTAAAACGTACAATGACTTTTTTAATGTTATCATTTTGTACACTATTTGAATGATTGTCACAAGCAAATGAGCATCATCATCATCATCCGTGACGTATTTTCCTAAACTTGCAAGTAGATCACAAATTTGCGCCTTTGTATTAACGAAACACCACGAGACCCAAGCCATTAATAATGGTTGTCCAAAAGTTATTTCGTATTGCATTTCTAGTATTTTCGGAACACACATGAACAATATGAACGACTTATTTTAACAAGATTGTTACCATTGTATAAAACTGTCAGCATTGAATTTTGTCTTGTAATTTAAAACATTCACGAAAAATGTGTAAATAACCCGACGTACCTCAAAATCACCACCTTCTTAATTAGTGACAGTAAGCTTCTCATTAGTTTGGGATCGGGGGAATTAATGTTAGAGATTTGGCCTGTTCACTTGTCAAAAATTGCATTAGTTTGTGATGTAAAAACTCTAGCACATGTAGTTTGCATTGGATCCTCACCAAAAGTGTATAGTTATTCTAACCATAATATTGTAGACAAGTTCTTGAACAGGTCAAATCTGAATCGTTAATGTTACAGTTGTTGCCATTGACTCATGAAGAATTGCCTTTCCTGACGTGGTGATTTCTCTACCACACGTATGGATCATAGGATGTCACAAAACTTCCACAGTGTTTGTGTTACTCTGACATCTTGGACAAATTTTTGAAATTGCTAAAAATGGATAATTTATGTCTGATTAGCATTACTCCCCCGAAGCGGGATTTTACACATGACAGGTTATATATGGCATATCTAGTTTTATTCGGTGGAGGAAGACCTCAGAATGTATCTGAGTAGAACCACTGTTTTTCCGCAAGTAACTGGTAAACGGTAAACTTTTTTTGGGGGCGAGCAGGACTCGAACCTACGACCTTAGCGGTGAGATGTAAGTGATGTTGAGACAGCAACCTAGAACACTCGGCCACTGAGGACCCAATAACATCTGTTGAATAGTTTGATTCAGTTCCATTTAAACGTAGACTTAAACGTAGGGGTAATTTAAACGTAGGGGTAATTGTCCGCTGACTGGGAAGCTTAATGCAATTTTAGATCATGTGTACATCCGATCTTCAATGTTTTATTTCGTTATGTGAAAATTATAACACCAGTATTTATCATTTAATCTTTACCAAGTATAGGTTAGAAGTTATATGGAATTGTCTATGCCAGTAACTTCTAACCAGCTATGATGTTGATCTACGTTCCAGTCATTTTCTTGTTGCGTAATTTTTATTTATAGAATTAAGCCGTGAAAAAAATGAACATTGTTTGACAGGCACAAACGCATTAGCACTGTTTATTTGATAATACTTATTTTGCGCGCTCCTCGTAAGTTTTCATTAGGATTAAATAGATTTAAGGGGCGTGCTCATTACTGAAAATGAATGAGGATTTAAGCGAAATGATCCTTTTGTAGTTACATGCGTCAGGGAATCGGCATGACCTGATCCAATGAAAACATACAAGGAGCGTGCGAAACGATTATTATCAAACAAACAGTATTAACTCGCACACACTCATGTTTGTTTCTGGCAATCAATGTTCGTTTCTTTGATGGGCTTAATTCTATAAATAAAAATTATGCAACAAAACAATGAAACGAGAACGTAGACATTTCCTTATAACTTCTAACATATACATATTATAATTGTTACACATTGGCGAACTGTATTATTGCAGGTGTCATGAATGATGATTTCAAGTCACATGTAATGGATGATATTAATCCTGCCATGGCTCCCTATGCGATGACAGGGGTACATCCCAGTATAGTGAGTGCCAGGGTGTCATACGTGTATAATCTTCTAGGTCCAGCTATCACATTGGACACCGCTTGTTCATCTTCCCTCGTGGCGATCAATATTGGATCCCAGGCTCTCAGGCAAGGTAACATATTTACATGTAGATGCAACTTAACTTTCCTTTTGATAATTGTTTATTCAGCTTTGTTGATGACCCAAGTCAAGTGTCAGGATGAACTATTGTGGTTTACTTCCGTCTGGCGTCCGTCCATTATCCGTTGTTATAGTTTGCTTTAAATAACTTCTTTTCTGAAACCACTTGACAAATTTTGTGTGAAGCATTTTGACACAAAGCTCTCTCAAGTTTGTTTAAATGATTGCCCTTGGTTATGACCCCGCCCCAGGTGTTTATTAGTATTTTTATCAAAATTTAAAAAAAATCTTGTTCTCCGAAAGTGCAAGGCACGGAGCTTTGATATTTTGCATGTTATATCATCTAATGAGTTTCTATCAAGTTTGTTCAAGCCATGAACAGTTTTGGGGACATGTCAGTTTAACATATCAAAATCTCCTGAAGAAGAACCATCGATTCAAATTCGTTAATATTTGTTATTAATGATCCCTTTGACCAGGAGTTTCAAATTTGTTCGAATGAAGGGGCTAGGATCGACTGGGCCCAGTAAGGAGACTTTGATTTTTACATCGGAATACTATGGGAAAACGGAAAATTCTGCTTTCCTGGTCTATTTTAGGAATTTTTTTTAATTATCTCATGTCTGGAGCATTGCTTAGACATAACAGTTGAGAAAGGGTCCTTTAAATGGGATTTGATATAAATAAGGGACCAGCAGGGGCCCCAAAAATATGATAAAACTGAAATTTCAAAAACTAGCTTTTTAAAAGTTGATGAGCCAAATGTATTTATATTTGGTTTAAATATGAATAGGGGTTTCAAATTAGGTAATAGTATTTGATTTTTACATAGGAAACAGATAACAGACAGTTTTGTTTTTCACATCTATTTTACGTATTATTTCAATTATCTTGAGGTCTGGAACATTGTTAAGTCATGAAAATTGGAAAATTGAGACTTTCTCCTTTAAAGGGGATTGAATATCCATAGGGGGTTAGCAGGGGCCTAAAAAGAGGTTAAATTGTGAATTTTCAAAAAATATTCTTCTCAAGTACTGTCCAGCGAAATTCGTTCATGTTTGTTATAAATAATCCCTATGAGTAGGGTTTTCATGTTTGTTCAAATGAAGGGTCTAGGGTATATTGGGGTCCAGTAAGGGGACTTAATGCTATGAGAAAACAGCTAATTCTCATTTTTCTCATCTATAACTATAACAAGTTCTTCATAGTTCATACACAATTTGAAAGAAAGTGACATGTCTTGATGTGAAATAAGATGAGCGACTTAGGCCCGTCTTTGGACTCTTGTTTAAAATATAAACAGAATTGTAAACTTGATTTGTTCATGTATACTTATGTACATCATCTGGGCAATTGTTCAACTGTCTTTGAAATATACAATTTTACTTGGAGGTTGATCTTTCTTTGAAATATATATAAAATATCTATCATCTTCTATATAATATACATATAATACTGCACTATGAAGTTACTCATTCTAAACAAATACGATAATGTGTCTCAATCTGATTCTTTATTGCTTTGTTAAGAAATGGGTGTCTGATGCAAGATGGCAGCCTGCATGGACCGAAAGAAATTATTTCATTTTTTCTCAATTTATCAGGCCGGACGTCACCTATATGCGGGCGAAACACATACTTCCTCTTATAATACTATATATGCATGGAATCTGGTATTGCAGGAGAATGTGACATGGCTGTATGTGGTGGCGTGAACTGTATATTGGATCCATCTGTTTTCATCGCCCTGTCTAAGGCCAGAATGTTATCACCTACTGGTCAATGTCAAACATACTCGGCGGATGCGGACGGGTATGCCCGTGGTGAAGGGTGTGGGATTGTTATTCTTAAACGTGTCGCAGATGTAAATAGACCTATTCCTCTCTTACAGTTATAAACCTAATTAATACCAGATGCTCCAGATCACAGGTGCAATCTGGGTTATCATGTATCATAATATCCCTATTCCCCACCCCGTCACCACATCTATAACCCCCTCAAATCTTGAAAAATACAATTATATAACTATAGATATCTTAAACAATGTCCAAATATATTATTTTGACAAGGAAAACATGTTCTGGAGAAAAAACATTTTTTGGTCTTGTATAATTTTTTTCCTGAAAATGTGTCCTTAGTCATTGAGCCTTGGGAACGACTGACATCAAATCGATTGGTGGTTCTTTTCCGCTTGTACAAAAAACAATATTTTTTATGCACCCGTAAAACTTTTGGGGTGGCATTTAGTAATCGCAATGTCCATCTGTCCTTCTGTCCGGTATTTCATGTCCAGCCTGTAAATTTGTCATGCATAGATGGATTTTGGTGATACATGTACTTGCTACACATGATAAACATAGCATGACAGTGTGTCGCGCGTAAGACCCACACCCGTACTTCAAAGTTTACGCTTTGAGTTCGTTTGACAACACTTTGAGTCTCTGTGAGATTTCGTGCCCGACCTATAACTTTGTCAAGCACAGATGGATTTTATAAATATTTGCTACAAATGATCAACATAACATGATGA
The DNA here is from genome assembly GCA_029582155.1 of Panopea generosa. NCBI lineage: Eukaryota > Metazoa > Mollusca > Bivalvia > Adapedonta > Hiatellidae > Panopea > Panopea generosa. The sequence continues at coordinate 14,806,533 of CM055903.1, read as the reverse complement.
CATGTCACGAGTAACACTTAGACTCCCATTTCAAAGGTCAAGGTCACAATTTAACTTTGAGGACACTCGGTCTGTTTGAGATTTCATGTCTGATCTGTAACTAAATCACCTATGGCTATATTTCAAAAACACTTGGCTCAATTCATCAGCATGACGAGACGATGTGTTGCGTGGTAGACCCACACCCGTATCTCAAAGGTCAAGGTCACACTTTGAGTTTGTCTGTCAACTCGTTGAGTCTGTGGGAGATTTTGTATCCGGTCTGTAACGTTGTCCTACATAGATGGATTTCAAAACCACTTGACTCACTTGATCAACATGACATAAAGAAGTGTTGTGTGTAAGACCCAGAACCTTTGTCTTATACGGAGGGATTTAACTTGGCTCAGTTGGTCACGATGACATGACGTGTTGGCACTTTGAGCCTGTTTAAGAGTTCAAGTCCAGTCTGTAACTGTCTATCATACATGGATGGATTTCAAAACACTTGGCTTCATTTATCAATGGATTAACATGACATGACGACATCAATATATTATGCCTTTACCTGTAGAAATACCCAGTCCATGACTCTTGATATTGATGAATACATATATATCCCTGCCTTATATAAAATATGTCGTTATTTTCACGGACCATTTGGGGGACATGTGACACTTATCAGTGACATTATTTATTAAGGCTGTTGGAGGTGTAATATACATTTAATGAGTCACTATTTGTGTATTAATTCACGTTCAAGTTATACTTGTTAGTACTATGTTTGCTCCTATCAAATAAACATAAATGAAATACTGTGTGACTTCAATTTGGTTTAAACAATATTTTATTCAAGAACTCTACATAGTTTATTACATAACCTTTGCAATTCATTCTTAGAATAGGGATTTTAAAAAAACCCAACTCATTAGCTTGTATGAATCTAGTTCTCAACTTCAATTTGAATAACGATATACAATGTGTATATTTACCTCATTAACATATACTTATTTTTGTTATAAAAACATATTTAAAGTGTTTTTTTTCCTTTATTACATTAATTTCATTTTATACAATTGAAGGCTCTTAAGCAGCAAAATAAAATAAGGTCAACTGTTAAAACGGGCTCAAATCAAGATGGCCACACAGCAACACCCATCACTACGCCTTCCTGTACACAACAGAAGGACCTGCTACAGAGAGTGTATGGACAATACAAAGTGGACAAGTCCAGAGTACAAGTAATCGAAGCACATGGTAAAATATCCATTTTTTGGAATTTCTTGCACTTGATATGTTTTTCTTAGTATTTTAACTTAACTTCTATTGGAAGATATTCCTATATATCATTTGAAATAATCAGTGCTTAAAGATAAGTGTTTAGTGAGAGTATATTACATCCTTGACTTTAGGTCACATACATTTAACTGTACAGAATACATAACTCTAAATGTTCGTTTTTTGTTCTACTGGTCAAAGGCCAGAAGGGCTTATGCGATGACACAGTGTGTCGTACATCGTACGTCGTCTGTCGTCCGTTAGCAGCAACTTTTTCTCTGGAACCACTAGGCCAATTAAATTCAAACTTTTCGAGGATGTTTTTATAGCATAGGAGACTATACAGAAGCATTTTTTATATCTGAAATTCAAGATGGCCACCATTACTAAAAATAGTCCAAAATCTTCTTCTCATGAACCGCCCAACAGATTTTGTAAATATTTATGTAGTAATGATAACCAACTATAGTTCTATTAGATTTGTTCAAATGGTGTCGCTGGGGTTAAATATGATCCCACCCTGAGGGTTCAATTAGGGGACAACATTAATTTTTTACTGATTTTGCCTATATTTTCACAGAAGCATTGTTTGGACAAGGAAGTTCGGATTTGTAAAAATGACTTGGTTCCACTATCTTAAGGGGTCAGGGCGGGCCACAAAAGGGTAAAACATGTAAATTACAAAAATCGTTTTCTTTAGAACCAGTCAGTCAGATTTGATCATATTTGGCATAAATTATCCCTAATTGTAGGGGTTTGAATGAAGATTCGAATTAAGGGGCTACTAATTATAGCGGCTCTGTGAAGGGATTGAAGATTTTAGATAGAGATACTATTAAAAAAACAGAAAATTCTTATTTTTTCATCCATATGGACAAAATTATTATTCAATTTGAGTTCTGAAGCAACATCTGGTCATAGGAAATAAGATTTGGTTCAATAAGAAGAATTGACTTTCCATAAGAGGCCAGGGTCGTTCAAAAAAGGGTTAAAATAGAAATATTCTTCACAACAACCAGTTAGTCAAAAATGTTCATAATTGATATAGATTATCCCAATGAGTATGGGTTTTAATTTTGTACAAATGAAGGGGCTTGTATTTATAGGGGCCTTGTAAGGGGACTTTGAGTTTTATAAAGGATTACTATGGGAAAACGGAAAATTCTAAGTTTTATGAGTGATTTAAATTTTGACAAATCAAGGGGCTGTGATGTATAAGGGTTGTGTACGGAGACTATATATTGTTTACAGATGAATGATATGGGAATTTAAAGTATTTCCTTTTCATAGCAATTAACTTTTTGTTCAGTATGGTTGTGGTGGGGTAATCTTTATTTGTTAAGACGACCCCCAAAGAGGGTTAATATTGTGAAATTTCAAAAAGTCTATGGTCACTTTGAGTCAGTAGAGCATCCTCAGGCCCACTTGGGCCTCTTGTTTATATGCATGTTAATGTCCTACTGCGTTTGCCCATGATTGTGATATCTGTATGAATTAGCAAGTGCCTAAATTTAATTTTGCACCAAAGTTGTAAGTTATGAGAGCATACATTAAAAAAAACAAAAAAAACTTTCAGGTACAGGTACCCCAGTGGGTGATCCTATCGAAGCAAATGCCCTTGGTGGATTTTTTGGTCGGAGACAATGTTATCAAGGAATAGAGTGTATATTGGTTCTGTCAAATCAAATATAGGACATCTAGAAGCAGCGGCAGGGATTGCAGGACTGATTAAGGTCCTGCTGATGATGGAAAATGGAACTATTGTACCTTCTCTTATGTATACGAAAGAAAACGAAAATCCAAATTTGAATTTGGATAAGTATGGATTCGTCGTCCCAACAAAAATCACAACTTGGCCAACAAAAGCAACTCAGAAGCGCATCGCATGCGTCAATAGTTTTGGCTTTGGGGGAACAAATGCACATGCCATTATTGAGCAATGGCAAGACGATGCCTTGAGTAGTTCGACAGTGAAAGGACATACTGAAGTTTCTCATAAAATTGTCACAATTTCAGCACCTGAGGAAAAGGCATTGGAAGAAAATATAAGACTGTTTCATGACAGTCTGAAAAAAGACAGAGCTTCTTGCAGCTTGTCTACACTATCATTCACTTCTACAAGAAAAAGAGATCACCATGCGTACCGAAAAGCTTTTGTTGCTGAAAATAAAGAACAACTGATTGAGCTTTGCAATGATTATGCCAATGCACAACATACAATACAAAAGAAACAGTCAAAAAGAAAAGTTGTCTTTGTATTTTGTGGAGTCGGCACGACATGGAATGGGATGTGTATGACAATGCTTGAAAATAACACCTTTAAACAAACAGTTAAATGTATCGATCAAATTCTGTTCCCTCTCACCGGCTGGACAATAGAAAATAAATGGACATCAAACCAAGACAGTGTCCAAAGAGATCCTTTCGTGGGCCACATTTCAATATTTGCATGTCAGCTAGGACTTGCATCTGTATGGAAGGCTCTTGGAATAGCTGCAGATGTCGTTGTTGGACAATCGGTAGGCGAAGTTGCAGGCTGCATACGTTGCAGGATGCATCGATATTGAAGCTGCTGTTAAAGTGATATATTTCAGATCAAAATTTCTAGCTGAAGTGAAAGGAGGTGCAATGTTATTTGTCAACAATGTACCGTTTGACACGATTCAAAAACATTGTGAGAAAAGGCCAGGAGCGTTAGTTATAGCGGTGTACAATAGCCCGGTTTCTTTCACCATTGCAGGAGAGAAAGAGGTCCTGGAACAGCTTAAACTGGACATCGAGAACATTGGAGAAGAATCTATTCATGTCGTAAAATTAGATGTAAAGTGTGCTTATCATAGTCATCATGTTGATAAAGTGGTTGGCAAGCTGATGTCGCATCTTACGAATATCTCAGGTAGAAAATCCAAAATTGCAATCATTTCAACAGTATCTGGGAAATCGGAAACCAGTGGAATCTATGGAACAGGCAAATATTGGGGTGAAAATATACGTAAACCTGTTCTCTTTTGTGATGCCATCAAAGCTGCAAAGGCCAACAACGGACAGACAATATATCTTGAAATTGGTCCAAGTCCTGTTCTACGATTGCATATTGATAACATATTTCAGCAGGAGTCAGTTGAAAATATTCTTGTGCTTCCATCAATGACGAAAGGAAAGGAACTGCAGCCGTTGTCACAATCACTTTCTACTCTATATGAATGCGGCTTTAATCCTAACTGGGAAGCCATTATTCCTGAACAAAAAGCGGTGTCTGAGTTACCAAAGTACAAATTCTGGCTACAAAAATCGCTTTTCCAGAATCCTGTTATTGTATTAAAGAACCAAGGCATAGATATGTCAAACCACTCACATCTCTATTTACAAAGGGTGCCAGATGTAAATGGTAACCAAGCTTTCAAAGCAATTGTCCAAGAGACAACAACCCCGTTCATTTATTCCCATGTTGTCAGAGGAATGATTATCGTACCAGGAGCATTTTATGCAGATGTAGGATTGGAGATAGGCAAAAGTGTTTTAAAACTTCCGTCAGATTCTGTTGAAACATCATTACAATTTTTGAAGCCGACAAAATTAGAAAAAAATATTGCAACTATTCTGTCGATATCAACAGTTCTGAAATCTGATACAGAGGTGATTTTTTACGCAAAAGATGGCAATTCCCTTGTTTGCAAAGGCAATGTTCGTCAGTCTCCTTTTACGACGAAGGGAATTCACAGAATTGATACAGAGCTAATCAAGCATAGTTTCAGCAGTGATAATGTTCAACGTATGACACATGAAGCTATGTATCGGATGCTCGAACACTTGGGGTTTACTTACGGTAAATTGTTCAAGATTATGAAAAGCAGTGTAATCAACAAAGATTCGTGTCTAGTTGATATAGAACTTCCCTCAGAGATCGACCAAGATTTGGATCGAACAATTCTACATCCCTGCGTACTTGACAGTATGATGCAATCTAATATAAATATCATAGAACCTAAAACATTACAAATTATCAAAGAGGAAAACTTAAAGTTTTTACCAGTAGGGATTGAAAAATTAGTGGTTTACAAGAAACCACAGAGACAAATGCTGTTATATACAACACGTACAAATGAAACACTTTTCAAGACTTTTGTTAAAGCCCATTACAACTGCATTCTTTTCAACACGGACGGTGATGTCATAGCCGAGATAACAAATTGTTCAACCTTCGGTAGACGTACTGAGTATTATACTCCAGACGAACTGACATATCACGTTACTTGGCAAGAAATACCTCAAGTAAAACCCACACAATCAAAACGAATACTTATGCTCGCGAATGCACAAGATACTGACAATTTGAAAGACCTAGAATGCGACCATGATATTATAATCTTTTTAAAATCAGAGGCACCATATGAATCCTTCATATCAGACGCAATGGTGACTACAGAATTAAAATGGGGATCATCACACAAAGCAGACGGGATAGTTGTCATCGCTGATACTTTCAACACAGTGAACGATTTGAAACCAAGCGATGCCGGTCAAATTTACGATAAAACAAAAGCCAACTGTATGTTTGTTTTGGCACTGCTTAAGTACATGTTGAAAGAAAACTTAAGTACTCCCCTATTCATTGTCACACAAAACACTCAACATTTGAACAGTCTAGATAGAACAAACAATTTTAACCTTGTTGGGTCTGAAACATGGGGTTTCGTACGTTCAATTCAATTTGAGTTTGTAAATCAACAAATGACGATAGTAGATTTACAGCCATCGATTAAAGAGGCCATAATGACATTGACGGACTTCGTTCGCAGTAAAATTGATGTATTACATTCGTGTAAAACTGAAATAGTAATTCATCAGAACAAAGTATTTGCAGCAGAATTGAACACAATTGATATTTGGGATGTCACACCAAAATACCGTAGAAGTAAAGCTGTGCAGTACCTCCCATCTGCAACCATGGAAACAAGCAAATTACCATCTTACTTGAAAGCACAGATGTTTCCAGTCCATTTACGCTCCGAACTTGCGACAGCCGTGAAAAACACAAGTGTCATTCCCAGTGAGACAATTGATGAAAGAGAATCATCTGGCATGACGGGAACAGAAATTATTGTTAAATCCGTCTTTTTACATCCTGCAGTAATGTTTCCGGCAACAACTACATCACTCATGTGTGAACCAGACATTTGGCAAGAGTATAGACAGGAAGGTCATACTATTATTGGTCTAGAGTACACTGGGTTCCGCTTGCCAACTCAGAGTAGGAATATGTTCAGGTGCAACAGTAGTCGAGTGTTCCTAGATACCGAAGACATTTGTGATAGATGGGAAATAGCCAGCGTGTATCCCTCCGAAATAAAAACGGCGATGACTGTGCCACGAAATTGTTGTGTCAATGTAAGAGATGTCCCGTTTTATAAACCTGGTATCCTAGCAATGACAATGTTGTTTTTAGCCATGGCGGAGAGTGTCCCTACTGGCTCTAAAGTCACAGTGCTATGCGCAAATGAAAATCAACTATCTGAAGCCCTTCTAAAAAGAATTCTTGTTACTTCAAAGTCAGCAAAGATTAGTTCACAAGACAGTCAGGACACATTTAAAGTTGCTGTATCTTTGAATCAAGCTGAAACAGCACACGCAACAATTCAAGAATTCAGAGCATTCATTTGTTTCAAAAATGCACTGTCACCAAAATCGATAAGAATCTTGGCAAATAGAAAAAATATCGATGTGACAGAAATTGATACCCAACATATTTTTGAACGTAAAAACATTGAGAAGCTTCTTCCAAAGGTTGTGAAGTGGTTAAAGAAGAACCGTTCCTTCTTACAAGAACACTTTGAAAGGGAAAATAATGGGGAAACCCCAAACACCACCGCAGATGCATCACAATCAAAACTTCAAACTATTGATGCTATCAAGATTGGAAATGGTAAAATGTCTTTTAAATTACCAGTTGAAAATGTTTTTATTAAATCCAGTACATATATCATAACTGGGGGTCTCACCGGTCTTGGCTGGACATTATTGCTACTCATGGCGGAAATGGGCGCTGGTACAGTTGTAACATTAGCCAGGACCGCAGTCACAGATGACAGATTGAGAGAAATTGAATCAATACAAGACAGATATACTTGCAAAATCATCTGCATGCAGGCTGATGTTTGCGACATTAATTCGTTGAAATCTACAATGCGACAAATACAACACATGGAAGGAACAGGCAATATATCAGGAGTGTTTCACGGCGCGGGCGTCTTAGATAGTAAAGCACTGATAAACCTAGAGGAACATCAATTGGATCGTGTGATGAAACCAAAAGTCCTCGGCACGATGAATCTTCATATCGCAACAAAGTGCTTTGACCTGGACTATTTCCTGGTACAGTCGTCAATCACTAGCATCATTGGCGCGCCTGGACAAAGCAATTACGGCGCTGCTAATGCTTTCCTAGACACATTTGCACTCTGGCGACGTCAAAAAGGTCTTGCAGCCCAAGCAATAAATTGGGGGGCATTAGATGTTGGCATGGCTGCCCTGTCTTCATATAAGAATAATTTCGAAAAGCGAGGCTACAGATTGATGGCGCTTGAAGAAATACAAAGTTGTTTCCAGCATGCTATCATGCAAAACCGTACAGGAATCGTTTACACCAATTTGGAATGGAAATTAGCGGCCCGTGATTATTCAAACCAACTAATGGCAAGATTGAGGCTTAAGATAGAAAGAGTTCTTGAAGATCATAATGCCGGCGATAGAAAGTTTGATGATAATAAAGTTGGAGATGCCTTAGACATGGAGAAGTTAAGGAAGTCTGATAGCAAAACTCGAAAAGAACTTTTAACATATTTTGTTCAGCAAGTAGCAAATGGAATCGTAGCAAAGAGTGTCAATCAAATAAAAATTGATGCGCATGTTATGACCCTCTCATTTGAAGAAATAGGAATGGATTCATTGTCCGCTATGACTTTCTCGAATGTCGTATATGATGTCTGCCACTATCGAATCAGTCCACAGTTTATTATGGACAAAAGTCACAGCTTAGCAGATGTTGTAACATATCTACTTGACGAGTTGAGAAAAGAAGAACAAACACCTGATCCAGCAAGGAATGCCAGTACGGACACACAAGGATAACCAGAATCCAGGTAATATTTTACTTCTAAATTATCAGTTGTATACATTAGAAGCAAGTGTCATTATATCACCTAATATTTTGCCGTAACACATATTTAAAGGGAGAATATGGGAGGTGGGGGGACGCTATAAATGTCTTTAAAGTATAATTATTTTTAGAATTGATAAAAAGCATCTCAATATCATTAATTAATAAAAGCCGAATGGCTTGGTAAGTCAAATCCACTAAAACGTGACAAAATCAATATTTGAATTAGAGTGATAAACTTGAAACAAAATCCCCATTCTAAAAATAGACAGTACTTAAATATTTTTTATGCGTAAACCTGTAAAACAGATCAATCCAAATCCAAATAAAATCATGTGACCCATTTAATACGTCAAAAAATATATATTTCAATTTCAAGCGGGAAATCTATTTTGGTCTAACCTAGGAGCATAGCCCAAATTAGGAAATCCCTTTTCAATCTATTATTTTGGCATGTTTAAAGATAACATTTTGGTAAAACGGGATCAGTGAGTATATATAGGCATGATATAATTATTGAAAAAAAAACAATTTAAAACTTTGAAAAATCCTGATAAATTCCCTTCAAACTGTACACTTGCATATATAAAATCCAGAAATTAACCAATTAATTGCCCTCAAAGCAAGATTGCTCTTTTAATCCTAATGATGCTGATGCTCCTACATTAAATCATATTATATATATTTACAACTACAAATGGAATATATTTTATATGCATACTAATTTGTTTCGAAACATTTTCCTAACTCAGCAAGCTAAATGATTGTTGATCAGAAAGTATTCGGAACGATTTGATAAAATTCCTTATTACTGCAAACAAGCTTTTTTATTAGGTCAGAAGTCTAAGACTTTGTCTCGAGGGACCTTTTGCAAGCACCCTGGGGCCTTTTCGGTGGGGCCAAACATGTCAAATTCAAGGTAAACTTTGAAAATCTCCTTCTCAGTATAGGAAGCACTGGGAAACAAATGGTGAGTATAATTATGAACGCATATGGGTCATTTATAAAAAATATGAATTGCATGTCCCTGGGTCTCACTGTTTGGCCCTTTGGGGTAGGGCTTAAAAATGAGTGCGTCTGTCAACAATTTACATTTTCGACTTCTTCTCAAAAACCATGAACTCAATCGTAATGTAATGTTGTATGCAGCTTTAATATCTAAGGGTGAATCAAAATTGTGAATTGCATGTTCCGCACCCTCTGGGGCCTTGGGGATGCGGCCAAAACTGTCAAATTCAACGTTAACTTTAAAAATCTTCTTCTTACTATTGGAAGCACTGGGAAACAAATGGTGACCATGATTGTGGATGCATATGGGTCTTTTATAAAAATTGTGAATTGCTTCTTCCTGGGTCTCACAGTTTGGCCCTGGGGGTGTGGTCTAAAAAATAAATGGTAAACTTTGGTCTAGTCTGTGTTTGAGGGTGTGTAATTATTAATAATATTTTGGTGCCTTAATGATTTTAGTTATTTTGTAATTTTCAGATGACTACAATCTTGCTCAACCACTGATTGAAGTCTTTGGAGCTGTGGAGAATACCTCAGTCAACTTAAAACATGACAAAATTAACTACATTTAAACAAGGCTACATTTCTACAGAATTTATCGAATTGTATTTCATGACCAATGCTCAAAAACAAAGGACGTTTTGGATGTTTTGTAGTATGATAAATTTAGTACAAAGCTGAAATAGAAACAATAATTATCTGTATCGGATGATTTTAACTAATGATGATGATATAGAATGACATCATTTCAGATAAGCGTATTTGGTTTATTTCAATATTCATATATTTATATTGCATGTACGTTTATGCTAGTCCTTAATGATTCTATGTCTGTTTTCTTTGTATTTGTATATATATTTTCATATATTACCGATACTTTATATGTTAAAGGTATTACCTAATAATGTGAGAATTTTTTTTAAAAACGTTTGTGACATAGCCTGTGGTTGTGTCCATGTGTTTTGTTGGTCTTCAGTTATTTTCTATCAAGGACTGAATATTTTCATGCTGGATACTTCAATTCCAATTGCTAAAAATAAGAAGATAATCAAACATATTGAAGTTATCATTCCCCCTTTTCATGTTCAATGATGAATTTTGTTTGTTTGAATATTTAGTGTTGTTCATATGCCAGCGAGGGTGAACAGATGATCAATTAGCTTAAGGTTATCCAGTTATTTTTCACCCATCCCTTGAAAATGTAAATGGTACGACTTACTTAGATGTTTTATATATTGTATGCAGACAGTCCCATTCCAAGTTCAGTTTTATTCTTAGGTTTAGTTCATTTAAATCTTGAACAGACGAGATAAGTGAGAATCATGCGAGCGACGTGGGATCATTTAGACCTCTTGTTTTTACAAATCTGTATGTTCGTCCAACATACGTACAGCATTATAGGTTTCGGTATTTTCAAAATATGCAGCAGCAGTTACTCCACAACCAAACAACTCAAATATACTCTTTTTATTTTTGGTAAAAAGGCTTAATCATTTATTGGCAATGTCAATTGTTAAAATATTTTTGTGTGATTTTTTTTTCTTAATTTTACTACTTGTTTTAGTTTGCCTATAATGTAAAAAATGAGGTATGAAATTTTGACAAGAAAGTTTTCGTCATCTATGGATGAAAGTAATTTCTTTAGCTGTCTGCGTAAACATTGCTTATCTCTATTGTGTTTTGTTCAAACCAATAAGTATGAAAGTCTTATGTATATGTTTGGTTCTTTACATGTAAGAATATACTATTTAATGTTGTAATGTGTCTGTACCAATTGGTTTATACCACATACGTGTACTGTGTATTACATGATTTACATGACAAATATGATCACTGTGTATGAATTAATTTACACGACACATATGTCCGCTGTGTATTAATTGATTCACACGACATGTGTACTGTGCAGTACCTTGTTTACACGACATACATGCCCCATGTATTAATGATTTACAAGATATATATATGCTTGCTGTGTACTAAATGATTTCACACGACACAAATGTGTGGTGTATTAAATGATTTTACACGACATATATGTGCATTGTAATAAATGATTTTACACAAAATATACATATGCCCTGTGTATTACATGATTTACACGACGTATACGTGCCCTGTGAATTACATCATTTGCACGACATGTATGTGCACTGTGAATTACATGATTTACACAACGTATATGTGTGCTGTGAATTACATTATTTACACGACATATATGTGCTCTGTGTATTAAATGATTTACACAACATACTAGTATGTGCTGTTAAAGTATATGTATAATATGCATCACAGGGTATAATTAAATAAAACTATGATACAATTAATGACTGATTAATAAGCAAAATGATATATAGTTATGACATTGCGTTATTACTAATATTTTGTAGTTGTATTTAAATACATATTATATTACAAATATTTGCTAATAAAACGATAAAGAAACGCAACTCTTTTGTTGTGATATTTTACAAACACAAAAGCTCGAAGAATATATCGAGTTGTTTTTGACATGAGAGACCCATGAGGGTCTGTATTGTTGTGCTGAACAGATTGAATACATACCTATCTGAACACTTGCTTTTTAATTAAACTTCACACTTTTACTTTGATTGTGAAACAAGTTATTACAATTTGGACAAATCACACTCGAAGTCTTCCTGGGAAGAACCAGTACTAACCATATGCGGAAATGGTTTCTTGCTAAAGAACACGTCATATAGCTGTGGCGGAGGATCGAACCCGCAACCCTCCGGGAAATCGAACTCGCGACCCCTAAACTGATAATCCGACTGAGCTAACCTGCGCCTTGCGTCATCATATAAGAGAAGGGCCAGTAGAGCCACATGAAGTACATCTGTTTTAGTAATCACTTATTCCTTATAAATGCTTCGACTGTTCAGCTTCTCCCAATTATCAGTGACTTAGCATGCACGGTTGAAATTTCGGGTGGCACCTTAAGTATTAAATAACGCTTTGAACATCTGTCTGAATTTGATAATTTTGGTACCAAAGTAGGCCGATAAATGTTGAATATTTCCAATTATCAGTTATATAATATTTTTCTTTGAGTTTAAATTATAACTGGTTAAAAACGGAACAATTTTACGAAAAAATAATTTTTTTAACAAAAAGGTTAGTGTACTCGTTGAAAACATTTTTTAAAAAAAAAAAACACACACCATAGAAATATATATTTTATGTAAAAAGATGGAGAATTAAGTTTTCCATTGGTGGCGAAATTTTTCATATCGATATTTTAAAGAAATAACTATTATCACAAAATAACTGTAAGCGTAAAAATCCATCATTTCTTCAAATTTTAAAAAGAAAATTTTACAACCCAAAGTTACAATTGTAACAGGACGAGAAAAATATACAGTCCGTGACTCCACCCAGGAATCCTTCGCTTACAGGGCGAATGTTCTACCGACTGAGCTAACCGAACCGCTTACATACATTTCTCTCCTAGTATGTTACGTACACACTGTGACATATTTCCTAACAGATTTGGAATTTGTCCCCGAATTGCCATAGTGACAAGAGAATCATGTGAAAGTTTATCGGAATATATAGAATATATAAGTCAAAGGATGAGAAAAATAAACAGCCAGTCCGGGACTCGAACACAGGACCGTTTGCTTACAGGGCGAATGCTCTACCGACTGAGCTAACCGAACCGCTTAACTAGATTCCTCTCCTAGAAGGTTACGAACACACCGACATATTCCCTCAAAAATTTGGAATTTGTCTCCGAATTGCCATAGAGACCAGAGAATCATGTGAAAGTTTATTGGAATATATATATAAGTCACAGTCTATCGTTGGGCTCCAATGTCTTAGGATGAGAAAAAATTGCAGCCAGTCCGGGACTCAAACCCGGGATCATTTGCTTACAGTGCGAATGCACTACCGACTGAGCTAACTGAACCGCTTACATAGATTCCTCTCCTAGTAGGTTACGTACTATGACACAATCAAACGCTTCGTTTGATACCAAAATTATAAAAAAAAAATATATGCTTATTTATTCAGGAGGAGTTGTGTAAGTCTGGATCCCTGATGATCTAGGTGAGTTTTTGTGATCACCCTATGTTTGTCTTTTGTCATTTACACTTGCTTCAAACATTTTTTTTCGACAGATCTTCACCAAATTTGGTGCGAAGCATTCTTATCTTACATTCTCTCAAGTTTGTTTGAACCATGACGATCCTTTGGTCAAAATTGACTTTGCCACAGGGGCTTATCAGGGTTTTTTTTGTTGTTTTTATTTTAATTTTAAAAAAAATCTTCCCTAAAACTGCTATCATATTTTGCCAGCAGTATCAGCTACCGGTAATGATGTTCTCTCAGGTTTATTCAAACCATGACTCCTAGTCAGTATTGGCCCAAATTGGATGGCCACGGTGTTCAATAGTTTAACATAGGGTACCTTTAATTTAAAAAATCTTCTTTGCAAGATTTGACCAGCCAAATTTGTTCATCTGTGGTGTGTGGACGATGAGGTTTAAAGTGAAGGGGCTAGGGTTCATTGGGGTCCAGTAAGGGGACTTTTGATTTTTACATAGAAAATACTATGAGAAAAACAGGAAATTCTTGTTTTCTCGTCCTAATTTCGGTAACATTTCAATCATCTTGAAATATTGAGCATTGTTTATAAATAACAATTGTGACTGGGTCCTTTGAAGGGGATTAAATATCCATAAGAGGTCAGTCGGGGGCCCGAAAATGGATAAAATTGTGAAGTTTTAAGAACTAATTAACGTAATGTGTTCGTATTTGGTTTACATGATAGGGGTTTCAAGTTTTCTTTCTTAAAAAAATTGGGCTAGGGTCTGTTTCGGTCTAGTAAGTGGAGTTTGAGTTTTAAATGGGAATGTGTATATATTTTCTTCATAGGCTTAGTTCATTTTAAGTTGGAAATGAAGTTACAAGTGAAATCAGGTTAGCAGCTTCCCTTGTTTCTCAAGTTAAAAGAATTATTTAAAAACATTATATTCATACACAAATGTATATAAAACATTGGTAATATTGATATGAAAATAATGTTTAAACACGGAGCAACTAAATTACACTTACTCTTTATATTGCTCAAAGACTGCTGCTTTGTCCTTGTGTCCATTCGAATCCTTATCTAGAACATAAATCTAAAAGCACTCGATGGAATCCAATGTGACTTGGAATGTAGATAGAGGGAAATGCCTGGAATTGCAGAGCAAAAGAACCGTACCTTATTTTGAACAATGATCAACTTTCTACATTATTTTGTGTTATTTTTGCTTTTCTCATCTTTGAACATGGGTAGAAAGCAATATGTGGAAGAACCATTACACTATCTTGAATAATGACTAGAAGGCAAAGTGTGCAAGAATTAAAAATCTGTCTTGAATATTCTCAGAATAATCTTCCTTTTGCACCCTCTTTCCCTTTACAAACACAGTGTAGCTACTACTCAATCAAGCACTTGTTTGGGAATATCCATCGGGATTACAGGTACCCTTTTTTCTACCTATTTTCTTCCATAAAAGTGCATGCCACCCTTCTGCTGTACAATACACTCCCGCACTTTTATTATAAACGCCCTCATATCTCTCTACTTCATGTACGCCCAAAAATTATAACTGTCTGACTTTTCATAATGATATGTTGATACTAACATCTAAACTGATCTGTTTTAGGTCCCCCTCGTTAAGAAGGAGAACTTTATAAATCTGAAAATGTGTAATAAATGAGATAATGCAATGAAACATAAGAAGCTTATATTGAGACAAAGGTTGCAGTTGATATGATTTCACTGGTGCAAAGATAATTGTTACTGAAAATGGCAAAACGGTTTCTGCTCTGTAACATTAGTTTTTAAACAACTGAGCGGTTCTGTATATGTTGTCTGCCAAGAGAAATGTTTGTTTTAGTTCTGCCTTTACTAGTCAACAGCCAGAAGTGCTCTTGCGATGGTGTGTTGTCCGTCATCTGCCAACTGTTGCAGTGTGTTAGCAGCACTTTCTTAAAAACCACTTTGCAAGTTATACTCAAACTTGACACAGGTGTTTCACATGTATGTGAGACTAAAAACAAGATTTTTTTAATCTCTAATTCAAGATAGCTGCCATTACTGAAAAAGTAAATCACTCTTTTTTTTTAAATGAATTTAACTACCAGTATATTTTTCACAGAAGCAATAAATCACTTCGAAAGTTATTTCTGTTATATTTCTCATCCAGTTAATTTTGTTTTATTCTGCTCCCCCAAAGAGGTGAAGCATATAGTCGTCGCTTCGTTCGTCCGTGCGTGCGTCCGTCC
Source organism: Panopea generosa (assembly GCA_029582155.1). Taxonomy (NCBI): domain Eukaryota; kingdom Metazoa; phylum Mollusca; class Bivalvia; order Adapedonta; family Hiatellidae; genus Panopea; species Panopea generosa. The sequence goes on along the minus strand of CM055903.1, from coordinate 14,790,812 downwards.
GTCCGTGCGTCACCAAATTCTTGTCCGGGCTATTTCTCTACAACCTCTGGTTGGAATTTTATGAAACTTGCTAGGATGCATCACTACCACGTGAAGATGTGCATAATATCTTTTTGTTCCGGTTCGATAATTTTTCACGGAGTTATGGCCCATTGATTCTGTCTGTGACCAAATTCTTGTCCGCGCTATTTCTCTACAACCCAATGTTTGAATTTTATGAAACTTGCTAGGATGCATCACTATCAAGTGAAGATGCGCATAATATCTTTGTGTTCCGGTTCGATGATTTTTCATGGAGTTATGGCCCTTTAATTGAGTCTGTGACCAAATTCTTGTCCAGGTTATTTCTCTACAACCTCAGGTTGGAATTTTATGAAACTTGCTAGGATGCATCATTACCAAGTGCAGATGTGCATAATATCTTTGTGTTTCGGTTCGATGATTTTTCACGGAGTTGTGGCCCTTTGATTCTGTCTGTGACCAAATTCTTGTCCGTGCTATTTTCTACAACCCAATGTTGGAATTTTATGAAACTTGCTAGAATGCATCACTACCAAGAGGACATGTGCATAATATCTTTGTGTTCCGGTTCGATGATTTTTCACGGAGTTATGGCCATTTAATTGAGTCTGTAACCAAATTCTTGTCCGCATTATTTCTCTGCAACCTAAGGTTGGAATTTTATGAAACTTGCTAGGATGCATCACTACCAAGTGGAGATGCGCATATTGTCCTTGTGTTCCAGTTCGATGATTTTCACGGAGTTATGGCCCTTTAATTGAGTCTGTAACCAAATTTTTGTCCGCACTATTTCTCTACAACCTCAGGTTGGAATTTTATGAAATTTACTATGTTTGTGTTCCAGTTCGTTGATTTTTCACTGAGTTGTGGCCCTTTCAATCTGTTTGTGACCAAAGTCTTCTCCGCTCTATTCTAGTCGTCGCTTCGTTCGTCCGTGCGTGCGTCCGTGCGTCCGTCCGTGCGTCACCAAATTCTTGTCCGGGCTATTTCTCTACAACCTCTGGTTGGAATTTTATGAAACTTGCTAGAATGCATGATTACCAAGTGGAGATGTGCATATTGTCTTCATGATGCTTTTTCGCTACAACCTCTGGTTTTAATCTTGTAAAACTAACTAGGATATGCACATATTGTCATTTTGTTCCGGTTCAATGATTTGCTATAGAGTTCTGTCAAGTGCAGAGCCACATATTGTTCCTGCTATGCAGTTTGGTATTTTTCAACCAAGTAGCCATCAGCACTAAGGGAATATGGTACAGAGTCAAACACTCATTTGGGGAGCATCCATCGGTTCCACCGATATTTTCTTGTTTCACTTGAAGTTATTTCTGTTATATTTTACATGCAGTTATTTCTGTTGTATTTCCCATGCATTTTTTCTGTTATATTTCCAATGCAGTTATTTCTGTTATATTTCTCTTTAAGTTATTTCCATTATATTTCACATGCAATTATTTCTGTTGTATTTCCCATCCAGTTATTTTTGTTTTATTTCACTTTAAGTTATTTCTGTTATATTTCCCATGCAGTAATTTTTGTTATATTGCACTAAGTTATTTCCATTATATTTCGCATGCAGTTATTTCTGTTGTATTTCCCATGGAGTTATTTCTGTTGTATTTCCCATGCAGTTATTTCTGTTATTATATTTTCAATGCAATTATTTCCATTATATTTCACATGCAATTATTTCTGTTGTATTTCCCACGCAGTTATTTATGTTGTATTTCCCATCCAGTTATTTTTGTTTTATTTCACTTTAAGTTGTTTCTGTTATATTTTCCATGTAGTTATTTCTGTTATATTTCACCAAGTTATTTCCATTATATTTCCCATGCAGTTATTTCTGTTGTATTTCCCATGCAGTTATTTCTGTTATTTTTCACCTGAAGTTATTTCTGTTATTATATTATCAATGCAGTTATTTCTGTTGTATTTCCGGTGCAGTTATTTCTGTTATATTTTACCTCAAGTTTTTTCTGTTATTATATTTTCAATGCAGTTATTTCTGTTATTTTTCACCTGAAGTTATTTATGTTATTATATTTTCCATACATTTATTTTTGTTGTATTTCCGGTGCAGTTATTTCTGTTATATTTTAATTAAAGTTTTTTTCTGTTATTATATATTTAATGCAGTTATTTCTGTTATATTTCACTAAGTTATTTCCATTACATTTCACATGCAATTATTTCTGTTGTATTTCCCATGCAGTTACTTCTGTTATATTTCCCATGCAATTATTTCTGTTATATTTTTCATTAAGTTATTTCTGTTATTATATTTTCAATGCAGTTATTTTTTCTTATATTTCACATGCAATTATTTCTGTTGTATTTCCCATCCAGTCATTTTTTGTTTTATTTCACTTTAAGTTGATTTTGATATATTTTTCATGCAGTTATTTCTGTTATATTTCACCAAGTTATTTCCATTATATTTCCCATGCAGTTATTTCTGTTGTATTTCCCATTCAGTTATTTATGATTTTTTTCACATGCAGTTATTTCTGTTATTATAGTTTTAATGCAGTAATTTCCATTATATTTCACATGCAATTATTTCTGTTGTATTTCCCACGCAGTTATTTCTGTTGTATTTCCCATCCAGTCATTTTTGTTTTATTTCACTTTAAGTTGTTTCTGTTGTATTTCCCATGCAGTTATTTCTGTTGTATTTCCAATGCACTTAATTCTGTTATTATATTTTCAATGCAGTTATTTCCGTTATATTTCACATGCAATTATTTCTGTTGTATTTCCCACGCAGTTATTTCTGTTTTATTTCCCATGCAGTTATTTCTGATATTTTTCACCTAAAATTATTTCTGTTATTATATTTTCCATGCATTTATTTCTGTTATATTTCTGTAAGTGTTATAATTATTTCCCATGCAGTAATTTCAGTTATAATTCCCATACACTTTTTTCTGTTAAATTTTCCCATACAGTTATTGGTGTACTATTTCCCATGCAGTTATTTCTGTTGTATTTCCCTTGTAGTTATATCCGTTATATTTCACTTAGAGTTGTTTCTGTAAGTGTTATAATTATTTCCCAGGCCGTTATTTCAGTTATAATTCCCATACCCTAATTTCTGTTATTTTTTCAATACAGTTATTGGTGTTATATTTCCCATACAGGTATTTATGTTTGATTTCTCATACAGTTATTTCTGTTGTATTTCCCTGGAAGTTATTTCTGTTATATTTTCCAATACAGTTATTAGTGTTATATTTCCCATAAAGTTATTTCCGTAATATTTCACATGCAGTTATTTCTGTTGTATTTCCCATGCATGAAGGTAACAATGTTTGATAGTGTTGGTCCCCCCGCCCCCCCCCCCCCCCCCCCCCGTTGAAACATTTAAAGGTTACTCTGTTACATATGTGTCACAATTATTTTAATGCTGTTATAATTTACACATGTGGCCAGTCATTTGTCTATTTTCTTCTCATTTTTGAAATAAAAAAAATGTGTTTTCTTTTTTGTGGTAATTTGTTACATGATGATTTTGATTATTGCAGTTATGAAGATCCCAATAGAGATAGTTACGATGACCGGGGTGCAACAGCTGGCTACAAGAACCATGACTACGATGCCAAACATGGAGGTTACCACGACGAGGATTATGACAAGGTCGAGATGATTATGACAAAGATAGGGATTATGATCGCGACTATGACCTAGATTACGATCGAGATTATGACCGAGATTATGATCGCGATTATGACCGAGATTCATATAACAGGGACTCGTACAACAGGGATTCCTATAATGACAAAGACAAGTAAGTAGTAGAGAAGTTCTGTGTTTTTATTTGTACTAGTAAAAGGTTCACACAAAAAGAGAAAGATTGCCTAAAGAACCAGAAATTGAAAATTTATTTACTGGGTATATATAATTTTTTTGATACATGTATCTTGGAACAAGATGAATACTGAGGAATTGGTATTTGATTTGAATCGTGCACACTATCCTTGCCTACATTTTGGTCTAGAGAAAATGTTAGCTTAAGATTCATTTATTCTACTTCGATTGTGCAACAAGTTATTACAAATTACACTCAGTCTTCCTGGATAGAACCATCCCAACGCATATATGGATTAAGCATCTTTCTCAATGAGACCACACATAGCTGTAGCGGAGGATCTAACCCAAAACCCGGTCTGGATCCAATGCTCTACCACTGGACCACGCTAGAAGGTGAAGCAGCAGCCATTTAATATAATGGATTTGGTTTAATTTTCTTTAAAACATTAGAAAGTTATATCTGAGAGTCTTTGTTAAAGCAAATTTATTATATTTATTTTGATTTGTAGGTTTATAGTTTGAATTATAGTTAGCATCCATATTTACGTTTTGTACTATAACATGTCTCATGTGTGTATTCATCATGACGTATATTCTATATAACTGGCTGGGTTCAGTTAGCTCAGTCAGTAGTGTGTTTGACTATCAATTCAGGGATCATGAGTTCAAATCCCCACCCGGCCAGTCTCTGATGATCGATATATGACATTTCAACTCATTGACACTCATCTCTCACTGCTGATTCAAGTGGAAAAGCTATCAGTAAATTGCAGAGATAGGTGTGCTTGAGTAGTGGTTAACCTTCCAGGACCCCAGAAAAGAGTGGCTAGGTTAACTGACCGTCTGTTAGCACTCAATTGCATAAAATGATGCTCAATTTCAATCAATCAATCAAATTCAATCCATCTATGAACTGTGTTTTAAGCACTGAAAGGCATGACATGATATGAATGAAAGATAATTTTTTTCAAACAAATTTCTGAAGGTAGATTTTATTTTTTTTATGATTTTTTATGAAAAATCATTTTGAATTTTATGAAAACCTACTACATGTATGTCAGCTGGCAAATGAATTGAATGTACAAAGTATTTACATATATATAAATGTTTGTTTGTAGATATGATGATTACGATGACAGAGATCGCGGCTACCCTCGTTATGACAACCCTCCGGACTATGAACGGTCGGACAGCTATGACAAGCGTCGCATCAGTGAGCTAGAAGACAAGGAGTACGGGGGAGAGCCAACCAAGTTTGATGATGACGGCTACCCAATAGACACAGCGCCGGCAGCTCCGCCAACACCAGCAGTCAGTTCACATCCTTCAACATTTGTGTAGTCCAATCACCACTAAGCCATCTACATTTATGCATTTTATGAAAGTGGCATAATGTGTTTCTGTTCACGAGTGCATGAAAAATTCCTCGTTGTTTATTGCAGCATGTATACAAACTATAACATTGCTGGTATTTGTTGATTTAAAAGACTGATAAAAGAGATGGCACAAAACTGTCGCTTTAAACATCACATTCAAATACACTGGAAGTTTTTATGGAGACAAAGGTTCCTAAGATTATAGTTGTCGCACAACTAACATGTGGACACATACATGCCATAAAATATACATAAGATTATGTCATTTTCAAGTTATTTTTGCAGACGCAATATTCGTTTGGTCTGGTGACTTTGCCTCTTTGCTAAAAAGCACAAGTTATAGATTTAAGCTTTTGTTTTTGTCCCAAACAGAAGCAGACTAAAATTGTGTTACTTTTATAATGTTATCATTTCCTTTTGTTTATGAAGACAGTTTAACAAAAGATAATTGTTTAAACCTGTTGGTTAGCAACTAAATTTATCTTTTTTATCACCTTTTCAATTTATTATCAGTTCATTTACTTGACTTTTTTTTTAATAATATTTATATATTTTATTTAGTAATATAGGCCTCTGGCCAAAAATACAAACATACAAACAATACAATTTTACAATAAAGTGACAAATATACAAATAATAAATGAAGTTTTAGCATTACAATGGATATTATTAAAGTAACTATAGAATATTAACTTATAGTTTTCTAGTGTTCATTGCGTGATATAAATATTTAGCGATTGACAAAATTTCATCTGATTTTGAAGATGACATAAGGGAATAGAATAAATTAAGAGTGCTGTTTCTTAATCATATATCTTCACAATAAGTAGCTCTCATGTTGTTATACAATGGACATTCGAAGAAAAAATGATATTCATCTTCAATAACATATGTGTTTGTCCTTAAGCAGAAAAAAACAGTATCTTAAATGCCTATCAATTCCTATATGTCTCCCTTCTCTATCATTAGATCATGGCTAGAGCAATGGAAATGAGACATAGCTCTTCTATATTTATATGGCAAGTCTAGAGTTAAATAATGCTCGACGTTGAGTAAAGACTTTTAGTATTTATAATGTAATGCTTTTGGTGAAGATTCAACATCATCATGCCAATTTTGTGAATAACAGTCAATTAAGCGTTGCTTGAAAATATTAGTTACTATAGATATAATAAAGTATTATGTCTTACTGCAAGATCAGCCAGCATAGCTCTCTTCTACTGTTGCATTTCACAAAATATCTTACGTTAAAAATCACTGTAAGTCAATTTAACAATGTCTTTGTTGAATGCCCAAATTTTTATCTGTGTTTGTAATGACTGTGTTTCCAGAAAATATATCATTTTCTGCATGTTTTGAGCTCACTTTGAGCTTGTTTTGATTAATGTTAAAAATATTATGAATAATTGTTGGAAAATAAGTTTACAACGATTTTTGTCATAATGTTTTTGTGAAACTCACCCTAGATGCGCCTTAGTCTTTTTCTAATACAAGAAAATCTCACAGGAACAAATTTTGAAAACTTCTAGTTAATATGGACTAATTGATGTCTTATCATTGAACTATAAACAAATACAGAATAAAGATTATGCTATTCATTTTTTTACACATATATACATGTACATACATGATTTACAAGTCAATTATAAATGGTGATTCCAATATATTAAAATTTAACATATCATATTTTTATACTTATTCATCCAATTTTACTTTATATTTTAAGCTCATCCTGAGCCAAAAACTCACGTGATAGAGCTTGTGTGATCACCCTGTGTCCATCATTAACTCTTGTATTAAAAGACTTCTACTCTAAAACCGTATTACAGATTTAATCGTAATTGGTGTGAAGTATCCCGACATGAAACTCATGTTGGTTCAAATTATGACCCTGGGGTCAAATCTAACCACATTTCATGTATTATAGACATATGGTTCAAAAGTTCTTCATAGGACCAGTCCATTAAAAAAATTTGAAAAGTTGACAAGTGAAATCAGGTGAGCACCTTGGGCCTCTTGTTGTATACAGTCATTGCCTAGAATTATCATTTTTATGTTAAATTCGCTTTTTTAATTTTAATATGTTGGAACAGTGATAAGCTCTCCGTAGAAAACCATAAAATGATAAAGTAATCTAATTAATGGTGTGGTAACGCATGTAAATACATGTATTAAAAAGAAACCTTCCACGTCGCGTATATATGTTGAATAATGTAACATTCCCTCCATCGTTAGATATGTAGTGCTCTCTTAAAGGGAGTGTATCAGGATAAACGCTATAAATATCTTAATAAATAAAATAATTATCAAAATGGATAAAAAAACATCTTATATCATAAACTTAATAGCTTAGTATGTTAAATCCACTAAAACATGAAAAAAACTATATGTAACCAGGAGTGAATTTCAAACAAAATCCACTTTCTAAAAATAGACAGCACTTAAATACTGTTTGACAACCTTTGTATTGTCATTCTGACTCTTTCTAAGACAAAACATGTCTTACTACTTGTAAACCTGTATAACGAGTATATATAGGCATGACATATTGGCAAAAAATGTTTTAGCCAATTTTAAAATGTTGAAAAATCCCGATATAGTCCCTTTGATATTAAATAGTGATAAGAAAAGGCATAAAATTCAGTCATGTTTGCCCTGGATGACATCATGAACTCATTTGTGATATATGATGATGGTGATACATATGCATCAAAATTATGTCCAACTTTGTGTGTAAACTGAAAGATAGATCTATTATAAACTGAGTGTATGGTAACCTATTAGGGGATAGTATACACTTCTTTTGTTTCAAGGACAAGCATACAAATCTCTCATCTCAATATAACATGTTTCTTTGTCTAAATCCATTACAATGCAGTTCTGAAAAAAAAATTCTCATAAATTAAGTTTTAGTTAACATCAATATTTTACAGTCATCTTTGGCGTATTTTCCTACTTCAGTTTAATGGCTTCATTAGATTAGAGTCCTGATCTTTGAATGTATTCCTTTATTGACGGGTCATATCTAGAGGATATTTCAGGTGTATATTTGTTTTGATTCTTGTCTTTCACATGTACTCACCATTCACATAAAGGTATTTTTTTTATATTCAGAAGGTTGTCTTTTAATTGCGCAATTGATTGCCATAGTATATATTCATTCATTGGTAGCCAGCAGTTTGTATATTACAATTTTATATCTTATTTTCATTTTAATCGCCATTCTACATTCCAAATAGAAAAACTATATTTTCTGACATTTTCTTTTATAAAAGTAAATGACATACTTTAACTTTGTTTTTGTTTATTCCTAACCATTTATTGTAAATGTTTGATAGCTATTATTTGAGTGAGTAAAATAGTCAAGCATAATAAGGGCATTACAAATGTAAATTAATAATTGATAGAGAGTTGGTCGCTCACACCAGAGGTTGAGGGTTCAATCCCCCAATCGACCCGATGCCTCTCATAAAATAATACTCAGTACTGGTAATACCCAGGAAGTGGACTCGAGAGCGGTCCATATAAGCTATGAGCTTTCATCGCAATCAAACTAAAATAAATTAGTATAAACTAAATTGATACCTGAGGAGCTGGGCCTGGTTTCACTAAACATCACAAGCTGAGATTTTTCTCTACTCAAAAATTTAAATTTTTCTAAATGATTATTTGAACTCGTATACTATCGAATGACCACACATAATTGAAATCGAACAAATATTTACTGATTAGTGAAGGATTACATGCAAAATAATCAATGTAAATGAAGGTAAAATAAATTGTGTTGAGGAATATCTCAAATTGAGATGTTAAGTGAAAGAAGGGCCTGAAATTCAATCCTACATAAGGTCGAGTGATGAACATTGTGAACAATTTTTTTATATAATCGGGCAATGTTTGTTGTTGAGCGAATGTTGATTAAATATACAATTTTTAGTTAAAAAAACATAACTCATGTAAAATTTGAGATGCGGAGTTGGGATTAGTTCCATGCAAAGTCTTGTATACCAATTTAATATTTAATGCCTGCAACTTGGCAGTATTACTTCAAATTGGTAGTACTTAGTAAAAATGAGGTAATAATGAAATTAAAAAAAAAATAGTTTCCTTATAAGAGAGACTTGAGTGAAATGGGGGGTGATTTTCCAAAATGTTAATTGTAGGTAAAATAACCTCTTTTTTACACTCTCATAGTATTCAATGACAAATTGGAGATATTTGCTTCATAAAAACCACATTTTGGCAAGTGTATGCCTCAAATAAAGCATATATGTGCATATTTACATTGAAATTTCATGAAAAATCACAGAATTTTGAAGATTTTTTTATTTTGGATGATTTAAATGTGCAATTTTTAGCATGTACATTGTATTGAATAATGTATTTTGGTAAGATAATGTCTTCAGTGTATCATGAGACTATTTTGGTGTAAAAATTTTAATGGAATTAGGTAAAAAAAAATTTTTTTTTGGTAAAATTAGTCAAACACATCAAAATTGCATGTCGGTCAACATCTCGCGCCTGTATATAATGATCATGTAAAAAGTGGTATTTTGACAAAAATTTCAGTATTTAATGCCTGCAACTTGGCAGTATTACTTAAAATTGGTAGTACTTAGTAAAAATGAGGTAATTATGAAATTAAAAAAAAAAGAGTTTCCTTATAGGCATAGTGCCACCATTGCAAAAAGGAAGTGCTTCCGTGGGGTAGTCGCATATAGTGGTTATAAATAATCCTCAATTCTTCTTCTTTAAAAATGCATTTTCCTTATTTTAATGCTCATTTTTTTATTTGAATGGCATTATTGATGTATTTTGAACATTTTGATAGCATTGTCATGTTTGAATTGTGAATTTAGAAAAAAAAATGATGCTTGGAAATTGGGGTATGAATTCATGATTTTGGAAGTCTACTTTCACTTTGTCACCAGTGTACACACTGAGCAGAAAAAAAATCTCTTATATGACACATGACCCCTACTTTTCTCATCATATTTTGATAGTGCAGAGGTTGACAAACAGTAAAATGTAGGTTTCACTTCTTTCATTTGGGACCCTCTATGAATGACAAGCCTTCAAACTTTTATTATTTACTATAGAATAAAGAACAAAAATCAATGGTGGGGTTACACCTTGTTAACACCGGAAGTCTTCCATGAAAATAAATATACCATTAGTACGTACATGTCCAAGAATTAGTTACTCATGATTAGTAAGCATGACTATTTCCTCATTAGTATTCATCTATTACTGTCCTTCCGTACTAGAAAAAAATATTAATAATATAAGACTTCCGGTGTTTACAATTGATGCGCATGCGTGAAGGGAAAAGGCGCCAATATTTTTTTGGAAGAGGCTATTTATCAAGAAGGTTCCCCTGTCACTGCGCATGATCAATATTTTTTTAATTTCGCAATATCTCTCCTGCGAATATGAAAAACCCAAACCTCCATTTTTGGAGAACCTTCTTGACGTTTATCTGTTTGTATTACATTTTTCTGCATTGTGAAGGAAAAATGATGATCTCTTGAAGAATATACATTATATGTTTCTACATTGTGAAGGAGAAATAACATTTAGACATTGATTGGTAGGTGTTTTTCGATTAGAGTTCTGTAAATATCATAATAATGTGACTTTAAAATTTGGTTTTACCAGTGGGAGTTTGTTATTTTTAGTTTTTTATGAGTATAACAATGTAATCGATAACCTCCCCCCGCCACCCCTTCTCATACACAGACAAACGTGTATATGGAACTGCCATTATAAGAGTTTAAAAGCAAAAACATCAAAATAATACACCGCATTAAAATGCACCCCACCCACAAACAGATCTTTAACAGTATACTGCAGTCTCAACAAACGTTTACTCTTCGAGAAAAAATGACAGTGATTGTTTCTATTTATACTTATTAAAGAGTGGTTTAAAACATTAAATATTGTTGTGTTACTTCTGTGTATCATTATTAATTGTGTTTTTTATTGTAGAAATTGTAAATACAGAAAAGAGGTAATACTTTCTTAGCTTTACACAGGAAGTCTATCAGGGAGAAAGTCTTTGTAGTACAAGAAAGATCAAACTCCTCCAAGTCTGACCTTGGACAAATTGATAGACTTCCATTACTTTTTCATAATGATATATAATAAAGGCTTTCAATTGTGCAATGATGTGGACTTTGGTTAAAATATTTGGTATGAAATATGGCTTATTTATACAAATAAGACAATCATTAAGCAAAGTTTAACTTATAAACTTTTTAAACCCTATTTAGTTTCCATTCAGTAAGGCAAATTGAAATGAAAATAAAGAATATTGAAATACTTGCATACAATCATTCAGTCTGTATGTCAACTATATATATAGTGTGTTATTGTCAGTCACTTCACTTCAATTATTAATTATTGTATTCTATTTTTTTAATAATGTAAAACTTAAACCAAAATAATAATGGTGTGTATGGCATGTTATAAGTACAAGCATTTAGTTATTTAAGATTTGGAGATACTAATTTGTTTGAACTGTCAAAGGTTCACGTACAGCAGGCCAAAAATAGAATTAGTAACATATTTTATGGTCATTTAGCGAAGAGAGTGGACATCTGATATATAGAAAACCGTGCGTTATGTGTTAATGATGTGCATTGTTGAAACAATATTTCTTTATGAAAATCAATTGAATTTGGGTAGTGCTTAAAGTACCAGTTTGCATTTCATTGGCACTATGATGTTGCTTTGCTTTTAGTTTGTAGGACATTACATTTCATTGGATGCTTACTGTAGCCTAGGTAGCCATAAAGATGTGCACAACTGTGCTTATTCAACAGGACTTAGAACAAAGTCACTATTCAAACAATGACATTAAATTGGTAGCTAGATACTTGTTGTTTTTTTTTTAATATAAAAAAAAACATCATCATAGTTATTCTTTCATCTTAAATAATTTGAAAATATATTGTAAATTATACAATTTTGAGTTTTCATTGAAAGATGAAAAACATTCTCTAGTCTAGTTCGGACTTCAGACATTAATCTAGCCTGTTTTTCATCACTGGACCAAACTCAAAATTATGCTACCATTCCTGAAATAAACACAAACTTATTTTCTAATATAAGCATTTTTCACTATCCTCATTTCATAAATTCAAAACTGATTTACAATACGTAGTATGAAGCCTCCAACAGATATCCTTAGTTAGGATTGAACCAACATCTTCCATCTTAAAGACAAATGTACTTCATTGTACTATAAGGATGCATTTTGAAGCTGCATTAAACTTACACTGTACATTAATTATGATAGTTCAAATTCCTGTTTTATTTTTAAGTCTTGCAGTAATTCAAGCTTTAAAAATGTTTGCTTTTAATTATCAATTTTGTAAAAATTAAATCGTCGCCATTAAGCAAACTTGAATAAACCAACAATTGGAAAACTTTTTACTCTTTTTACAGCGACACACATACACATACATGTATGAAGAGGTACATAGGTAAGAGAAGTAAACTTACCTTGACACACATACACTCCTTGTACATAGGTATGAGGAGAGAAAATCTTACCCCAACACAAATACACTCCTCATACATAGGTACGAGGAGAGGGAGACTTACTTTGACACACATACACTCATCATATATTGCTATGAGGAGAGGGAAACTTACCTTTACACACATATATTCCTTGTACATAGGTATGAGGAGAGAGAAACTTACCTTGACACACATACACTCTTCATACACAGGTGTCAGGTTAGTAAAACTTACCTTGACACACATACACAGTTGACAGGTGAGTGAAACTTACCTTGGCACACATACACTCTTCATACACAGGTGTCAGGTGAGTGAAACTTACCTTGACACACATACACTCTTCATACACAGGTGTCAGGTTAGTACAACTTACCTTGACACACATACACTCTTCATACACAGGTGTCAGGTGAGTGAAACTTACCTTGACACACATACACAGGTGTCATGTGAGTGAAACTGACCTTAACACACATACACTCTTCATAAACAGGTACCAGGTGAGTGAAACTTACTGTGACACACATACACAGGTGTCATGTGAGTGAAACTGACCTTAACACACATACACTCTTCATAAACAGGTACCAGGTGAGTGAAACTTACCTTGGCACACATTCACTCTTCATAAACAGGTACCAGGTGAGTGAATCTTACTGTGACACACATACACAGGTGTCAGGTGAGTGAAACTTACCTTGACACACATACACTCTTCATACACAGGTACCAGGTGAGTGAAACTTACCATGACACACATACACTCTTCATAAACAGGTGCCAGGTTAGTAAAACTTACCTTGACACACATACACTCTTCATACACAGGTGTCAGTTGAGTTTAACTTACCATGACACACAAACATCAATTTAATTTACTAAATATATATTTAAATTATACCTGGATAATATGTGCCTGATTAGGACTAAATTCAACTAGTTGCTGAGTTGGTGCTACCTGAAATCACAAGTAAAAATTGAGGTGCAAATAAGATAACCTACTAATATTTTTGTAAATTTTGGTGTTGTTAAACAGACATTTGATCATTGATTTTCAATTAAAACCTTTACATCAATCATTACTGACTTCAAGTCTAGTAACACATGCTGTATCAATGAGGTGAATATTTGTATCAAGCTATATCAAATTTGTTTCAGGGATTTAGATCATTTGGAGCAGTCAGCAGACACTGTGCTAATATGAACTTTAAACTGTATCATGACCTAGACTTGATCTAATACTTGAAAGGACACACAGTTTTGTATGATGCTATTCTTATATCAATGCAACAGAAGATAAAAACAGAGAAAAAAAGTTTATAAGAAATATATTGTTTTAATTATACCTGGATGACTTCAGACAGCACCTGATCAGGGCTAACTACCAGTACATGGTCAGTTGGCACTACCTGTAATATATGCAAATATTTGCTTCTTTAAACCTACATAAGGGTTTCTCCATGACCTAGTGGTCTAAGGCGCTGTCTCAAGATCATTGACCTCTCACAGCTAAGGTCATAGGTTCGAGATCCACTTGCTCCAAAAACTTAAATAGAGGAAGTTTGCCAGTTACTTGTGGAAGGACAGTGCTTCTACTCGGATTCATTATGAGGTCTTCTACCACCAATAAAACTGGATAAGCCATATATAGCCTGAAATGTGTTAAAATAGCTTTGGTGCTATTGCCTTTGCATTATTTATGTTACATAAATGCTTCAGGAACTTTTAACCTATGGTTGATTTTCATTCTATAAATAATTTATAATGATTAAATGACAAAACAAGTCTATGAATCAATTTTTTAAACTGAGTCTGATTATTTGTCATAATTCAACACCATGGACTGTTGTCATATTTATCTTGATCTTGGACTCATTATCCAAAAGGCTACAGAGGTAATTGTCAGTATATTTATGTATAAAAGTTGCAAGTGCATATTTATTGTTTTGAGGCATTTCAATAAAGAGTAGTTAGTCAACATATTTTTTTCTCCATTGGTACTTGTATTGTTTTATTTACTAAAAATAACTGTGAATGTATGAAACGAGATTATTAAAATACAACTTTATTTTACCTGGGTGATCCTATCTGGTGTAAGACCAGGACTGACAGCAACATGCTGATTTGGCACTACCTACAATCAACAAAATTTAATGTTAGCTAAGTTGTATAGATCTATTACATTATTGAAACTGTAAAAATTATTTATACATTAGTTACATTTTAATAAAATTAGTCAAATCAATCAGACATTTGAAGCGCTATTGCAGCCTCATCAAAATTTGATAGATTATAATAATATAATTACACAATGTCATTCACACACAAATTCAGTGAATCCTGGGCAATTGAATAGAACTGATGACACAGCTCTGTAAACAACGACAAAAAGTGGTTCTTTAAAGAAAAAACATATTGTACAATGTGGGAAGATATATGTATTAATTGAATTGTTTGAATGCAACTCTATATTACCTACAGGTGCAATTCCTGGAAAAGGATCTACAGCAAACTGTGTTGGCGCTACCTACAATCATGGCAAGTGAATATTTCATGATATCAACTTATTTGTCTGCTAACATATTAAAGTTTTGTATGATATTGTAATGTCTTTATTTTTTTTGTCCAAAGCAATATTTAATTGTGTTATTAATGTTTGTTTGAATATTTAGCATCATTATTATGCCACTGATGGCCTTACAACTTGGTTCCTGGAAGGTTAACCAGTACCAGTGCTTGACACACCCCATCTCTGCAAGCAACTGATAACTTTCCTACTTCAGCATCAGTAACAAATGACAATATATATCAATCATCACTGAGATGGTGACTTTGTGGTGATTTGAACTATGACAATGAAATGATAGTCAGACGTGCTACTGACTGAGCTAACCGGGCACAGCTATTGATGGAATCTAAAATAATATACATACCATTTAATGTATTTAAGTGTATTCATTTCTTTTTTAATGGATATTCTTTATCTCACAATGGTTACCCTAAATAATAACACATTATTTATTTTAAACAATTGTAAAGTATTCTCAGTGACTCTCCTGTCATTCTTTTTAAACTCTATTTATAGGAATATATTTTAACAATTAAACTACCATTATAGTTGTGCTCATCAGAAAAAAAATAAACACAATGACAGGATCTGAAAACATAAATTACAATGGATACAATTAAACCATTTTCAAAGATTGGTAGAATGTGGGGCGGAAGTCAAATGGATATAGTGTTGGCTGCTCATGCCTGAGGTTGCGGGTTTAATCCCTAGCTCGATCAGATACCTCTCATAAAACAGTTACTCACCAGCACAGTTGGCTATATAATGTTTCAAACTCTTTTCCCCTTGACTGAAAGTGTGACACATTACCGACTTAGTGCGACATATTGCAATTTCTTGAAAGCCTTTTTATTTTGCTTCTTTGGAGACAACAAATCGGATGTCAAAATAATTAAAAAGCTGTGCATAAACACCTTATTTATGAGCTTAGTTACCAACCAAGATATTAACCCTGCAGTGGACGGATGTACACACACCTTAGTATAATATTCTTTATTAAATTATCAACCAGTCCATACATTGATTTATTGACATGCAATTTAAAACTAAGGCTATTATAGTCAATTAGTATACTAAACACTTGGTGTGTTTGTTGTGTGTGTGTGGGGGGGGGGGGGGGGGGGGGTTGTAGTACGAGAGCACTGACTCTATGTTCGATAGGGGTGGGGGGACTGGAGTTCGATCCTCCGGCACGATTATGTGTGGTGTCCTTGAGTAAGACGCTTTTCACGCATATGCTAAGTACTGGTTCTACCAAGGAAGAGCGTGATTTGTCAAAGTTGAAAACTGGTACCAAGTTTCACAATTGTAGCCTAGTAAAATTAATAAGTTCAAACTAACCTCTCATTTACATGTACATGATTGACTTAAACAAAGCATAAACTAAGATTATCACATGTACCTGCGTTTACATCCAACCACTAATTCCATGTAAAAGACATTATTATTACCGAAAGCATTAACATTTCATGTTTACTGTCAATCTTGGATTTTAGCGGTAAATAGAAAAGTCTGAGTATTCCGAATGTTACAAGTTGATCATGTGCATTGACAGGGAACCTTCTTGATATTTAGCCTCTACCTATTTTTTTCTGCAGGTAGCCATCTTATATTTCGTGAAAATATTGACCTGTTTCTAGGTGAGTACCTTTATATAGATATTTTTACCAAATTTTCATTGTTAAATTAACATGAAAATGTCTAGAGATTGCCATGTACCATTTCTTTTAGTTTGGGAATTGGTTTGTAACAGGAAAAGTAATAATTCAATGTTACTTCATGAGAAAGTAGGTCATGTTTACATTTCGTTTTAAGGAACTAAACTGGTTTTGCTGTTGTGTAATGCATTCGTCAAACAGTTTCCCTACTGATATTTATGCAGTATTGTTGTATTGAATGATGCAGTTTTGTATTATTTAGCGATTCTTGTGCGATTTACTGACATTGCTGTATTGCTTTCACTCATAAGAAAGTAGGTCATGTTTACAATTTATTGTGATTACCCCATTAACTAAGTATGGACTTACCAAGATCTCCACTGTAGCCGGCGCCGTGGCCTATGCTATAGATAGAATGGAGCCGATCTTGGAGGTGGTGTCCGTTTAGTTGTAATGTAGATATGGTAATGACGGATTCTTCCCATCGACAGACTGGTTCCCTGGTGGCCAATTAGACTGGTACCGAATCCGTCCGAATTACCCGAAAAGAATGAAACGGTCCACATGGGATATGCCTGATTTCACCACACTCCTCCCCATTTTATATATAAAGTCCCCCTACCCCCATTTCTCTTGGTTGTACTAGATTGACCAATTGCCTTGTAAAGAACCCCTTTTATGGAACATATAATCTCTGACATATGATTATTATATGTATACCTCCCCGAGTAGGATATATGAAACTCCATGGCTTCATTCTTTTAAAACTGATTAAAACTTCATTCACTATATATATATATATATTAGTTTGTCTACATTATGAAACTGCCTGGCTTCATAATTTAACTGTTTTTAAAAACGTCATATTGCTATATGAACATGTAAAAACACTGATGGAGCTTTTTGGCTCCATGAGTCAATTATTTAAAAACCTCCTATGTCTGTATTAGCACATAAAATAGTTGTAAAGAACTCCTTGGTTCTATTTACTTTGGATCTTCCTGGATCCTTCATTTAACTCAGTAAAACATACTTATAAAAATCCCCTGTTCCCATATTCCTTATCTATTTACAAGGCACTTAATGGAAGGCTCTCTTCCATTAAGTCTGACACTGGGGTCTTCTTGGATCCCTTTACTCCTATATATATAACCTTCCAGATGGAACACAGGGCTCCATCTAGTGTCTAAAGGAACACCCTGGTTCTCCTTTGACTGAATTGACTATTTAAGCCACATCATACCATTCACAAGAATTTATTTGCGGCAATAAAACATTGTAGCGTTGACTGCAGTTTTCTCTAAGATAACCTCCATGGGTTTATCTAAGATCAAACCTAAGATCTCGGCTACAAAGCCCAATAAATGCGGGGCACTTATTGAGAACTCTGCGCAGACAGGGAAGTAAGGTCCGCTCCGTTTCCAATAACAGCCTGTCAAACGGAATTCTCTTGAGTGCTTCAGCCTGCCTGATATTGAAGATTTTGGCTACGCCCGTAAAACCAAACATTGTGTTGGGAAATGCCTCTGTCCATCTGTTCACCGTCTCCATGGATCCCGTGAAACAATGAAAGTGGATTCTTTGACTGGAAGAAACCTGCTCTTTGAGCAATCCAAGGCACCTCATATAGACCTCAAAACCTGTCGGATCTGAAGCCATGCCCCGGCAATGGAGAACGAGGACCTGGTGTGGGTTCAAGTATCAAAACAGGGTCTTTAACTGCTCTTCTTGAAAAAAACATCTGTCTGGGTGGACAGAATGATCTAGCCCAATTTTTCCCAGCCCCACAACTTCGGGCATACCCAAACATTTCTGTAAAGCAAGTTATTGGGGTACGGACAACATCTTCTTGGGATGGGCCCACACTAATACTGAAACCCCGTCCGCAGCTAGTTTCCACACCTCCTCCCTGTCTGTGATTCAGGGTCACAGAAAACGATGGTGTAGCCTGCGAGCTTCAGGTGGTACCCATATTTTTGGTCATCGAGCTCCATGGCTTCGAAGACTTGTTTCATCGAAGAATATGTTGACAGTCCCAACTTCTTTCGTGTCCTATTCAGATGGAAATGACTGTCGAATCCATACAGGACAGGTAGCCCAGCTTTACCTATAATGTTTTCATGTTCTGGACGTTCCAACCCTGGGAACATCATGGAATGGTCGGGCTTCTGCACAGGTGGTTCCGACCGTGGGAACGTCTGTGTCTGACCAGAGGGGTGACGGTTATCCACAGTGATGAGAGTTGCTTTGAGCGTATCCAATCTTTCTTTGGACATGCAGTTTGCAATGGCTAACAAACATCGCCAGTGAATAAGAACCGCAGGTGAGGTAGGCGGGTCCAACGAGAATGTAGTTGGAACTGGCCACTTCTGTGATATGCACATCTGTGTCATAGATTCCCTTTGCGGTTGGATGATTTCCAACCCTGGGAAAATCAACCCGTTGTAGCCAATTTGGCTGACTACATCGCTCAGGGTAGCTTGTGATCCCAACATATTTCTGGCAAAAGCTGCCAAAGCTACTGTACGCTGTTGGCATAGAGCTGTTGTTGGTGGCAGTTGTTCATCAAAAATAGCCGGGATATGTTGTTCCAGGAGATGTCTTTTGACAAAGCTCGTCTCCATGTTACAACCGGGGATGGTACAGATCTGGGGCCGCCTTTTCCTTTTCTTCCCCGTGGTTTGTACTACCTCCCGAGAATCTACTGATAACTTTTGATGCTCCTCAGTGCGAGTTTGTTCCTCCATGGTAACAGACTGCACTGGTATTGGAGAAACTGGGTTCAGTGAATCTCCAGGTCGGCTGTGTATATTTCTGTTAGAGTTCCAGAAGATCATCGACCCCTTCATGTGAGCCTTTGTGACTATTCTTCTGTTACCCTAAACTTTTAGGTGGGTGGTTTAAGGTGGTGACACCCGCAATTTTCTTCCTGGTTGGTTCAACTACTCTTGCTCTTGACTTACCATCTCGTTGTTGCCATGAAAGTGTAGAAGAACCGTCAGGGAAAGAACTAGAAATTGCAACGGTATCAGTCCCTCGCCTTCCCGGTGAAGATCGAATGCAAACTTTCAAATTAATGAACGAGTCTGATTCTTTGGGTCTATTTTTCTTGGTATCAGTGACCATTGATTTACATGAAGCTGCAGCCATGGCTGCTTTTACATGTAATTGGAGTGACATATCCAGACCACTGTGGGAGGTTTGGGTGGTTATAGGGACAACCGACATTCTGGGGGAATATCAGGCAGACCTTTTCGACCACCTCTCTCAGAGAAGGTCCGGGGAGCTTGTGCATAATCTCGGGTCTAATTTTGGAATGGATCTCCATGGTTCCACTTTCCTTAACCCCGACTGTTGCATCTTTGAAAGAAGTCTGATGTACCATAATGGCGCGCTCACTCGGCATGTTGGTTGCGGTTAGAATTTCCGCTCGCCGTTCCATGTCAGGATAGTGTCCAGTCTAAAATCTCTTACAGGGCTAAATTTATCCCTGACAACTTTCACCTTTTTGGTATGGATTTTCCATATATTATCGGATAGCCAGCTGTCAGAGAGAATAAAGGTAGCTTCCCTGGCTGCTCTCTTCAACCACTGATTGGATTTTAGTCTTTAAGGTACCGAGACGATTCGGGACAAAATTTCGTTAAGAATTTCACTTGCAATGTGTTGCGGCAGATGCACAATCTGTGCAAACAGGTCATCTAAGATTCTTTTACAAAAGGCATCTTTGCTTTCCACCGGTCAGTGCCCAAATAACCGAGCAGTGTGTTTGTTTGGACAGGTTGCGGTCACTTTTTCTATCCCCGCGAAGCCATTTCTTCCGAAAGCGGAAATTGTATCCGAGACTGGTTTACAACATTTAACCCTTTGCCTCATATAGGTATTATCATATCAACCACACTTTCCAACATTAAGACTTCATTTTATGCTTTTTTTGTATATGGAAACTTTGTAGAGAAATTAATTCTCTTTGTCACAGTGTAAATTGTAAGGCATATATTAAATGAAATATAGGAAGTAAACATTTATGTATAAAATTTAGCACTTTACATAATGCGACCGGGCGATGACCTCGCTTGATCACGCTTGACCCGTATGTTCGATTGGACGCTATTTTTATAAAACTTTAAATAGTAACACTATGATGTCATGGATAATTTTACTTGGGGAAATATTATTTTACACAAATATAAACTTCCTGTCGCGGAAAATGAAGTTAATGTGTATTATTTTTGCGGTTGAAATACACGGGCGTGAATTGTCGTGATCATGAGGCTATCGATAGAGGCGTGGAAAGTCGTCTCTGAGAGGCTATCGATACAGGCGTGAAAAGTCGTCTCTGAGAGGCATAGGGTTAACTAGACAAGAAACCAAATAATTAAATATCAAACAAATGTCTCGCTACCGCAATATTAGTGAAAAGAACGAAAAACATTCTTCTTCCAGTTTCAGTTCATAACTCAATACATGTTACTGAGTATTTTTTAACTGTGTGACTATGAACATGTGCCGTTAAGGATCGAATGACATTCCAATTTAAAACACCGTATTTATAGCTTAAAAGATAAAAACATCCTGAGTTTGGGCCAGTGTGGTACATGTATGGCCAAAAATGTGCACCTCTTCACAAGTATGTCCATTTGTAACCCACTATATGTCTTTGGTAACTGTGGTTTACTGTGGTTACTTGCTATATATCTTTGGTTACTTTTGGTAACTTACTGTTTTTTCAATTTCTCTTACAGGCATTTTGTCCATTTGTAACCCACTATATGCCTTTAGTAACTGGGGTTACTTAATATATGTTAATTAAACTTTTGATTGCACAGATACATGTAGGCTAAATGCTTTTAAAATCAAGCATAGTTTTCTGAGGATTTTTATAAGTGCACAGATACATGTAGGCTAAATGCTTTTAAAAATCAAGCATAGTTTTCTGAGGATTTTTTTAAGTAAGTTCAGAAAAAAATAACCAAACATTTCTGGTTTTTAACATCATTAAGGAATTTTTCTATAGTTCCTTGCTTTCATTGTGGACAAAACTGGTTAAGTCCATATCTACTTCTTGTGTTACTTAATTCTTATTTAAAGGAGAGAATTATCCGTGTTAAAAGTGGTGGATTTAGTTATCTACATGTCAACAGGTATTAAATTATAATATTTTTAAAGATATTTTTGTTAATGTGATTTCCATATAATTATGTTGTGCTGTACAGCTTAACAGAAGCACAACACAACACACTGTACAGGTAGACGAGAGAAAATAGATAGTAGATAAAATAGTTGTTCATTCATCTGTTTTATATTTTAATAGATGGATGCTTTTAAATAATTGAATAATTCACACTTACATTACACACAACATCATCAACAGAAGCAGGATCATTACCATTCACACTAGCATCACACACATCATCATTAGCAGCAGCAGCAGCAGCAACATCACCATTCACACTAACATCACACATAGCATCATCATCAGCATCAGCAACATAACCATTCACACTAACGTCTCGCACTACATAATCATTAGCAGCAACATAACCATTCACACTAACGTCGCACACTACGTTGTCATTAGCAGCAACATAACCATTCACACTTACGGCACACACCACATCATCATTAGCAGCAACATAACCATTCGCATCCAGGGCACACACTACATCATCATCAGCAGCAACATAACCATTCGCACCCAGGGCACACACCACATCATCATCAGCAGCAACATAACCATTCGCACCAAGGGCACACACTACATCATCATCAGCAGCAACATAACCATTCGCACCCAGGGCGGACACCACATCATCATTAGCAGCAACATAACCATTCGCACCCAGGGCATACACTACATCATCAGCAGCAGCAACATAACCATTCACACTTACATCACACACTACATCATCATTAACAACAGTTGAACATCACCATTCACACTATTATCATTCATCATCATCATCAGCAGCAGCAAAACCACTTTCCAAAATAACACTACCTACAACAGCATCACCATTCACACTAATGTCACACACATCATTATCAGCAGCAGCAGCAGCAGCAGCAATATCACTATTCACACTAACATCACACATCATTTTCAGCAGCAGCAACATACGTCACACACATCATCATCATCATCAGCAGCAGCAATATCACTATTCATACTAACATCACACATATCATCATTATCAGCAGCAGCAACATAACCATTCACACGAACGTCACACACATCATCATCAGCAGCAGCAATATCACTTTTCATACTTACATCACACATATCATCATTATCAGCAGCAGCAACATAACCATTCACACTAACGTCACACACATCATCAGCAGCAGCAGCAATATCACTATTCATACTAACATACCACATATCATCATCATCAGCAGCAGCAACATAACTATTCACACTAACGTCACACACATCATCATCAGCAGCAGCAGCAATATCACTATTCATACTAACAATACACATATCATCATTATCAACAGCAGCAACATAACCATTCACACTAACGTCACACATCATCATCATCAGCAGCAGCAGCAATATCACTATTCATACTAACATCACACATATCAACATTATCAGCAGCAGCAACATAATCATTCACACTAACGTCACACATCATCATCAGCATCAGCAGCAATATCACTATTCATACTAACATCACACATATCAATATTATCAGCAGCAGCAACATAACCATTCACACTAACGTCGCACACATCATCATCATCAGCAGCAGCAATATCACTTTTCATACTAACATCACACATATCATCATAATCAGCAGCAGCAATATAACCATTCACACTAACGTCACACACTACATCATCATTAGCAGCAGTAAACACCACCACTCACACTAATACCACACTCATCATCATCAGCAGCAGCAAAATCACTTTCCACAATAACACCACCTACAACAGCATCCCCATTCACACTTATGTCAGACACATCATCAGCAGCAGCAATATCACTTTTAACACTAACATCTCACACATTAGCATCATCAGCAGCAGCAGCAAGGACTTATATAAAAAGAAAGGAAACTTGCACCTCCGTACTAAATATTGATGAAATAGCAAACGAAGGATTCATGGCTTGCTAATTAATCATTACTAATTCACAGGCAACTGATTTCTCGTACATAAACAACTTATTTCTTGTACATATACTGTAAGTTGTATGTAATCTTAGATGTTTAAACATGTTTCGATTACGTAAAATGGTCTTGAATTAAAGGTATTGAGCGGCCGGTATTGGAACCTGGAAAATCCGGCCCCATTCCAAAACAGCCAAGGAGAAACCAACCCCATTTAGCATGGTCCATCCGGCCCCACTTTTTTAAAATATTTTTTAGCAATGTTAGGGTTATTTATCATAAGCAATACATACATACTATGTATATGCTTACATCAAAATGTTTATGAAATACACATAAACTATGTGAACTTGATCATTTGTGTCGCACATCAACAAGTCTACAGTTTTTTCATACATCACAATTATTGAAACTGTGGAAATGTAACATTGGAAATCAATTTGCTTTTGATTTTGTAAGATATTATAAATATGCACCATATTCAACATACTATAGATGATGGCAGACCAATACTTTTTTAATTATGCATGTGTAAATAAACTGTAAATAAAGAACAGTTGTATTAATCTACATTTATAATGAATATAGTAATCTATTAACCTTTGAGAAAAACATGCATCATTCTAACATAAATCTACATTTTGAGATATTGCAAACAAAATTTAAATACCATGTATAGATACAATCTCTAAATTGTACATCTTTGAATTTAATTTATTCTGTTCATTGTGCCTATGATCATTTCATCTTATCAAATAGCTAGTAATTTACATCACAATATTACAATTTGAATTTTCAGCAGACAATCACGCGATTTGTATGTAAATCGCAAACATATACATACACAAATCGCGTGACTGTTTACTAAACTTGGTTTGAACTGGCTGTCTGCTGAGCTAATATATTACTACACGTTATGGGCCATATGGAAATATACCCGAAACTATATATATGATTGTTAACGCTAGTGATAATGCGATGTTTTAGAAGGCAACTTAAACTATTATCATTACAGAAAGACAAAAAATATCTTTCAAAAATATTGACTCATTTAAAGGTTTGCATAAATACATGCCATTTTACAAACCAATCCCTCAAGATGACACACTCAATAGATATTAACAGGATACAGTGGGGGCATTATATACAATTACAATACAATTGTATTGAATGAATGTAAAATCCTTAATGACGTTGCTATTCACTAAAATTAACTGCATACTAGTCTAATCGTGTTACAGTTTCCTGAAGAATATAGATATATTTTAAACTTATTTAATTTACTTCGATTGTGAAACAAGTTCTTACAATTTAGACAAATCATGCTCGAAGTCTTCCTGGGTAGAGCCAGTACAAAGCATATGCAGAAAAAGTGTCTTGCTCAAGGACACCACACATAGCCGTAGCGGAGGATCGAACACATTACCCCCCGATCATGGGTTCGGTGTTCTACCACTGGACCAAGCGTTCCACATATTAATGTGTTAATTTTAATATAGTTTTTGTATTTTTGTTTTTTCTTGTATATATCTTTTTAAAAGTATCGTCTTGAGAGATAAAACGAGGGAGAGATGTTTATAACTATATTCATTGTTAATGATTATATTAATTAACTAATTATTAAATTGAATTATAAATAGTTACTTTTCATTAACAGTCATTGATTATTGTATGCATTATATAATTCCAGTTTTTCAATAACAATCCTGCAGTAATAAATATGTGCGTTTCAAATTATCTAATAAATTTCCAAGTACTTCAACAATTTTAAACACAAATTATGGGAATGGAATTGTTTTGATTACAATTTCATTCTGTGATGTAAGAATTTTGATTTGTATTCCTGATATAAATGGAAGTAAAGATAACTGAAAACGAGATATTGCGAGATTTTGTGCGAATACCTAAGCGGTCACAAATCCCAATCAGTTGCCTATCCTTCTCGATATAATTCTTTGGCAGCAGCATTATCACCACATTTACATGACACACATCATAAGCAGCAGCAACATCACTGTTCATACTAACATCAAACACTACATTATCATTATCATTAGCGGCAGTAAAAACCACCATTCATACTAATATCACACTCATCATCATCAGCAGCAGCAGCAACATCACCATTCTCATTAATGTCACATACATCATCATCAGCAGCAGCAGTAAACATTACCATACATTAACAGCTCACACATTATCATCATCTGCAGCAGCAAACATCAACATTCACATTAATATCTCGCACACATGGTAAAATATTTTGGCTATTTTAAGGTTTAAATGATTTGTCGATAATACATCAGTCAAGTGAATAGATTTGTAGGTAAAACACTATTTGTTTGGCTCTTAAAAAATATGTTTTATGTCAAATCAGCTTAAATTGTTGGGAGATGGGGTTATGAATTGTCACTGTTATAAAGTTTCACTTGGTAAAATATTTTGATTTGGTTTTTGTCAAGGTTTAAGGATTAGTTGATAAATTTATATATAAAAAAACAGTCGTGAATAAATTTGTGGCCTAAAATGCTATATGTGCAAACTTTTTTAGCTCACCTGAGCCAAAGGCTCACACGTGACAGGTGAGCTTTTGTGATCGCCTGGTGTCCGTCGTCTGTCGTCCGTTGTTAACTTTTAGCTTCTAACAACTTCTTCTCTCAAACCACTGGGCCAATTTTGATATAACTTTACAGAAACTACCGGCTCGATTTTAAAATAATTTCACAGAAATGGTCCTTGGTTAACCCTCTACCAAGTTTGTTGAAGCCATTCTGTTTAATGATTGTATGCATCGTTCAGCAGCACCATTGCCTTGCGAATACAGAGGTGATGATTTTACGTTCTCAAAGTCCCATTTATTGGCAAATTCAGTAAATTCTTGGGAATTGTACTGTGGCCAATTGTTAGATATAACTTAAGAAGGGATTCCATGGGTTGAAAGAAACCTTTAAGTTTGTGTATTACAGTCTGAGATCTAGTGTTGGTTAGTCGACCTACTTCAAAATACCTACTATAAAGGTCAACTACCATGACGTATTCTGTGTCATTCCAGTGAAATAAGTCAGTGGCAACAACTTGCCAGGGCCTGTCTGGTATTTCACTAGGCTTAAATGGTTCCTTAGTATTTGAGTTCCTGTGTTCAATGCATATTGGGCTGTTAAGAGCTTTAATGTCATTAGTCATATTTGTCCACAACATAATATTCGAGCACGCTGTGTGCATTTTTCAACACCTAAATGAGAATCGTGAAGTTTGTCAAGCAAAGTCTGTCTACAGTCTTTAGGTATTACAACTTTGGTACTTTTCAGTATAATACCATCAATAAATGAGAGTTTGTCCCTGTAATTCCAAAAATATATCAGGTGTGTTGGAAAGTCTGTCCGGTTTTCAGGCCAACCGTCTAAAATTGTTTGTTTCAGATCTTGCATTTGAGAATCTGACTCGACTGCTCTCTCGATCATATCCATTTTCTGGACACTTATTGGAATATTGGTCATAATGGAGTGTATCTGTACGTTCATACCTTCACATATCTCTGGATATGTGCCAGGTAGGTATTTACGACTCAGCATATCAGCAAGAGGTATCAATTTCCCTGAAACATGCGATACTTTCTGTCATATTTTTGCAGTTGCAATATCATGCGTTGCAAACGTGGGGGTGCTGAGTGCAAACTTCTCCTGGTAATTGATACCAGCGGTTAGTGGTCTGATTGTACTTTTATGTGACATCCATAGACAAGCTGAAGGAACTTCTTGCATGCAAATAATACAGCATATAGCTCTTTTGTTATTTGTGCATAGTTTACCTCTGTAGGTGTAAGGGATTTTAAGGCAAAACAGACTGGTTTATTGTCCTGTAAAAGACCATATTTTGATGCGTCAACTTGTAGTGTTATATCTTTTTTGGGATCAATGTAGAAGAGGATTTTACCTGGTCTCTGCGTAATTATGCTTTTAATTTTTTTGAAAGCATTGTTCTGTTCTGCATCCCAAAGAAATACACTGTCCTTTGTCAGTAGTTTTCTTAGAGGACTGATTTGGAGCAAACCTTTGTAAATATGTGATCATGCCTAATAAAGTTTCAATTTCTGACCTTGATGTAGGTGCAGGCATGTCTTCAATTGCTTTGACCTTAGCACGATCTATCTTTAGACTGTTTAGCAAATGACCAAAGAAAGGAATTTCTGTGTGTCCTATTTCAGTCTTTTCGGCAATGAGATTGATACCCATTTCTCAACAACGAGTCATTAGTGTATCGAGATTTTTGTCATGTTCAGTCCTGTATTTACCAAACACAACGATGTCATCTACGATCGTTTACACGCCTAGTAAACCTTCTAAGCAAACATCCATTTTTGCTGAAACAAGTCTTGACTATTGTTAAGACCAAACGGTAAACGCAAGAATCTGTATCGCCCAAATGGGGAGTTGAATGTCGTGAGATATGATGACTTGTTTGACCAATACCCACTTCTGGCGTCCAACTTGGAAAATAAAGCAGCACCAGATAGGTCGGGAAGTATGTCGTCAAGAGACTTTGTCGGATAATGAGGTCTCTTAATTGCAGCATTTAAGTCTTTGGGATCTGAGCAAATTATTAGACTCCAGTTTGCTTTTTCTACGGTGACTAAAATATTGACCCAGTCAGTTGGTTTTGTGACTTTTGCATTGACTGCATCTTTTTCCATTTTGTCAAGTTCTTTCTTAAGTTTGTCACATATAGCAATTAGAACTCGACGAGGATGATGTACTACTGGAGTAGCATCTGGTCGTAGGTGAATGTCACACTCACCACGGAGTTCACATAGTCCGTCAAATATGTCAGCATATTTTGAAATAACCTCTTGTTTGGTATATGAAGTTTCAGAGGGTTGTACAGCAAGTACAAGTTTTATGAGATTCAGGGTTAAGCATATCTCTAGACCTAGAATTTGGCTAGAATTTGTATCCACTATGAAGAATACTGTGTTTAAGGTCTTACCATGATATGTACATGTAAGGGTTATTTCACCATCAACTTTCAGAGGTGTTCCGTCATATGCAGTTAAGGATCTGTTTGTTGTGCGCAAAGGACCTTTAACTCCTAGTGACCTAAACAGTGACCTTGGAATGATATTGACCTGAGCCCCAGAATAAATTTTAAAACTTAATGAGGTTGATTTCGGTCCAATACTGATGGTAGCAAATGCTTGATTCTTTGGTTTGTCAAAGTGAATTGTATCTATTAAGTATTGGTCTGAAAAATCATTGTGCTCATTTAAATCTAGATCTGAAAGGTTATCATTTACCTCATTTATTCTTCCAGAATGTTCCTGTTTAGATTTTGTTTTGCACACAGTTACAAAATGATTTAATTTCCCACAAAATAAACACGATTTTTCTTTTGCTGGACACACTTCTGTTCTTAAATGATATCTTCCACAATTTTCACAAGATTTGGTGACTTTCTGACCCTGGCTGTCGTGATGATGGTACTTTGTTTTCGCCCCGGAATGTCCATACTCTGATGGTGTCCCCCTGGTGGTTTTGCATCTGACAACATTGACTTTTGTAGTGTCAACTCAGATCCTTCATTGATTAGTGTCTCTCGTATTGTTGGTGATCTGAACCCAAACAAGATGTGGTCCCTAACATTTCATCATGGATCTGTGCAGCATAACCACAGTCCTTTAGCAGTAATCGTAAGTCCGTTACGAAGTGTTCGAATGATTCTCCGTCTTCTTGTAATCTTGATCTCAACATTTATCTTATAAATAACGTTCGATTTTGGCTTACAATATGATTTAAACCGATCATAATAGGTTGACAGTTTCTTTTTCTCTTCGTCGGTGAGTGTCCAAGTAGAAACTATTTGGCGTCCTTTTTCACCTGACCAAATCATGAGATAATTACATTTAACCTCTTCCGACTGTTTTTGTAGCGGCCCTCCAAACATCAAAATAATCCAATTAAATTACTAAATATGATTTCTATCCAAATCATTTTTTTTTATTTTTACTTCTGTCACCATGTTATATTGTCACGTATTCCAACTGTGAGCATTGAGATGAGAAATATAACACAATATATTGTTGTGATCTTTATTCTAAGAAGTCTAAGCATTAAGTGAGTGGAAATGTATTATCATGCGATACATAAATTAAGGTATACAGGAAGTTAAGTAACTGTGTATGAAACTATATGAAATAAAGCTACATGAGTTGTTTCCCTTAGTAACACAATCGTACTACAACTGTGCCTACACATCGTTTCAGCCAAGCTACGCCCCTGTTTATAATCGGTTGTGTTTATCTCATCTATAACTAGGTCACAATGAATATGTTCCCTTTTACTTGATACCCTCCCATCGCATTACAATATTCGGCAACTATGACTCTTCCTAACGATTCATTATGATTAAACATTATATAAGTCAAAATTAATAACATTTGTAGCAGGCGAATCTTCACCGCATAAATACACACCGCAAAAGGATTTGTCTTCATCATTATTTAAGAAATATTTATTTAATTTCTACCGTAACATTGTATCATAACGTTTTTTAACGATAGAAATACCATTTTTATAGTGTATTTTATATATATAACTGTACCGCCAATGTTTCGTTTCGCCCGCCTTTGTCTAAATTTGCGGTAGTAAACACATGTTTTACCTGAAAGTTCTAGTTCACTATGTTTACATGTCGACAATTCAGATAAAGTTATAATGTCATTTCGAATCAAAATATCTATTAATTCACTGTTTGATTTTTTTATTATCTGTCAGGCCGTTACAGTGCCATACCATGACACTCAGTCCACCCTCGGCTGTATTCTCTGTATTCACTGGTATATATGAATATACTAGTATATCTAAAAACATTTTTGCTTCATTTGACGTGATGATAAGAAAGACAATGTATGTATACCATATGTTTTGGAACGTTTCAAACATTGGGTAAGGAGAATATGTTGATATCTTAAAGAGAATTTATCAGGATTTTTCAAACTTTTGAAATTGGCTGAACACACTTTTCCCAATAAATCATGCCTATATATACTCGCTGAGCCCGTTATCTATTTAAACATGCCAAAATAATATATTAAAAGGGATTTCCTAACATGGGCTACGCGTCGGAGTTAGACTAAAATGGATTTCCCGACGTACCTTTGGTATAAAACGGAGGTAATGGTGGTGGGAGTGTTATCCCTTTATTTTTCAAAACACATTCAGATCTGGGAGAGTAATTTTCAAACAAATAAATCCATAGATTGAACAATTTGCAATTTGTCATGCAACATGGGCTTAATATTACTCACAGTTATACGAATACAATCTGCAGTAATTTATTACTTATTGCGTTCAACAGATAATCACTTGGAGAGAAATTTGAATTTTGGGGGAGGATCAAACTAGTCAATATTTGTCATGTGACCAATGTTTGTAAACAAACTGGCATGCTGCAGCTCACATGGCCATATTCAAAATACAAGTAGTTAAATGCAAACTACAAATCATGCATGACTTACCAAACTTTTAAATGAGTTCTTGTATAATCCTTTTTTTTTTAATTACTAACAATATATGTATCACCATATTTATATTTCTTATTAAAAATGATTCAATTTATGATGTCACGTGAATGAATCATTTTACATGTGTATTATATCACATCAACCAGAACAGGTTCATTAGCTCTACTGGCCAAAGGCCAGAAGTGCTTATGCGATGGCGCGTTGTCTGTCGTCCGTCGTCTGTCGTCTGTTAGCAGTACTTTCTCTGAAACCACTAGGCCATTTAAACTGAAACTTCACATGGGTGTTTCTATTGCATAGGAGATTATACAGAAGATTTTTTTTTTCGATCTGAATTCAAGATGGCCGCCGTTACTTAAAATAGTCCAAAACTTAAAAAATCTTCTTATCATTAACGGCCCAACAGATTTTCAAAATGTTTATGTAGTCATGATGACCAACTATAGTTTTGTTAGATTTTTATCAAATGGTGTCCATAGGGTTAAATATGACCCCGTCCCGAGGGTTCAATTAGGAGACACATGTCATTATAATATTTTTTTATCTTTTTCTTTAAAATGGAAATGATTTTGCCTATATCTTCATAGAAGCATTGTTTGGTGAAGGAGGTTCAGATTTGTAAAAATGACTGGGTTCCACTGTCTTAAGGGGTCAGGAGGGGCCCCAAATGGGTACAAATTGGGAGTTACTAAATTCGTTTTCTTAAGAACCGGTATGTCACATTTGTTCATATTTTGCATAAATTATCCCTATGTGTAGGGGTTTGATAGCAGATCAGAATTTAAGGCTAAAATTTATAGGGGCCCTGTAAGGGGACTTAGAATTTTACATAGGGATACTATGGGAAAAAAGAAAATTCTCTTTTTCTTTCATCTATTCCGAAACCACTAGGCCAGTTAAACTGAAACTTCACATGGGTGTTTCTACTGCATAGGAGACTATACAAAAAAATTATTTTTTCTATCTAAAATTCAAGATGGCTGATGTTTCTATTGCATAGTAGAATTTCAAAAAGTGCTTTGGCCACTATGAGTCAGTAGAGCGTCCTCAGGCCCTCTTGGGCCTCTTGTTTTTAGATTCAAACTATATATAGTGTTTTCACTTGGAATGTGAATATATATAAGGCTTTTGACAAGTCAAAGCGTTTGAAAGTGACATTAAACAAATCAATAACACTTTCTGGAATTTTTTTTTCTCAATTAAGTATCCTTATATTCTCATTTCCAGCATGATATCTGTTTTAATAAAGTGTTTTCTCTCCCTCCGTGTATTACATTGTTATAACAGGAACCAATTTTCTAGTACGGAAGGACAGTAATGGATGGATCTTCTCAAATACTGATAAGCCAAATGTGTTAATATTTGGCTACATGTCCTCTCTGAATAGGGGTTTTAAAGTTGTTCAATTAAAGCGGTTAGGGTATACTGGGGTCTTAAAAGCGAACTTTGATTTCTATGGGAAAACAGATAATTCTGTTTTTCACAACTATTTTACACATTATTTCAATTATCTTGAGGTCTGGAAAATTGTTTATTCATTACAGTTGAGACTTGGTCCTTCTCAAGAACTGTCCAGCCAGATTCTTTCATATTTAGTATAAATGATCCCTATGAGAAGAGGTTTCATGTTTGTTCAAATGAAGGGGCTAGGATGTATTGGGGACTTTGGATTTTTACATAGGAATAATATGGAAAAACAGTAAGTTATTCTAGGAATTATTTTAATCATCTTGAGGCCTGGGGTATTGTTTAGTCATAACAGCTGAGCCCGAGACCTTTTAAAGGTATTTGATATCTATAAAGAGCTATAAAGAGCCAGCAAAGGGATAAAATGGTGAAAAGTCAAAAATATTGTATAGGAGTTTATTACCTCCCTTATATTTTCTTTGTTGTTGTTTCCGTTCAATAAGTTAACATGTATAGGTTTTAACAGAAAATATCCCCAAAAAATAAATACTAGTATTAAAGCAAATATTTAACATTAACTTAGTGGACAATATTTCCAAGAGTTAAGATTAGATTTTTTTCGATACTGCTGTATGAATTTTTTTCAAATACTTGTATGTACGGAGTCTGCTTGAAATAAGAAGGCAAGTGTCCATTGGAGCCCAGTAGGGTGATTTTCACTTTACCTGAAAATGCTATGAGAAAACAGATAATTCTCATTTTTCTCATTATAATAGTAAGTTCTTCATAGGCTAAGTCCATACACAATTTAAAAGGAAGTGACATCAGAGCGACTTTGGTCCTCTTGTTTGATATTAAAGGCCGTTTATGGAGAACTATTAGAAAAAAATAGTGTTGCTAATGAAATTTAAAAAATCTATGGAGTTTGAACTCGGATTGACCGAGCGGCATTCCGCAGATATAACCAATATGCCATGGAGGAATATATCAAGATGGCGGAATAAATCTAAGATGAAACTTAATTGCTTATCCGGATTTAATCAATGATGCCAGGAAATTGCTTACGTTATTCCACTGGTCCGGTTTAATTCAAATATAACAGCTAGTTTAAATCCATGCTTATTATGATGAACAACGGTAATTTGCACCAGATAGTCAGAATTTATACTAATTATTCCAATTATACTAATTTTTTTATTGATTTAAAAGAACATAAATACTGGTTATGCCGCTTTAAGTTTTATTTCGAATAAACACCTATTTCATATATTCCAAAACTAAAAAGGATGTTATCAAAAGCTTAAAGTCATATAAAAGGTTTACATTGCAATGGTAACCATAGTAACGTGCCTCTGTCTACATATATGTAGCATGCTCCTGGGTGTTATAGGCACGTGGATAATGGACATAATTTTCAAGAAAGGTCATCTTGTTTAATGAAAGGTCTATAATAATGGTGAAGAATCCATGACCTTTGGGCTAGAGCGTATTTATCTTAAGTATGGCAAGTGACAAAATATCATAATTTGGATTGGCTGTCGGTTTATAATGACAATTATGGACAATTTTATACTTCATGCTTTCTATTATTTTAGCAATGGCAAGTGACGATATAGCCATCATTGGGGTTGGCTGTCGGTTTCCTGGTGCTGACGATTTGTCCGAATTTTGGCGAGTACTTTCAAAGGGAGAAAACCACGTAAAAGAAATCCCAAAGGACCGATGGAACGTCGATGCATTTTACGATAAGGACCCCAACGCTCCAGGGAAAACGTATGTGCGAAAGGCTGGTTTAATCAACAGGTAAACTTAAATCCATTGCATGATCAAATACTTTTATTATCGAACACTGTTTTGATATAGGTAAAGTTGGTGCTTAATGAAACGCATATTCAAATATAATGTTATATAGCTGAAAGCTAATTCCTAAAATCCGATTTTGGGATAGTTTTTTACATTATTATTTTATTATTTATATAGAAATATTTTGTTGTATTCCTCGCTTAGACGTTCGAAATAGAACTATTGCGATTTTCGAACTAACGAATTCTGGTTGAAAGTGTCTCATTTTACAGTTGAAAGCGTGCATTAAAAACGATATCTTTTCTTCAAATACATTCATGATATAAAGAATACTTTTTATCTGTATGTGTGTTTTATTGTTAATAGGGTCAAACATGATTATTGAGGTCTGGCGCATCGTGCATCTGAAATTCTGGAATTTCTCCGACGCGAGTCTAACAAATGAAAAGGTCATATGCCATTTTCTGAAAATCAGAGCAATCTATTTTTGGAAATATACATCCTGTGTGACATAGGTGTAATAAATGATTTGATGTGTTTTGACAGTTTCTCGGGGCCAAACTATTGTGTGCCTATTTTTTTAAAATTATGAAATGAAGTCGTCCGATCACAGTTTATTTTCGTGAATAATTAAAATTAAATAAATACCCGGTAGATCTAATTAGTTCATTTAAAAAGTAAAATACACATTTATCACTCCAAAATTGCTTCGTGGGTCACCGTTAATTAGCCTACATAATATGCACACAGGCAGGAGTAACGGACGCTGGTTAGTTTCCAAACCCCATCTGATTTCTTTTCCATTTTTTTTTATTTTCAATATAATGTTCACTTCATTGTATATAACAAAAAGAAAGAAAAATGACATACATTACTTAACCTATGTTTGTTTGTTATATCCGATGGATTGTACATATATATGAGGAAAAAATCAGATGGGGTCTGTTATTACAATACAACACAACACAACACAACACAATATCCTTTATTCACTCAGTTCACATAAACATGAAATCATGAGGTCATGCAAAGTTGTAAAGTGTTAAGGCTCATATAAGATGGTTTGTGGGAAGGACTGTTACTAATGTTGGAATAACTTGTAGTCCAACCCAATTGCTTTTTTCATGATTATTATGCCAGTGTTTATATATATGTGTATTGTATAATGAAGCTTGAAATAAAATCTTATTTAACCTAGGAAAAGGAACAACATTTGTCAGTTTTTGTTGGGGTTGTGTATTTTGTTTACAGTATTTCCACATGTTATATTTTGGATTAAATTGTCACACAATAAATTTTTACGACGTTTTTAACAGTATTGTTTGATTAACAGTAATGTGTAAGAGTGTAATATGTAAATGTTGATACTTAAATATGAGAAATGATGAACGACTGCGATTTATTCATTTAAGTCGACGAATCGTCTGACATGCCATGATTTTTCAGTGAAGTAGATTTAAGGTGCGATTTTTTTTCTGTATACACATGGTCATTGAATGCAATGAAAAATATAAAAAAATAATGCTTCCGATACAAGTAAGAAAGTCATTTTATGATACAGACCTGAAAAAAAGTATTTCTCACCATGTCCATTTTTCAGTTTACATAAAACCTTGACAAATGAATGCTAGGTTTGTTTACGAATATGGATTTCAAACACGTCTGCTGAAAAGTGATGCAATACAGGTCAAGGTCAAAAGTTATGAATATATTTCGCTTGTGCATGTCAGAAATTACAGTTGTTCTGAATGAGTATATTGACAAAATAATTATATATAAGACAAAAAATATATTTGGGCATTGTTTTAGATATCTATAGTTATATTATTGTATTTTTTAAAATGTGAGGGGGTTGTTGATGTGGGAAGACGTGGTGGGGGATAAGGGATGTTGTAAGACATGACAACGCGCCCGGCACCTGTGGTTTCTTCTTCTTTAAAAATGCATTTGGGTCTCTCTTTCAATGACAAGCATCAAACTTATTTTATTTTCTGTATAATATGGTGGGCTTACACCTTTAAAGCACATATTTGGAGATATTCTTAAAATGTTGACAGTATTGTTATATAGGTTGGATGAGTGGGATCATCGACTGTTTGGTATTAGCGACAATGAAGCTAAGCTCATGGACCCAAACCAGAGGATGGTTCTCGACTGCGTGCACATGGCTTTAGAAGATGGACATATCACAAGAAAGGACATAAACGGAACTCACACCGGCGTTTATATAGGTAAGATATTTCATTTTCTCCAATGATACAGGAGAGCATACACATTATACATTTTTAAATGACAAAACATATACAATTTGACAAATCAATATTATATTATAAAACACAGTATGTATATGACAATATAAATACACCAGATATAATTATATGAAACTTAATT
Organism: Panopea generosa; assembly: GCA_029582155.1. Taxonomy (NCBI): domain Eukaryota; kingdom Metazoa; phylum Mollusca; class Bivalvia; order Adapedonta; family Hiatellidae; genus Panopea; species Panopea generosa. Next base: position 14,753,607 of record CM055903.1, on the reverse strand, counting down.
ATACAGCTAACATTAAAATAAATAAGAGTTTATTTAATGTCTGATATTTTATAATTTTTATCTCGACTATTCGTAGAATGGCTATTGTACTCGCCCTGGCGTCGGCGTTGGTTTTTCAGGTTAACTTTTTTTATCAGGTTAGATTTCTGTGCAACCACTCATTGGATATAAATGAAACTTCACATGTGTGTTCAGCATCACCAGTGGAACACACTAAGATAAGAACAATAACTCTAGATTGCATTTTAGCAGAGTAATGGCCGTTTTGGACTTGACTTTTCAGGTTAAAGTTTTTTATCAGGTAAGATATCTATGCAACCACTTATTGGATATGAATGAAACTTCACATGTGTGTTCAGTATGATCAACAGAACGCATAAAGACAAGAACCACAACTCTGGGTTGCATTTTGGCCGAATTATGGCCCTTTTCTACTTAAGTTTTTAAGCAGGTACATATTCATCACCTATCATTGGATATGAATGAAACTTTACATGTTTGTTCAACATCATCTAGGAAACTCATTGAGACAAGAACGAAGAACTATTCATTGCCTTTTGGTATAATTATTTCCCTTATAGACTTAGAAATTTTGTTTTTCAGCAGGTTAAAGTTTGTAGTACAAGGCCTTGAACTTTCATGTTTGACAAATAGTCTCAGTTTGTGGTCCTCTCTCAAATTAGTTCAAATTCATGACTCTTGGGGCAAATTTACCCGGCCCGCCTTGCTGGTACAAGATTATAACATTTTCAACTATAAATCCATTTTCATGTGTCATGACCTGGTACCGATATATTTGTGCAGAGTTATTGCCGTTTTGGACTTTGAGTTTTTGAGCAGGTACATATTCATCAACCTATCATTGGATATGAATGAAACTTCAAATGTATGTTCAACATCATCTAGGAAACTCATTGAGTCAAGATTGCCTTTTGGCAGAATTATTTCCCTTTTAGACTTAAAAAAAATTGTTTTTCAGCTGGTTAAAGTTTGTAGTACAAGGCCTTGAACTTCAATGTTTGACAAATAGTCTCAGTTTGTGGTCCTCTCTCAATTAGTTCAAATCATGACTCTTGGGGCAAATTTACCCGCCCGCCTTGCTGGTACAAGATTATAACATTTTCAACTATAAATCCATTTTCATGTGTCATGACCTGGTACCGATATATTTGTGCAGAGTTATTGCCGTTTTGGACTTTGAGTTTTTGAGCAGGTACATATTCATCAACCTATCATTGGATATGAATGAAACTTCAAATGTATGTTCAACATCATCTAGGAAACTCATTGAGTCAAGATTGTCTTTTGGCAGAATTATTTCCCTTTTAGACTTAAAAAAAATTGTTTTTCAGCTGGTTAAAGTTTGTAGTACAAGGCCTTGAACTTCAATGTTTGACAAATAGTCTCAGTTTGTGGTCCTCTCTCAAATTAGTTCAATTCATGACTCTTGGGGCAAATTTACCCGCCCTAAGTGGTCAACATTTTACAGTATTATATGGGGAAAACTTAAAAAATATTTTTCTGCCAAAGTTGAAGGCTTGGAACTCAAATTTAACCTTTTTTTTTCTTCTTTTTTTTAAATTTCTTTTTTTCATTTTCAGGAAAGTTTAAATTTCTGTAAAAAAATTCTTCATTTTTATGAAAAAGGTATCCAGCTATGATAAAACTGGTACAAGATTATCAAATTTTCAACTAGAAATCCATCGTGACCATGTACCGATAGATTGCCCTATGATGTGAAGTAAGTGCATATAGATGTTGTATATGTAAAACATTGAAACAATGTAGAATGTGAAAGGATATCCAGCTGTTATAAACTGTGCATGCTGGTACAAGATTATTTCAACTATAATTTATTTTTTAACCGACAAGAAATATTTATAACTTACTTTTACCACCCCTGAGTTTTAATTATCTTCCATTTGGTACTTATTTCTTAAAAAAGCTGTTGTTTTAGAACAGCATCGAAATAGTCGAGTGTGCTGTCCCTCCGACAGCTCTTGTTATATAGTGTACTTTAAACTAAAACGTACAATGCCTTTTTTATGTTATGATTTTGTACACTATATAAATAATTGTCACCAGCAAATGAGCATCATCATCATCCGTGACGTTTTTTTCCTAAACTTGCAAGTAAATTTGCGCCATTGTATTTACGAAACACCACGAGACCCAAGCCATTAATAATGGTTGTCCAAAAGTGTTTTCGTATTGCATTTCTAGTAAATTCGGAACACACATGAACAATATGAACGACTTATTTTGAACAAGATTGTTACCATTGCATAAAACTATCGCCATTAAATTGTGTCTTGTAATGTAAAACATTCACGAAAAAATGTGTAAATAACCCGACATACCTCAAAATCACCACCTTCTTAATTAGTGACAGTAAACTTCCCATAAGTTTGGAAATCGGGGAAATTAATGTTAGAGTTTTGGCATTTGACATGTCAAAAATTGCATTAATTTGTGATGTAAGAACTCTAGCACATGCAGTTTGCATTGGATCCTCACCAAAAGTGTATAGTTATTCTAATCATAATATTTTCCTGACATGGTAATTTCTCTGCCACACGTATGGAGCATAAGATGTCACAAAACTTCCACAGTGTTTGTGTTACTCTGGCATCTCGGACAAATTTTTGAAATTGCAAATGGATAATTGATGTCTGATTGTATACTACATTTGCATTACTCTCCCGAAGCGGGATTTAACACATGACAGGTTATATATGGCATATCTAGTTTTATTGGTGGAGGAAGACCTCAGAATATTTCTGAGTAGAACCACCGTTTTTCCGCAAGTAACAGGTAAACGGTAAACTTTCTCACACAAAGTTTTTGGGGCGAGCAGGACTCGAACCTACGACCTTAGCAGTGAGAGGTAAGTGATGTTGAGACAGCAACCTAGACCACTCGGCCACTGAGGACCCAATAACATCTGTTGAATAGTTTGATTCAGTTCCATTTAAACGTAGACTTAAACATAGAGGTAATTGTCCGCTGACTGGGAAGCTTAATGCAATTTTAGATCATGTGTACATTCGATATTAAATGATTTATTTCGTTATGTGAAAATTATAACACCAGTATTTATCATTTAATCTTCACCAAGTATAGGTTAGAAGTTTTATGGAATTTTCTACGCCAGTAACTTCTAACCAGCTATGATGTTGATCTACGTTCCAGTCATTGTCTTGAGTAATTTTTATTTATAGAATTAAGCCCATGAAAAAAATGAACATTGATTGACAGACACAAACGGATAAGCACTGTTTATTTGGTAATAATTATTTTGCGCTCTCCTTGTCAGTTTTCATTGTATTAAATAAATTTAGGGGGCGTCCTCATTACTGAAAATGAATGTGGATTTAAGTGATATAATCCTTTTGTAGTCACATGCGGCGCTGGATCAGCGTGACCTGATCCAATAAAAACTTACAAGGAGTGCGCGAAATGATTATTATCAAACAAACAGCACTAACTCGCACACACTCATGTTTGTTTCTGGTAATCAATGTTCGTTTCTTTCATGGGCTTAATTCTATAAATAAAAATTATGCAACAAAACAATGGAACGAGCACGTAGAAATTTCCATATAACTTCTAACCTATACATATTATAATTGTTACACATTGGCGAACTGTATTATTGCAGGTGTCATGAACGATGATTTCCAGCCTCATGTAATGGATGATATTGATCCTGTCACGGCTCCCTATTCGATAACAGGGGTACATCCCAGTATAGTGAGTGCCAGGGTGTCATACGTGTATAATCTTCTAGGTCCAGCTGTCACAATGGACACCGCTTGCTCATCTTCCCTCGTGGCGATCAATATTGGATCCCAGGCTCTCAGGCAAGGTAACGTATTTACATGTAGATGCAACTTAACTTTCCTTTTGTTTCTTGTTTATTCAGCTTTGTTGATGACCCAAGTCAAGTGTCAGGATGAACTATTGTGATCTACCTCTGTCTGTCGTCCTGTCCATTATCCGTTGTTTACTTTTGCTTTAAACAACTTCTTTTCTGAAACCACTTGACAAATTTTGTGCGAAGCATTTTGACACAAAGCTCTCACAAGTTTGTTTAAATGATTGCCCTGGGTTTTGACCCCGTCCCAGGGGTTTATCAGTTTGTTTTTTCAAGATTTAAAAAAATCTTCTTCTCCGAAAGTGCAAGGCATGGAGCTTTGATATTTTGCATGTGATATTATCTGATGAGTTTCTATCAAGTTTGTTCAAGCTACGAACAGTTTCGGGGACCTGAAGAAGAACCATCCAATCAAATTCGTTAATATTTGTTCAAAATGATCCCTTTGACCAGGAGTTTTAAATTTGTTCAAATGAAGGGGCTAGGATCGATTGGGGACTTTGATTTTTACATAGGAAAACTATGGGAAAACGGAAAATTCTGCTTTTCTGGTCTATTTTAGGAGTTTTTTTAGCTCACCTGAGCCGACGGCTCACAGATGAGCTTTTGTGATCGCCTTGTGTCCGTCATCTGTCGTCCATCGTCCGTCGTCCATCGTCTGTCGTCAGTCTTCCGTCGTGTCGTTAACTTTTAGCTTCTAACAACTTCTCCTCTAAAACCACTGGGCCAATTTTGATATTACTTCACAAAAATGTTCCTTGGGTGACCCTCTACCAAGTTTATTCAAGCCATCTTGATTCGTCTAAAAACATGGCCACCAGGGGGCGGTGCAAGTTTAATTTGTAAAAACTGAAAAAATCTTCTTGTCAGAAACTACTGGCTCGGTTTTAAAAAAAATTCACAGAAATGTTCCTTCGAGGATTCTTTACCAAGTGTGTTCAAACCGAAGTGATTCGTAAAAAAACATGGCGGCCAGGGGGTGGAGTTAGTTTACTATATAAGCTTTTGTAAAAACTTCTTGTCAGAAACTACTGGGCCAATTTTGATATAACTTCACAGAAATGTTCCTTGGGTGATCCTCTACCAAGTTTGTTCAAGCCATCTTGATTCGTCAAAAAACATGGCCGAAAGGGGGTAGGGCAAGTTTAATTTGTAAAAACTTAAAAATATTCTTGTCAGAAACTACTTGCTCGATTTTAAAATAATTTCATAGAAATGTTCATTAGATGACCCTCTACCAAGTTTGTTCAAGCCATCTTGATTTGTCAAAAAACATGGCCGCCAGGGAGCGGGGCATATTTAATTAGTAAAAACTTAAAAACTCATTTTGTCAGACACTACTGGCTCGATTTTAAAATAATTTCACAGAAATGTTCCTTGGAAGACCCTTCACTAAGTCTGTTCAAACCGTAGTGATTTGTCAAAAAACATGGCGGCCAGGTGGCGGGGTTGGTTTACTATATAAGCTATAGTAAAAACTTAAAAAATCTTCTTGTCAGAAACCACTGGATCGATTTTAAAACAATTTCGCAGAAATGTTCCTTGGGTGACCCTTTACCAAGTTTGTTCAAGCCGTTTCGATTTGTTAAAAAGCATGACCGCCACAGTGAGGTGTTAGTTTACTATATAGGCAGCTATAGTAAAAACTTCCAAAGCCTTCTTGTAAGAATCTACTGACCTGATTTCGATGTTATTTCACTGACATTTACCATGGGTGAACCTCTACCAAGTTTGAACTCTTCTACGCATCTGTTACATCTTCAAAATAAATGAAAATTCTAACTACTCGCCCATGGATTATATAATCTACTTAAGTTGAGTGACTCAAGGTCAGTCAGGTGAGCGATATAGGGCCATCTTGGCCCTCTTTTTTAATTATCTCATATCTGGAGTATTGCTTAGACATAACAGTTTAGACAGGGTCCTTTAAAGGGGATTTGATATAAATAAAGGACCAGCAGGGGCTCCAAAATGTGATAAAATTGTGAAATATCAAAAACTCTCTTCTCAAAAACTGACGAATCAAATGTATTTAAATTTGGTTTAAATGTCCTCTATGAAAAGTGGTTACAAAGAAGGGTTAGGGTATACTGGGGTCCCGTAAGGGGACTTTGATTTTTACATAGGAAACAGATAACAGACAATTATTTTTTTAACATCTATTTTACGTATTATTTCAAATATCTTGAGGTCTAGAACATTGTTTAGTCATAAAAATGGAGACTTTGTCCTTTAAAGGGGATTGAATATCCATAATGGGTCAGCAGGGGCCCAAAAGGAGGTTAAATTGTGAATTTTTAAAAAATGTCCAGCGAAATTTTCGTTCATGTTTGTTATAAATAATCCCTATGAGTAGGGTTTTCATGTTTGTTCAAATGAAGGGTCTAGGATCTGTTGGGGTCCAGTAAAGGGACTTAATGCTATGAGAAACAGATCAATTTCATTTTTTTCTTCTATAACTATAATAAGTTCTTCATAGTCCATACACAATTTGAAAGAAAGTGACATGTCATGATGTAAAACCAGATGAGCGACTTAGACCCGTCTTGGGCCTCTTGTTTGAAATATAAACAGTATTGTAAACTTGATTTTTCATGTATACCTATGTACATCATCTAGGCGATTGTTCAACTGTCTTTGAAATATACAATTTTACTTGGAGATTGATCTTTCTTTGAAATATATATAAACTATCTATTATCAAATATATAATATACATATAATACTGCACTATGAAGTGACACATTCTTAATAAATATAATAATGTGACTTTAAATGCTTTGTTGAGAAATGGGTGTCTGATGCAAGACGGCAGCTTGCAAAGACCGAAAGAAATTATTTCAATTTCTTCTCACTTTATCAGGCACAGAAGTCACCTATATGCGGGCAAAACACATACTTCTCCTTATAATACTATATATGCATGGAATCTGGTATTGCAGGAGAATGTGACATGGCAATATGTGGTGGCGTCAACTGTATAATGGATCCATCTATTTTCATCGCCCTGTCTAAGGCCAGAATGTTATCACCTACTGGTCAATGTCAAACATACTCGGCGGATGCGGACGGGTATGCCCGTGGTGAAGGGTGTGGGATTGTTATTCTCAAACGTGTCACAGATGTAAGTAGACCTATTCCTCTCTTACAGTTATAAACCCTAATACCAGTGCTCCAGATCACAGGTGCCAGGTGCGTTGTCATGTCTCACAACACCCCCTATTCCCCATCCCCTGTTACTACATCTACAACCCACTCACATCTTGAAAAAAATACAATAATATAACTATAGATATGTTAAACAATGTCCAAATATATTATTCTGACAAGGAAAGCATATTCTGGAGACAAAACATTTTTTTTTGGTCTTGTATATTTTTCCCCCTGAAAATGTGCAGTATTTCATGTACAGCCTGTAATTTTGTCATGCATAAATGGATTTTTGTAATACATGTACTTGCTACAAATGATCGACATAACATGACACTGTGTCGCACATAAGACCCACGCTCGTACCTCAAAGGTAACGCTTTGAGTTCGTTTGAGATTTCTTGTCCGGCCTGTAACTTTGTCAAGCACAGATGGATTTTATAAATACTTGCTACAAATGATCAATATAACATGATGACATGTCACGAGTAACACTAAGACTCACATTTCAAAGGTCAAGGTCACAATTTAACTTTGTTTGAGGACACTCAGTCTGTTTGAGATTTCATGTCTGGTCTGTAACTTTGTCACCTATGGATATATTTCAAAAACACTTGGCTCCATTCATCAGCATGACGAGATGATGTGTCGCGTGTAAGACCCACACCCATATCTCAAATGTCAAGGTCACACTTTGAGTTTGTTTGACAACACGTTGAGTCTTTGGGAGGTTTTGTATCCGGTCTGTAACTTTGTCATACATGGATGAATTTCAAAACCACTTGACTCAATTGATCACATGACATGAAGAAGTGTCGCGTGTAAGACCCAGAACCTTTGTCTTATATGGAGGGATTTAACTTGGCTCAATTGATCACGATGACATGACGTGTTGCACGTAAGTCCCAGGCCCATACGTAAGAGGTAAATGTCACATTTTGAGTTTGTTTGACAAAACTTTGAGTCTGTTTAAGATTTCAAGTCCAGACTGTAACTGTCTGTCGTACATGGTTGGATTTCAAAAACACTTGGCTCCATTTATCAACGGATTAACATGACATGACGACATCAACATATTATGCATTTACCTGTAGAAATACCCAAATCTTTACATCAGATGTCAAGCTCAAGGTCACACTTTAATGTAAAAAACATGAAGTTGTGTGTCTAGCCTGAAACGTTAGTCCATGACCCTTGGTATTCATGAATACATATAAATCCCTACCTTGTATAAAATATGTTGTTAGTTTCAAAGACCATTTGGGGGGCATGTGACACTTATCAGTGACATTTCTTGTTTGTGTTATTTATTAAGGCTATTGGAGGTGGAGTATTATAAGGAAACTAGTGGTTATTTACATTTTATGAGTGACTATTAATGTATTAATTCACGTTCAAGTAATACTTGTTAGTACTATGTTTGCTCCTATCAAATAAACATGAATGAAATACTTTGTGACTTCAATTTGGTTTATTCAATATTTTATTCAAGAACTGTACATAGTTTATTACATAACCTTTGCAATTCATTCTTAGAATAGGGATTTTAGAAAAAAAGCTCATTAGCTTGTATGAATCAAGTTCCCAACTTCAATTTGAATAACGATATACAATGTGTATATTTACCTCATTCACACATACTCTTTTTTTGGTTATAAAAACATATTTAAAGTGTTTTTTTCCCTTTAGTACATTAATTTCATTTTATACAATTGAAGGCTCTTAAGCAAGAAAATAAAATAAGGTCAACGGTTAAAACGGGCTCAAATCAAGATGGTCACACAGCAACACCCATCACTGCGCCTTCCGGTACACAACAGAAGGACCTGCTACAGAGAGTGTATGGACAATACAAAGTGGACAAGTCCAGAGTGCAAGTAATCGAAGCACATGGTAAAATAGCCATTTTTAGGAACTTCTTGCACTTAAAATGGTTTTCTTATTATTTTAACTTAACTACATTGGAAATTTGACGTTTTAACAGGACAAGTTGATACAAAGGCCTGCAAAGTCTATATGACTTTTATGATAAAGATAGTCCTACACATGTATATCATTTGAAATAATCAGTGCTTAAAGATAAGTGCTTAGTGAGAGTATATTACATCCTTGACTTTAGGTCACATACATTTAACTGTAGAGATTACATAACTCTAAATGTTCGTTTTTAGCTCTACTGGTCAAAGGCCAGAAGGGTTTATGCGAGGGCACGTTGTGTCGTACATCGTACGTCGTCTTTCGTCCGTTAGCAGCACTTTCTCTGAAACCACTAGGCCAATGAAACTCAAACTTCACATGACTGTTTCTATAGCATAGGAGACTATACAGAAGATTATTTTTTATCTGAAATTCAAGATGGCCACTGTTACTAAAAATAGTCCAAAACTTAAAGAATCTTCTTTTCATGAACCGCCTAACAGATTTTGTAAATATTTATGTAGTAGTGATAACCAACTATAGTTCTATTAGATTTGTTCAAATGGTGTCCCTGGGGGTTAAAAATGATCCCACCCTGAGGGTTCAATTAGGGGACACATGTCATTATAATAAACATTAATTTTTTAATGATTTTGCTTATATTTTCACAGAAGCATTGTTTGGACAAGGAGGTTCAGATTTGTAAAAAAAAGACTTGGTTCCACTGTCTACTTGACAGTATTCTGAGCGCTGTCGCACTTGAGTATCATGCCACAGACACATGGTATGATACCCCACCTAGTCACATTATACTGACCTCGGGCCAACCTGACCTAGACCTCTCCTATTAATGCTGAGCCTCAAGCGAAGAATCTTCCAGTACCATTTTTAGTAACAATCTTTAGTATGACCCAGTCGGGAATCGAACCCACGAACTTCCGCATGCGAGGCGAACACTCTACCACTAGACCACGCTGTAGTATTTGAGTTTTACATAGGAATACTATGAGGAAAATGGAAAATTTTCATTATTTTGTCCATTTGTATAAATACGTTGTTCAATTTGAGATCTAAAGCATTGTCTAGTAACAGTTAACTTGATTTTATTCATTAATAAAAAGGATTTAAGGGGCAAGGGGTTGGCGGGCACTATGGTTAAGATTGGGATTTTTTATAAATCTTCCTTCAAACTTGTTCATATATGATATAAATTATTCTTACATCAACAAGGGATTGAAGATTCTGCAAATCAAGGGGCTGGGATATATAGGGAATGTTTGCATCCATGTGTACAAAAAGAATATATTGAAACTCATAACAAATCCCCAAGAGTGGGTGATTTAAGAGTTGACAAATCAAGGGGCTGGGATGTATAAATGTTCTGTACGGGGACTATATATTTTTTACAGATGAATGGTATGGGAATTTATAATATTTCATTTTCATAGCAATTAACTTTTTGTTCAGTATGGTTGTGGTAGGGGTAATCTTAAGTTGTTAAGACGACCCCAAAAGAGGGTTTATATTGTGAAATTTCAAAAAGTCTATGGTCACTATGAGTCAGTAGAGCATCCTCAGGCCCTCTTGGGCCTCTTGTTTATATGCATGTTGATGTCCTACTGCTTTTGCCCATGATTGTGGTATCTGTATGAATTAGCAAGTGCCTTAATTTAATTTTGTACCAAAGTTGTAAGTCATGAGAGCGAACATTAAAAAAAACAAAAAAACTTTCAGGTACAGGTACGCCGGTGGGTGATCCTATCGAAGCTAATGCCCTTGGTGGATATTTTGGTGCAGACAATGTTATCAAGGATAGAGTGTATATTGGTTCCGTCAAATCAAATATAGGACATCTAGAAGCAGCGGCAGGGATTGCAGGACTGATTAAGGTCCTGCTGATGATGGAAAATGGAACTATTGTACCTTCTCTTATGTATACGAAAGAAAACGAAAATCCAAAGGTGAATTTGGATAAGTATGGATTCGTCGTCCCAACAAAAATCACAACTTGGCCAACAAAAGCAAATCAGAAGCGCATCGCATGCGTCAATAGTTTTGGCTTTGGGGGAACAAATGCACATGCCATAATTGAGCAATGGCAAGACGATGCCTTCAGTAGTTTGCCAGTGAAAGAACATACTGAAGTTTCACATAAAATTGTTACAATTTCAGCACCTGTGGAAAAGGCATTGGAAGAAAATATAAGACTGTTTCATGACAGTCTGAAAAAAGACACAACTTCTTGCAGCTTGGCTACACTATCATTCACTTCTACAAGAAAAAGAGATCACCATGCGTACCGAAAAGCTTTTGTTGCTGAAAATAAAGAACAACTGATTGAGCTGTGCAATGATTACGCCAATGCACAACATACAATACAAAAGAAACAGGCAAACAGAAAAATTGTATTTGTATTTTGTGGAGTCGGCACGACATGGAATGGGATGTGTATGACAATGCTTGAAAATAACACCTTTAAACAAACAGTTAAATGTATCGATCAAATTCTGTTCCCTCTCACCGGCTGGACAATAGAAAATAAATGGACATCAAACCAAGACAGTGTTCAAAGAGATCCTTTCGTGGGCCACATTTCAATATTTGCTTGTCAGCTAGGACTTGCATCTGTATGGAAGGCTCTTGGAATAGCTGCAGATGTCGTTGTTGGACAATCGGTAGGCGAAGTTGCAGCTGCATACGTTGCAGGATGCATAGATATTGAGGCTGCTGTTAAAGTGATATATTTCAGATCAAAATTTCTAGCTGAAGTGGAAGAGGGTGCAATGTTATTTGTCAACAATGTACCGTTTGACATGATTAAAAAACATTGTGAGAAAAGGCCAGGAGCGTTATTTATAGCTGTGTACAATAGCCCAGTTTCTTTGACCATTGCAGGAGAGAAAGAGGCCCTGAAACAGCTTAAACGGGACATCGAGAACATTGGAGAAGAATCTATTCGTGTCGTAGAATTAGATGTTAAGTGTGCTTATCACAGTCATCATGTCGATAAAGTGGTTGGCAAGCTGGTGTCGCATCTTACGAATATCTCAGGTAGAAAATCCAAAATTGCAATCATTTCAACAGTATCTGGGAAGTTGGAAACCAATGGAATCCATGGAACCGGCAAATATTGGGGTGAAAATATACGTAAACCTGTTCTCTTTTGTGATGCCATCATAGCTGCAAAGGCCAACAACGGACAGACAATATATCTTGAAATTGGTCCAAGTCCTGTTCTACGATTGCATATTGATAACATATTTCAACAGGAGTCAGTTGAAAATATTCTTGTGCTTCCATCAATGACGAAAGGAAAGGAACTGCAGACGTTGTCACAATCACTTTCTACTCTATATGAATGCGGCTTCAATCCTAACTGGGAAGCCATTATTCCTGAACAAAAAGCTGTGTCTGAGTTACCAAAGTACAAATTCTGGCTACAAAAATCGCTTTTCCAGAATCCTGCCATTGTATTAAAGAACCAAGGCATAGATATGTCAAACCACTCACATCTCTATTTACAAAGGGTGCCAGATGTAAATGGTAACCAAGCGTTCAAAGCAACTGTCCAAGAGAAAACAACCCCGTTCATTTATTCCCATGTTGTCAGAGGAATGATTATCGTACCAGGAGCATTTTATGCAGATGTGGGGTTCGAGATAGGCAAAAGTGTTTTAGAACTTCCGTCAGATTCTGTTGAAACATCATTACAATTTTTGATGCCGTCAGAATTGGAAAAAAATATTGCAACTGTTCTGTCGATATCAACAGCTCTGAAATCTGATACAGAGGTGATTTTTTACACAAAAGATGGCAATTCCCTTGTTTGCAAAGGCAATGTTCGTCAGACTCCTTTTACGACGAAGGGAATTCACAGAATTGATCCAGAGCTTATCAAGCATAGTTTCAGCAGTGATAATGTTCAACATATGACACATGAAAATATGTATTGGATGCTCGAACACTTGGGGTTTACTTACGGCAAATTGTTCAAGATTATGAAAAGCTGTGTAATCAACAAAGATTCGTGTCTAGTTGATATAGAACTTCCCTCAGAGATCGACCAAGATTTAGATCGAACAACTCTACATCCCTGCATACTTGACAGCATGATGCAATCTACTATAAATTTTATAGAACCCAAAACATTACAATTGATCAAAGAGGAAAACTTAAAGTTTTTACCAATAGGGATTGAAAAATTGGTGGTTTACAAGAAACCGCAGAGACAAATGTTGTTATATACAACACGTACACATGGAACGCTTTTCAAGACTGTTGTTAAAGCCCATTACAACTGCATTCTTTTCAACACGGCTGGTGATGTCATAGCCGAAATAGCAAACTATTCAACCTTCAGTAGACGTACTGAGTATTTTACTCCAGACGAACTGGCATATCACGTTACTTGGCAAGAAATACCACAAGGTAAAACCCACACAATCAAAACGAATACTTATGCTCGCGAATGCACAAGATAATTACAATTTGAAAGACCTAGAATGCGACCATGATATTATAATCTGTTTAAAATCAGAGGCACCATATGAATCCTTCATATCAGACGCAATGGTGACTACAGAATCGAAATGGGGATCACCACACAAAGCAGACGGGATAGTTGTCATCGCTGATACTTTCAACATAGTGAACGATTTAAAACCAAGCGATGCCAGACAAATTTACGATAAAACAAAAGCCAACTGTATGTTTGTTTTGGCACTGCTTCAGTATACAATGAAAAAAGAATTAAGTACTCCCCTATTCATTGTCACACAAAACACTCAGCATTTGAACAGTCTAGAGAGAACAGCCAATTTTAACCTTGTTGGGTCTGAAACATGGGGTTTCATACGTTCAATTCAATTTGAATTTGTAAATCAACAAATGACGATAGTAGATTTACAGCCATCGATTAAAGAGGCCATAATGACATTGACGGACTTCGTTCGCAGTAAAATTGATGTATTACATTCGTGTAAAACAGAAATAGTCATTCATCAGAACAAAGTGTTTGCAGCAGAATTTAACAAAACTGATATTTGGGATGTCACACCAAAATACCGTAGGAGTAAAGCTGTGCCGTACCCTTCATCTGCAACCATGGAAACAAGCAAATTACCATCTAACTTGATAGCACAAATGTTTCCAGTCCATTTACGCTCCGAACTTGCGACAGCCGTGAAAAACACAAGTGTCATTCCCAGTGAGACAATTGATGAAAGAGAATCATCTGGCATGACGGGAACAGAAATTATTGTTAAATCCGTCTTTTTACATCCTGCAGTAATGTTTCCAACAACAACTACATCACTCATGTGTGAACCAGACATTTGGCAAGAGTATAGACAGGAAGGTCATACTATTATTGGTCTAGAGTACACTGGGTTCCGCTTGCCAACTCAGAGTAGGAGTATGTTCAGGTGCAACAGTAGTCGAGTGTTCCTAGATACCGAAGACATGTGTGAAAGATGGGAAATAGCCAGCGTGTATCCCTCCGAAATAAAAACGGCGATGACTGTGCCACGAAATTGTTGTGTCAATGTTAGAGAAGTCCCGTTTTATAAACCTGGTATCCTAGCAATGACAATGTTGTTTTTAGCCATGGCGGAGAGTGTCCCTACTGGCTCTAAAGTCACAGTGCTATGCGCAAATGAAAATCAACTTTCTGCAGCCCTTCTAAAAAGAATTCTTGTTACTTCAAAGTCAGCAAAGATTAGTTCACAAGACAGTCAGGACACATTTGAAGTTGTTGTATCTTTGAATCAAGCTGAAACAGCACAGGCAACAATGCAAGAATCCAGGGCGATCATTTGTTTCAAAAATGCACTGTCACCAATATTGATAAGAATCTTGGCAAATAGAAAAAATATCGATGTGACAGAAATTGATACCCAACATATTTTTGAACGTAAAAACATTGAGAAGCTTCTTCCAAAGGTTGTGAAGTGGTTAAAGAAGAACCGTTCCTTCTTACAAGAACACTTTGAAAGGGAAAATGTTGGGGAAACCCCAAACACCCCCGTAGATGCATTACAAGCAAAACTTCAAACTATTGATGCTACCAAGATTGGAAATGGTAAAATGTCTTTTAAATTACCAGTTGAAAACGTATTTATTAAATCAAGTACATATATCATAACTGGGGGTCTCACCGGTCTTGGCTGGGAATTATTGCTACTCATGGCGGAAATGGGCGCTGGTACAGTTGTAACATTAGCCAGGACCGCAGTCACAGTTGATAGATTGAGAGAAATTGAATCAATACAAGACAGATATACTTGCAAAATCATCTGCATGCAGGCTGATGTTTGCGACATTAATTCGTTGAAATCTGCAATGCGACAAATACAACACATGGAAGGAACAGGCAATATATCCGGAGTATTTCACGGCGCGGGCGTCTTAGATAGTAAAGCACTGATAAATCTTGAGGAACATCAATTGGATCGTGTGATGAAACCAAAAGTCCTCGGCACGATGAATCTTCATATCGCAACAAAGTGCTTTGACCTGGACTACTTTCTGGTACAGTCGTCAATCGCTAGCATAATCGGCGAGCCAGGGCAAAGCAATTACTGTGCTGCTAATGCTTTCCTAGACACATTTGCACTCTGGCGACGTCAAAAAGGTCTTGCAGCCCAAGCAATAAATTGGGGGCCTTTAGATGTTGGCATGGCTGCCCGGTCTTCATTTAAGGATAATTTCGGAAAGCGAGGCTACAGACTGATGGCGCTTGAAGAAATACAAAATTGTTTCCAGCATGCTATCATGCAAAACCGTACAGGAATCGTTTACACCTATTTGGAATGGAAATTAGCGGCCCGTGATTATTTAAATCCACAAATGGCAAGATTGAGGCTTAAGATAGAAAGAGTTCTTGAAGATCATAATGCCGGCGATAGAAAGTTTGATGATAATAAAGTTGGAGATGCCTTCGACATGGAGAAGTTAAGGAAATCTGATAGCAAAACTCGAAAAGAACTTTTAACACATTTTGTTCAGCAAGTAGCAAATAGAGTCGTAGCAAAGAGTGTCAATGAAATAGAAATTGATGCGCATGTTATGACCCTCTCATTTGAAGAAATAGGAATGGATTCATTGTCTGCTATGACTTTCTCTAATGTCGTATATGATGTCTGCCGATATCGAATCAGTCAACAGTTTATTATGAACAAAAGTCACAGCTTAGCAGATGTTGTAACATATCTACTTGACGAGTTGAGAAAAGAAGAACAAACATCTGATCCAGCAAGGAATGCCAGTACGGACACACAAGGAGAACCAGAATCTAGGTAATATTTCACTTCTAAATTATCAGTTATATACATGAAAAGCAAGTGTCATTATATCACCTAATATTTTGCCGTAACACATATTTAAAAGGGAGTATATGAGAGAGAGAGAGGGGGGGGGGGGGGGGGCGCTATAAATGTCTTTAAAGTATAATTATTTTTAGAATGGATAAAAAGCATCTCAATATCATTAATTAATAAAATCCTAATGGTTTGGTAAGTCAAATCCACTAAAACTTGACACAATCAATATTTGAATTAGAGTGGTAAACTTAAAACAAAATCTCCATTCTAAAAATAGACAGTACTTAAATATTTTTTTATGTGTAAACCTATCAAACAAATCAATCCAAATCCAAATAAAATCACGTGACCCATTTAATACGTTAACAAAATATATTTCAATTTTACGCGGGAAATCTATTTTGGTCTAACCTAGGAGCATAGCCCAAGTTAGGAAATCCCTTTTCAATCTATTATTTTGGCATGTTTAAAAAGATAACATTTTGGCAAACGGGATCAGTGAGTATATAATTATTGTAAAAAAACAATTTTAAAACTTTGAAAAATCCTGATAAATTCCCTTTTAACTGTACCCATGCATATATAAAATCCAGAAATTAACCAATTTATTGCCCTCAAAGCAAGATTGCTCTATTAATCCTAATGATGCTGATGCTCCTACATTAAATCATGCGTCATATTATATAACTTTTCAACTACAAATGTAATATATTTTATATGCTAACTAATTTGTTTCGAAACATTTTACTATCTCAGCAAGCTAAATGATTGTTGATCAGAAAGTATCCGGAACAATATGATAAAACTCCTTTTTACTGCAAACAAGCTATATATAAGGTTAGAGGTCTGAGGCTTTGTCTCGAGGGACCTTTTGCAATCCCCATTTGTCCGTCGTCGTCCGTCCATAAACAATTGACATTTTTGACGTCTCAAATTCCATTAAATCAATTGTAATGAATTGTTGTATGCTGCTTAAGATCCTAAATGTGAATCAAAATTGTGAATTGCATGGTCCCCACCCCCTGTCAAATTCAAGGTAAACTTTAAAAATCTTCTTCTCAGTATAGGAAGCACTGGGAAACTAATGATGAGTGTAATTATGGACGCATATGGGTCCTTTACTAAAATTGTGAATTGCAGGTCCCTGTGTCACACGGTTTGGCCCTCTGGGAAGGGCCTAAAAAAATAAGTGCATCAGTAAACAATTCACATTTTGGACTTCTTCTCAAAAACCATTAGCTCAATCATAATGAAATGTTGTATGCAGCGTGGACGCATATGGGTCTTTTATAAAAATTGTGAATTGCATGTCCCTGGGTCTCACGGTTTGGCCCTGGGGTGGGGGAAAAAAATAAAGGTAAACTTTTAAAATCTTCTCATTATAGGAAACACTCAGAAACAAATTGTGAGCATGGTTATTGATGCCTATGGATCCTTTATAAAATTTGTGAATTTCATGCTCCTGGGTCTCACGGTTTGGCACTGGGGTGGGGCCTACTTTACTAAATCTATATAAGAGAAAATGACAATAAACGTTATTTTCTATGACTGAATAAACTTATGTGAATGTTTTTGTTGTGATTTGTTGTTGCTGACATGACGGTTAACATTGAAATATATATTTCTATTGCAATAGCAACCAAAAAATCACCTGGAAAAATAAAAACAAAGTACGTTATTGGTCTACTCTGTTTGAAGGTGTGTAAATATTAAGAATATTTTGGTGCCTTAGTGATTTTAGTTATTTTGTAATTTTCAGATGACTACAGTCTTGCTCAACCATTGATTGAAGTCTTTGGAGCTGTGGAGAATACCTCAGTCAACTTAAAACATGATAAAAATCACTACATTTTAACAAGGCTACATTTCTACAGAATTTAGCGAATTATATTTCATGATCAATGCTCGAAAACAGTGGACATACTACATGTGTTGTACAGAGTTAAATTATATCCGAGACATAAATTTCGTCTGTGGTTATTACCATGGTGACTTTAAACAAAATTGTAACATATGCAGTAATAACGGACCGAACCCCTCTGATTTTTTTTTTAAAAATCAATTTTATTTTTTTATTTTTTCCTCAAATTTTATTTTCAATTTATTGTATATAACACAAAACGGTCTTATTCCGGAACTGCTGTTTCAAAATGTCTGATGTTGGGCTTATTTTGTCATGTAATACCTCCTCTAGATGTCTGTGTATGATGTATAAGAATATTCATTATATATTTTGCACAGCAGGTGTTTGGAGACAGTTGGGGGTATCTGGACCGCTCCTTCAAGTAAAAGGCCTTTACTCAACTTATGTTTGTCACTTTTTTGTTTCTTTTTTTCTTTCTTTGTTTTTGTTATATACGACGGATAGGACATAGATTTGCAAAATATCAGAGGGGATTGGGGGCTAACCAATGTCTGTGAATTGTATGTGTAGCCCTGGTCACAATGGCTAATATAAATCAAATATGCTCTTGTGAAAGTTTGTTATCCTATTTTAGATGGAACCTAACGTATATAAGGGATGTTTTGTGGTATGATAAATTTAGTACAAAGCTGAAATAGAAACAATACTTATCTGTATCGGATGATTTTAACTAAAGATGATGATATAGAATGACATCATTTCAGATAAGCGTATTTGGTTTATTTCAATATTCATTTATTTGTATTGCATGTACATTTATGCTAGTCCTTAATGATTCTATGTCTGTTTTATTTATATTTGTATATATATTTTCATATGTAACCATTATGGGCTCATTAAACTTCCGAAACGGTCGTTTTTAGTTTTAATTTAAGTCAGTTTTACTATTCAAGATGATAGAATACACGTTTATATGATTACTGAGAGACTTTGCAAATGAAAACATAAATATAAAGCACATTATTAATACATAATTAAGAACGGGTTTTGTTTACAAATTAAAGTTCGTCTCTTTCCGATAAACACCTTCGGCAGAAAACTTGTTCGGAAACGCGTCGGTCGGTCATTTATGATCAATTCACTTCAGAGAGAAACATAGTATGGGGAACTGTATGGGATGCGGTTAAAAATCAAATAATTGCTTGCGGTTAGATAGTTTTAAAGAACACCCCCTTTATTCCCCTCAATGTATTAATGAACTGGAACCCACTAGCTAATTTAATGCACGTAAGCGACGACACGTCCATATAAAATTAAAAGTAAAATTACTTTTTTTATAACTGTACTAAACAAATCACCCTTGATAAAGTGATTTGTGACGTAATAGTGCGTGCGATAGTATTTATAACGCGTATATGCAAGGGAGGACCCTGAGCAAGAGTTGCCAGACCAAATTAGTATTCCATATTCATTGTTTTTCAGTGCTTATAAATAAAATAATGCGTACTACGTTCGTTACAGTTTTATTTAAATCAATATATTTAAAAAAAAAAAAAGAAAACCCAATAACGATTCATAATATTAGCGAAGCCATAACTTTTCTAATCTTGTTAATGAACCCGTTATCTAACGGTCTTGTTCTGCACACTACCACTGCAGTATTCATTTGTGTACTTCCGAACACTGGCGGAGGTACAGTCGGAAAACGGAATTACAAAAATGTAAACAAAAGTTAAAAAGTTCTGTCCGCTTGTCTAAGAAATACACATTTCGATCGAAGTTATTTATTTTCTTACTTTTTTAAAAAACAGTCACTAAGGGGTCTACAGGAATGTTTTAGCAATACTATAAATACATTTAATTACAATCATTTTTGTTATTATCAAAAATTGTGCATTTCGAAAGTTTAATGAGGCTTTAACTGATATTTTATATGTTAACCCTTTACTTCATATAAACACTATTGGACACCTCTCATATTGAAAGCATTAATTCACCACGTATCAGCAATGGGAGAATGATAATTATATTAACTGACAGAGTGGAAAACAGTGCAGGAAGTGTTCAGATAGCTTGTTACGAGCAATCTGAACTCTTCCTGCACTGTTTTCAAAGGCCTTCTGTGATTGGTGCGGGAAAACGCGTATATATGAAGTAAAGGGTTAAAGGTATTACCTAATAATGTTAGAATATTTTTTTTAAAAAAAGTTTGTGACATAGCCTGTGGTTGTGTTCATGTGTTTTGTTGGTCTTCAGTTATTTTCTATCAAGGTCTGAATATTTTCATGCTGGATACCTCATTTCCAATTGCTTAAAATGAGAAGATAATCAAACATATTGAAGTTATCATTCCCCCTTTTCATGTTCAAAGATGAATTGTGTTTGTTTGAATATTTAGTGTTGTTCATATGCCAGCGAGGTTGAACAGATGATCAGTTAGCTTAAGGTTATCCAATTATTTTTCACCCATCCCCTGAAAATGTAAATGGTACGACTTACTTAGATGTTTTATATATTGTATGCAAACAGTCCCATTCCAAGTTCAGTTTTCTTCTTAGGTTTAGTTCATTTAAAACTTGAACAGACGAGATAAGTGAGAATCAAGCGAGCGACGTGGGTCCATTTAGACCGCTTGTTTTTACCAATCTGTATGTTCGTCCAACATACGTACAGCATTATAAGTTTTGGCATTTTCCAAATATGTAGCAGCAATTACTTCACAACCAAACAACTCAAATAAACTCTTTTTTATTTTTGTTAAAAAGGCTTAATCATTTGTTTGGCAATGTAAATTGTTAAAATATTTTTGTGTGATTTTTATCTTAATTTTACTACTTGTTTTAGTTTGCCTATAATGTAAAAATGAGGTATGAAATTTTGACAAGAAAGTTTTCGTCAACTATGGATGAAAGTAATTTCTTTAGCTGTCTGCGTAAACATTGCTTATCTCTATTGTGTTTTGTTCAAACCAATAAGTCTGAAAGTCTTATGTATCTGTTTGGTTCTTTACATGTAAGAATATACTATTTAATGTTGTAATGTGTCTGTATCAATTGATTTATACCACATACGTGTACTGTGTATTACATGATTTACATGACAAATATGATCACTGTGTATGCATTAATTTACACGACACATATGTCCGTTGTGTATTAATTGATTTACACGACATGTGTACTGTGCAGTACATTGTTTACACGACATACATGCCCCATGTAATAATGATTTACAAGATATATATGCTTGCTGTGTATTAAATGATTTCACACGACACAAATGTGTGGTGTATTAAATGATTTTACACAACATACATATGCCCTGTGTATTACATGATTTACACGACGTATACATGCCCTGTGAATTACATTATTTATACGACATGTATGTGCACTGTGAATTACATAATTTACACAACGTATATGTGTGCTGTGAATTACATTATTTACACGACATATATGTGCTCTGTGTATTAAATGATTGACACAACATACTAGTATGTGCTGTTAAAGTATATGTATAATATGCATCACAGGGTATAATTAAATAAAAATATGATAAAATTAATGACTGATTAATAAGCAAAATAATATATAGTTATGACATTGCGTTATTACTAGTATTTTGTAGTTGTATTTAAATACATATTATATTACAACTATTTGCCTATAAAACGATAAAGAAACGCAACTCTTCTGTTGTGATATTTTACAAACACAATAGCTCAAGAATATGTCGAGTTGTTTTTTACATGAGAGACCCATGAGAGTCTGTATTGTTGTGCTGAACATATTGAATGCATACCTATCTGAACACTTGCTTTTTAATTAAACTTAACTATTTTACTTTGATTGTGAAACAAGTTATTACAACTTGGACAAATCACACTCAAAGTCTTCCTGGGAAGAACCAGTACTAACCATATGCGGAAATGGTTTCTTGCTGAAAACACGTCATATAGCTGTGGCGGAGGATCGAACCCACAACCCTCCGGGAAATTGAACTCGCGACCCCTAAACTGATAATCAGACGGGCTACCGACTGCGCTAACCTTCGCCTTGCGTCATCATATAAGAGAAGGGCCAGTGGAGCCACATGAAGTACATCTGTTTTAGTAATCACTTATTCCTTATAAATGCTTCGACTGTTCACCTTCTCCCAATTATCAGTGACTTAGCATGCACGGTTGAAATTTCGGGTGACACCTTTAGTATCAAATAACGCTTTGAACATCTGTCTGAATTTGATAATTTTGGTACCAAAGTAGGCCGATAAATGTTGAATATTTCCAATTATCAGTTATATAATATTTTTCTTAGAGTTTAAATTATTACTGGTTAAAAACGAAACAGTTTTACGAAAACATCTTTTTTTTAACAAAAAGGTTAGTGTACTCGTTGAAAAGCAGTTCTTTTAAAAAAAAAAAACACACACCATAGAAATATATATTTTATGTAAAAAGATGGAGAAATAAGTTTTCCATTGGTGACGAAATTATTCATATCGATATTTTAAAGAAATAATTAGTATCACAAAATAACTGTCAGCGTAAAAATCCATCATTTCTTCAAATTTAAAAAAGAAAATTTTACCTACCAAAGTTACAATTGTAACAGGACGAGAAAAATATACAGTCCGTGACTCTACCCCGGGACCATTCGCTTACAGGGCGAATGTTCTACCGACTGAGCTAATCGAACCTCTTATATACATTTCTCTCCTAGTATGTTACGTACACACCTGTGACATATCCCCTAACAGATTTGGAATTTGTCCCCGAATCAGAGAATCATGTGAAAGTTTATCGGAATATATAGATAAGTCACAGTCCCTCGTTGGGCGCCAATGTCAAAGGATGAGAAATATAAGCAGCCAGTCCAGGAATCGAATCCAGGACCATTTGCTTACAGGGCGAATGCTCTACCGACTGAGCTAACCGAACCGCTTAACTAGATTCCTCTCTTAGAAGGTTACGACGAACACACCGACATATTCCCTCACAAATTTTAAATTTGTCTCCGAATTGCCATAGAGACCAGAGAATCATGTGAAAGTTTATCGGAATATATATATAAGTCACAGTCTCCCGTTGGGCTCCAATGTCTTAGGATGAGAAAAAATTGCAGCCAGTCCGGGACTCAAACCCGGGATCATTTGTTTACAGTGCGAATGCTCTACCGACTGAACTAACTGAACCGCTTACATAGATTCCTCTCCTAGTAGGTTACGTACTGTGACACAATCAAACGCTTCGTTTGATACCAAAATTATAAAAAAAATATATGCTTATTTGTTCAGGAGGAGTTGTGTTAGTCTGGATCACTGATGATCTAGGTGAGTTTTTGTGATCACCCTATGTTTGTCTTTTGTCATTTACTCTTGCTTCAAACAACTTTTTTCGACAGATTTTCACCAAATTTGGTGCGAAGCATTCTTATCTTACATTCTCTCAAGTTTGTTTGAACCATGACGATCCTTGGGTCAAAATTAACTTTGCCACAGGGGCTTATCAGGGTTTTTTTTGTTGTTTAATTTTAAGTAAAAAAAATCTTCCCTAAAACTGCTATCATATTTTGCCAGTAGTTTCACCTACCGGTAATGATGTTCTCTCAGGTTTATTCAAACCATGACTCCTGGTCAGTATTTGCCCAAATTGGATGGCCACGGTGTTCATTAGTTTAACATAGTGTACTTTTAATTTAAAAAAATCTTCTTTGCAAGATTTGGCCAGTCAAATTTGTTCATCTGTGGTGTGTGAACGATGAGGTTTCAAGTGAAGGGGCTAGGGTTCATTGGGGTTCAGTAAAGGGACTTTTGATTTTAACATAGAAAATACTATGAGAAAAACAGGAAATTTCTCGTCCTAATTTCGGTAACATTTCAATCATCTTGAAATATGGAGCATTGTTTATAAATAACAATTGTGACTGGGTCCTTTGAAGGGGATTAAATATCCATAAGAGGTCAGTCGGGGGCCCGAAAATGGATAAAATTGTGAAGTTTTAAGAACTAATTAACGTTATGTGTTCGTATTTGGTTTACATGATAGGGGTTTCAAGTTTTCTTTCTTCAAAAAATTGGGCTAGGGTCTATTTCGGTCTAGTAAGTGGAGTTTGAGTTTCAAATGGGAATGTGTATATATTTTCATCATAAGCTTAGTTCATTTTAAAGGCCCATCGCCGGTAGCTCCTACACACAGTATTATAGGCGGGGCTTATCACTAGCAGCCGACAAGTTTACTACAGTTATTTGATAATACTCATGTCCAACATAAGCTGTAACTACCAGCATAGCCATAGATGATACTGCCTATTGCAAGTTAATACACACTGAATTTCTTGTAAATATAATTGATTGATATTATGGAAGTTAATCTAAGCAACAATGTTTATTGTACATTCAGGTTCCTCAGTATTATGGATTAAAATAAAGGTTTCCCCAGATTAAGTACAGCAAACACAGCACTCAAATATATTGCAATTGACATCTTATCTGCATGCATAATAAACAAAATTGCTAATTAGATACATCCAATTTACAGTTTCATGCTGGGCTACATATAACACATCTCTGGTCATGATCAAAGAGATAAAGTGAAATTATTTGGGTCAAGATCCATGGATTAGTATATTATTTACTGAGAGAGAATAAAACTATTTATGAAAAATGGTCTATCGTATTTATTATGGACTTATATCAAACAGGCATACATGTTGTAATGAATTGTAAATAAATAGCTTGGACACAAGTAAAGGACAAACAATTATTTGTGAGACAAAACATAAAAAGATTGAAAATACAGAAACCCCTTTAACATAATAGAATGACCCATTCCATTTAGGTTCACAATTTCCCTGGCAAAACTTACAAATGTAAGAAAATGTGGAAATACTTTGAAGGTTTTGAGGGAACAATTTCGTATATTATTTCATTTATTTGATTATAATGAGTGTGATTTCAAGATCATTTAGTTTCACCAGACTGGTCAATTAATGTTGATGAAAATAACTATAGTTAGACACAGAACTTAAGGGAATATTTATTGTCAGATGGCATTCAGGACAAAAATTGAGGCACAGATGGGGAAAGTGGGGAAGTGATTATGATGCTGATGATGATGATGATGAAAATAAATACATTCCTGTAGAACAATTATGGA
Source organism: Panopea generosa (assembly GCA_029582155.1). Taxonomy (NCBI): domain Eukaryota; kingdom Metazoa; phylum Mollusca; class Bivalvia; order Adapedonta; family Hiatellidae; genus Panopea; species Panopea generosa. The sequence continues at coordinate 14,728,321 of CM055903.1, read as the reverse complement.
TATTGTTTCATGTCCGTTAATAACATTTCAACATCAGTTTTGGCTAGGTGGATTTTCATTTCCTAATCAAAGAAACAGTCATTTACCAAAACGTAGATACAGACAATATTGGAATATGTTTTCAAATGTAGGAGTTTGGTTCCTACTTCATTATGTAAGAAAAAAAAGCAAAGAATATTAAACCAACCAAGATCTTAATTATGCCAATTTGTGTTCTGAGCCTAGTACATGGTTCATACACAAACACCCAAGGCCACCTATATAGCACTAAGAGTTTTTAATTGAAGGCTGTGACATAAGAACTGTATAAACAATAAAATGACATTTCATTTGCTAAAACACAAAACTAAAAGTTATTTCCAAAAGGAAGCTATTGTGAATTATGGGATTTAAAACAATGATCAGCCAAGGTAAGTGTGAATTGTAACTTATTTACATCCAAATAAAAAAGCAAGTATGCATGTATCTGAGATAAGCCATAAACTACAATGTATAATCATTTGTTTATACATGTATATGAAAAAGGCAGAAATATTATGAAGATTGATCTTCCTAAACATGTAAGTTAGTATAAGTTGAAAATGAAGTCACAAGTGAAATCAGGTGAGCAGCTTCTCTTGTTTCTCAAGTTCAACAAAAGAATTTAAAAACATTATATTCATACACAAATGTATATAAAACATTGGTAATATTGATATGAAAATAATGTTTAAACATGGAGCAACTAAACTACACTTACTCTTTATACTGCTCAAAGACTGCTGCTTTGTCCTTGTGTCCATTCGAATCCTTATCTAGAACATAAATCTAAAAGCACTCGAGGGAATCCAATGTGACTTGGAATGTGGATAGAGGGAAATGCCTGGAATTGCAAAGCAAAAGAACCTTACCTTATTTTGAACAATGATCAATTTTTTTACTTTATTTTGTGCTATTTTTCCTTTTCTCAACTTTGAACATGAATAGAAAGCAATATGTGGAAGAATCATAACTCTGTCTTGAATAATGACTAGAAAGCAAAGTGTGCAAGAATTAAAAATCTGTCTTGAATATTCTCAGAATAATCTTCTTTTTGCACCCTCTTTCCCTTTACAAACACAGTGTAGCTACTACTCACTCATGCACTTGCTTGGGAATATTCATCGGGTTTACAGGTACCCTTGTTTTTCTACCTGTTTTCTTCCATAAAAGTGCATGCCACCCTACTGCTTTACAATACACTCCCGCACTTTTATTATAAACGCCCTCATATCTCTCTACTTCATGTATGCCCAAAAATTATAACTCTCTGACTTTTCATAATGATATGTTGATAACATCTAAACTGATCTGTTTTAGGTCCCCCTCGTTAAGAAGGAGAACTTTATAAATCTGAAAATGTGTAATAAATGAGATAATGGAATGAAACATAAGAAGCTTATATTGAGACAAAGGTTGCAGTTGATATGATTTCACTGGTGCAAAAATAATTGTTACTGAAAATAGCAAAACGGTTTCTGTTCTGTAACATTAGTTTTTAAACAACTGAGCGGTTCTGTATATGTTGTCTGCCAAGAGAAATGTTTGTTTTAGTTCTGCTTTTACTAGTCAACAGCCAGAAGTGCTCTTGCGAGGGTGTGTTGTCCGTCATCTGGCAACTGTTGCAGTGTGTTAGCAGTACTTTCTTAAAAAACACTTTGAAAGTTATACTCAAACTTGACACAGGTGTTTCACATGTATGTGAGACTAAAAACAAAATTGTTTTAATCTCTAATTCAAGATAGCTGCCATTACTGAAAAAAATAAATCACTCTTTTTTTTTAAATGAATTTAACTACCAGTATATTTTTCACAGAAGCAATGAATCACTTCGAAAGTTAGTTCTGTTATATTTCTCATCCAGTTATTTTTGTTTTATTCTGCTCCCCCAAAGAGGTGAAGCATATAGTCGTCGCTTCGTTCGTCCGTGCGTGCGTGCGTCCGTCCGTGCGTCACCAAATTCTTGTCCGGAATATTTCTCTACAATCTCTGGTTGGAATTTTATGAAACTTGCTAGGATGCATCACTACCACGTGAAGATGTGCATAATATCGTTTTGTTCCGGTACGATAATTTTTCACGGAGTTATGGCCCTTTCATTCTGTCTGTGACCAAATTCTTGTCCGCGCTATTCCTCTACAACCCAATGTTGGAATTTTATGAAACTTACTAGGATGCATCGCTACCAAGTGGAGATGCGCATATTATCTTTGTTTTCCGGTTCGATGATTTTTCATGGAGTTATGGCCCTTTAATTGCGTCTGTGACCAAATTCTTGTCCGGGTTATTTCTCTACAACCTCAGGTTGGAATTTTATGAAACTTGCTAGGGTGCATCACTACCAAGTGCAGATGTGCATAATTTCTTTGTGTTCCGGTTCGATGATTTTTCACGGAGTTGTGGCCCTTTGATTCTGTCTGTGACCAAATACTTGTCCGTGCTATTTTCTACAACCCAAAGTTGGAATTTTATGAAACTTGCTAGAATGCATCACTACCAAGTGGACACGCGCATAATATCTTTGTGTTCCGGTTCGATGATTTTTCACGGAGTTATGGCCCTTTAATTGAGTCTGTAACCAAATTCTTGTCCGGGTTATTTCTCTACAACCGAAGGTTGGAATTTTATAAAACTTGCTAGGATGCATCACTACCAAATGGAGATGCGCATATTGTCTTTGTGTTCCAGTTCGATGATTTTCATGGAGTTATGGCCCTTTAATTGAATCTGTAACCAAATTCTTGTCCGCACTACTTCTATACAACCTCAGGTTGGAATTTTATGAAATTTACTATGTTTGTGTTCCAGTTCGATGATTTTTCACGGAGTTATGGCCCTTTCATTCTGTCTGTGACCAAAGTCTTCTCCGCTCTATTCCTCTACAACCTCTGGTTGGAATTTTATGAAACTTGCTAGGATGCATGATTACCAAGTTGAGATGTGTATATTGTCTTCATGATGCTTTTTCTCTTCAACCTCTGGTTTTAATTTTGTAAAACTAGCTAGGATATGCACATATTGTCATTTTGTTCCGGTTCAATGATTTGCGAAAGAGTTCTGTCAAGTGCAGAGCCACATATTTTCCTGCTATTCAGTTTGGTATTTTTCAACCAAGTAGCCATCAGCACTAAGGGAATATGGTACAGAGTCAAACACTCACTTGGGGAGCATCCATCGGTTCCACCGATATTTTCTTGTTTCACTTGAAGTTATTTCTGTTATATTTTCCATGCAGTTATTTCTGTTGAATTTCCCATGCATTTTTTCTGTTATATTTCCAATGCAGTTATTTCTGTTATATTTCTCTTTAAGTTATTTCCATTATATTTCATATGCAATTATTTCTGTTGTATTTCCCATCCAGTTATTTTTGTTTTATTTCATTTTAAGTTATTTCTGTTATATTTCCCATGCAATTATTTCTGTTATATTTTACTAAGTTATTTCCATTATATTTCGCATGCAGTTATTTCTGTTGTATTTCCCATGCAGTTATTTCTGTTGTATTTCCCATGCAGTTATTTCTGTTATTATATTTTCAATGCAGTTATTTCCATTATATTTCACATGCAATTATTTCTGTTGTATTTCCCATCAAGTCATTTTTGTTTTATTTCACTTTAAGTTGTTTCTGTTATATTTTCCATGCAGTTATTTCTGTTATATTTCACCAAGTTATTTCCATTTTATTTCCCATGCAGTTATTTCTGTTGTATTTCCAATGCAGTTATTTCTGTTAATTTTCACCTGAAGTTATTTCTGTTATCATATTTTCAATGCAGTTATTTCTGTTGTATTTCCGGTGCAGTTATTTCTGTTATATTTTACCTACAGTTTTTTTCTGTTATTATATTTTCAATGCAGTTATTTCTGTTACTTTTTTCAACTGAAGTTATTTATGTTATTATATTTTCTATGCAGTTATTTTTGTTGTATTTCCGGTGCAGTTATTTCTGTTATATTTTACCTAAAGTTTTTTTCTGCTATTATATTTTCAATGCAGTGTTTTCTGTTATATTTCACTAAGTTATTTTCATTTCATTTCACATGCAATTATTTATGTTGTTTTTCCCATGCAGTTACTTCTGTTATATTTCACATGCAATTATTTCTGTTATATTTTTCCTTAAGCTATTTCTGTTATTATATGTTCAATGCAATTATTTCTGTTATATTTCACATGCAATTATTTCTGTTGTATTTCCCATCCAGTCGTTTTTTGTTTCATTCCACTTTAAGTTGTTTTTGTTATATTTTTTCATGCAGTTATTTCTGTTATATTTCACTGTGTTATTTCCATTATATTTCCCATGCAGTTATTTCTGTTGTATTTCCCATGCAGTTATTTCTGTTATTATATTTTCAATGCAGTTATTTCAATTATATTTCACATGCAATTATTTCTGTTGTATTTCCCACTCAGTTATTTCTGTGGTATTTCCCATCCAGTCATTTTTGTTTTATTTCACTTTAAGTTGTTTCTGTTATATTTTCCATGCAGTTATTTCTGTTATATTTCACTGAGTTATTTTCATTATATTTCCCATGCAGTTATTTCTGTTGTATTTTCCATGCAGTTATTTCTGTTGTTTTTCCCATGCACTTAATTCTGTTATTATATTTTCAATGCAGTTATTTCCGTTATATTTCACATCCAATTATTTCTGTTGTATTTCCCACGCAGTTATTTCTGGTTTATTTCCCATGCAGTTATTTCTGATATTTTTCACCTAAAATTATTTCTGTTATTATATTTTCCATGCATTTATTTCTGTTATATTTCACTTAGAGTTGTTTCTGTAAGTGTTATAATTATTTCCCATGCAGTTATATCAGTTATAATTCCCATACACTTTTTTCTGTTATATTTTCCCATATAGTTATTGGTGTAATATTTCCCATGCAGTTATTTCTGTAGTATTTCCCTTGTAGTTATTTCCGTTATATTTCACTTAGAGTTGTTTCTGTCAGTGTTATAATTATTTCCCAGGCCGTTATTTCAGTTATAATTCCCATACACTAATTTCTGTTATTTTTTCAATACAGTTATTGGTGTAATATTTCCCATACAGGTATTTATGTTGGATGTCTGATACAGTTATTTCTGTTGTATTTTCCTGGAAGTTATTTCTGTGGCCAGTCATTTGTCTATTTTCTTCTCATTTTTGAGATAAAAAAATGTGTTTTTTCTTTTTTTTGTGGTCATTTGTTACATGATGATTTTGATTATTGCAGTTATGAAGATCCCAATAGAGATAGTTACGATGACCGGGGTGCAACAGCTGCCTAAAATAACCATGACTACGATGCCAAACATGGAGGTTACCACGACGAGGATTATGACAAAGGTCGAGATGATTATGACAAAGATAGGGATTATGATCGCGACTATGACCAAGATTACGATCGAGATTATGACCGAGATTATGATCGCAATTATGACCGAGATTCATATAACAGGGACTCGCACAACAGGGATTCCTATAATGACAAAGACAAGTAAGTAGTAGAGAAGTTCTGTGTTTTTATTTGTACTAGTAAATGGTTCACACAAAAAGAGAAAGATTGCCTAAAGAACCAGAAATTGAAAATATATTTACTGGATATATATAATTTAGTTCGATACATGTATCTTGGAACAAAATGAATACTGAGGAATTAGTATTTGATTTGAATCGTGCACACTATCCTTGCGTCGCTTCAGTGAGCTAGAAGACAAGGAGTACGGGGGAGAGCCAACCAAGTTTGATGATGACGGCTACCCAATAGACACAGCGCCGGCAGCTCTGCCAACACCAGAAGGCAGTTCACATCCTTCAACATTTGTGTAGTCCAATCACCACTAAGCCATCTACATTTATGCATTTTATGAAAGTGGCATAATGTGTTTCTGTTCACGAGTGCATGAAAAATTCCTCGTTGTTTATTGCAGCATGTATACAAACTATAACATTGCTGGTATTTGTTGATTTAAAAGACTGATAAAAGAGATGGCACAAAATTGTCGCTTTAAACATCACATTCAAATACACTGGAAGATTTTATGGAGACAAAGATTCCTAAGATTATAGTTGTCGCACAACTAACATGTGGACACATACATGACTTTTCCTCTTTGCTAAATAGCACAAGTTATAGATTTAAGCCTTTGTTTTCGTCCCAAACAGAAGCAGACTAAAATTGTGTTACTTTTATAATGTTATCATATCCTTTTGTTAATGAAGACAGTTTAACAAAAGATAGTTGTTTAAATCTGTTGGTTAGCAACTGAATTTATCTTTTTTTCGCCTTTTCAATTTATTATCAGTTCATTTACTTGACAGTAGATATAATAAAGTATTATGTCTTACTGCCAGATCAGCCAGCATAGCTCTCTTCTACTGTTGCATTTCACAAAATATCTTACGATAAAAATCACTGTAAGTCAATTTAACAATTTCTTTGTTAAATGCTAAAATTTTTATCAGTGTTTGTAATGACTGTGTTTCCAGAAAATATATCATTTTCTGCATGTTTTGAGCTCACTTTGAGCTTGTTTTGATGAATATTAAAAATATTATGAATAATTGTTGGAAAATAAGTTAACAATGACTTTTGTCATAATGTTTTTGTGAAACTCACCCTAGATGCGCCTTAGTCTTTTTCTAATACAAGAAAATCTCAGAGGAACAAATTTTGAAAACTTCTAGTTAATATGGACTAATTGATGTCTTATCATTGAACTATAAACAAATACAGAATAAAGATTATGCTATTAAGTTTTTTTACACATATATACATGTACATACATGTTTACAAGTCAATTATAAATGATGATTCCAATATACTAAAATTTAACATATCATATTTTTATACTTATTCATCCAGTTTTACTTTATATCACGTGATAGAGCTTGTGTCCATCATTAACTCTTGTATTAAAAGACTTCTACTCTGAAACCGTATTACAGATTTAATCTTAATTGGTGTGAAGTATCCCGACATGAAACTCGTGTTGGTTCAAATTATGACCCTGGGGTCAAATCTAACTACAGGTCTTAGATGTTTCATGTATTATAGACATATGGTTCAAAAGTTCTTCATAGGACAAGTCCATTAAAAAAAATTGAAAAGTTGACAAGTGAAATCAGGTGAGCACCTTGGGCCTCTTGTTGTATATAGTCATTGCCTAGAATTATCATTTTTTATTTTAAATTCGCTTTTTTAATTTTAATATGTTGGAACAGTGATAAGCTCTCCGTGGAAAACCATAAAATGATAAGGTAATCTAACTAATAGTGTGGTAATGTATGTAAATACATGTATTAAACAGAAACCTTCCACATCGCGTATATATGTTGAATAATGTAACATTCCCTCCATCGTTAGATATGTAGTGCTCTCTTAAAGGGAGTGTATCAGGATAAACCCTATAAATGTCTTAATAAATAAAATAATTATCAAAATGGATAAAAACATCTTATATCATAAACTGAATAGCTTAGTATGTTAAATCCACTAAAACATGAAAAAACTATAAGTAACCATGAGTGAATTTCAAACAAAATCCCCTTTCTGAAAATAGACAACACTTAAATACTGTTTGACAACCTTTATATTGTCATTCTGACTCTTTCTAAGACAAAACAAGTTTTACTAATTGTAAACCTGTATAACGAGTATGTATAGGCATAACATATTGGGAAAAAATGTTTAAGCCAATTTTAAAATGTTGAAAAATCCTGATATATTCCCTTTGATATTAAATAGTGATAAGAAAATGCATAAAATTCAATCATGTTTGCCCTGGATGACATCATGAACTCATTTTTAATATATGATGATGGTAATACATATGCATCAGAATTATGTCCAACTTTGTGTGTAAACTGAAAGATAGATCTATTATAAATTTAGTGTATGGTAACCTATTAGGGGATAGTATACACTTCTTATGTTTCAAGGACAAGCATACAAATCTCTCATCTCAATATAACATTTTTCTTTGTCTAAATCCATTACAATGCTGTTCTGGAGCAAGCTTTCTCATAAATTAATTTTTAGTTAGCATCAATATTTTATTGTCATCTTTGGCGTATTTTCCTACTCCAGTTTAATGGCTTCATTACATTAGAGTTCTGACCTTTGAATGTATTCTTTTATTGACGGGTCATATCTAGAGGAAATTGTAAGTGTATATTTGTTTTGATTCTTGTCTATCACATGTACTCATCATTCACATAAAGGTAAAATGTTTATATTCAGAAGGTTGTCTTTTAATTGCGCAATTGATTGCCATAGTATATATTCATTCATTGGTAGCCAGCAGTTTGTATATTACAATTTTATATCATATTTTCATTTCAATCGCCATTCTACATTCCAAATAGAAAATATATATTTTCTGACAATTTTTAATAAAAGTAAATGACATACTTTAACTTTGTTTTTGTTTATTCCTAACCATTTATTATAAATGTTTGATAGCTATTGTTTGGGTGAGTAAAAAATAGTCGAGCTTAATAAGGGCATAACTTGTTTAAATTAATAATGGATAGAGTGTTGGCCGCTCATGCCAGAGGTTGCGTGTTCAATCCCCCGATCGCCCGTTGCCTCTCATAAAACAACACTCAGTACTGGTTCTACCAAGGAAGCGGACTGGAGAGCAGTTCCTATAAGCTATGAGCTTTCATCGCAATCAAACTAAAATAATTAGTATAAACTAAATTGTTACCTGAGGAGCTGGGCCTGGTTTCACTAAACATCACAAGCTGAGATTTTCCTCAACTCAAAAATTTAAATTTTTCTAAATGATTATTTTAACTCATATTCTATCAAATGACCGCACATAATTGAACAAATATTTACTAATTAGTGAAGGATTACATGCAAAATAATCAATGTAAATGAAGGTAAAAAAAATTGTGTTGAGGAATATCTCAAATTGAGATGTTTAGTGAAAGAAGGGCCTGAAATTCAATCCTACATCAGGTCGAGTTATGAACATTGTGAACAATTTTTTTTATACAATCAGACAATGTTTGTTGTTGAGCGAATGTTGATTAAATATACAAGTTTTAGTTAAAAAAAACATAACTCTTGTAAAATTTGAGGTGCGGAGTTGGAATTAGTTCCATGCAAAGTCATGTATACCAATTTAATATAGGTAGGGCAACGTTTGTCTGAGTTACTGAACAGATGTTACATTCGAGATGCAGACGCCGGCAAATAGGTGATTACCAAAGCTTGCTCGTTCACGAATAGAAATGCGGTATTATGGAGCAAAGGATAGTCAAGCTCAACATGAAGATCTACATTAAATGATTTTATATACTAAGAATTTGTTTTAAAACATGTCAATATTTATATGCTAAATTCCCATGATACATGCAGTCCTAAGGAAACAGAATCACATGCGATGTTAGGTTATTGAGGATACGTCATAGAATATTAAAACTATAAATGTATTTGAAAATCAAGCCTTTGACGACTTTAAAAATCAACCTGTTTGAACTGTCGTAGACAGAATTGTCTGTCTTTTTATCTTGTTTATCCAATTAAAGTTTTATCTTTATTGGATTTTAATATATTTTATGTATTAAACCATAAGATCTCTTGGTTTGAGTTAGAAAATACTTCCAAGTCAAGGTCATACATCTAGTTATCTTTGAATTGTCAAAAGTAGTAAGAAATTCTTTTCATTAATTACTCTTTATTATTATCACTCTTTAATTTGTTATTTATTCATGTAATTAAGTTTCCGTTAGAGTGACGCACCTCTTGTTTAATGTAGCATCAATTTTAAAGAATGACATAAACGGTGGTTACAAACCCTAATATCAGCTGTACACAAGTACACAGATATTGATCCGATGGGGCTGTACGTTTAAACATGTATTGGTATTAAGTGATTCATTCAAAATGTTGGTATCAACTTATTGCCAATTTTTTTTAACTTCTCTGAGCGAAACATCTGAAACATAGGAAATGCATAAGTTTGTCTTGTGTGCACTCTAGCTACCGCCTTTTTTGTTGGGTGATCTTAATCAAACTTGCACAGTGATTATATATTCATAATGTCTTAGACATGACCTTGAACTGCCTGGTCATATAAGGCCATCCTTAAAAAAAAGTTGTTTGGCATGCTCCTACCTACTCATTCAAAATTGCCGCTACCCAAACTTTTTATTGACTTTCAAAGCGTTTAATTTTTTTTCATGATTTTTGTCCATTTTTCTTTAAATTGACTACAAAATCAAAAGTTGGCAAAAAAATTAACTACCTACCTACCTACCCACATGAAAAATACTGGGTCGAGGCACAGCAAACATATTTTTTAAGGATGGTCTAATTGGATACATAATGTCTGCATTACAGCCATTGTTGTATCAAAACTAGCTTTATTTGGCAACGTGGCTTATTTCACAGGCGAATGATTTAGTGCAAACATGGCCTGTTTGCTTTGGCTTACAGTTTTAATTTCATGATTTTCATGATACTGTTCTTGCAAAGCGTAATACACATTATGTATTCATATGTTGATGTTAGTTTTGGTTGGGTTGATGACATATTAAATTTTCTCATATACTAGTAGATGTAACTTTGGCTATTCACAAACTTTTAGTTCAATTCACAACAAAGTTTTATACAAGTAGTTACATACATGGAAAAACAATAAAATACTAAATCAATCAACATTCAGCTACAACTGATTCATGTGTATTTATTCAAAATTCTCAAAACAATCATGTCCATGAATTGTAGAGAGTACAACAATATAACACATTTAAATCACATACAAAATAAATACATGTGGCAAAGTAAATGTCTGTGTTCAATAAATGGCAATAATAATACACTTCACAGGTCATATAAAGTATGTCACAAAAATTAATACACATTGAAAGACACTTCGCAGTTCAGTTTATATCGGAGGGTCTGTTAGTTGTTGTTTTTTTTGCAGAATCACCACCATAAGATCTTGATGCAGTTGGACCATTTTCCTACTCAGAATTAGAGATATACATACAAATAGAGACTCGCAATCTTCAACTTTATTTTCACCATATAGAAAAAAAGTATCTTTTGCATATGCCATATGAGGTCATTTATATTATGCATATGTTATATGGGTACCCTCCCTAACAGGCCCTCATATCAAATGTACAAGCTTAAATCTATAACAAGAATTATACATAGTTATCACTTTCTCTATTGATATTCACATTTGAACATCTCTTCTCTGACTTAAATAATACTCAGATATTGTAATTGTTACTCAGATGTGATTAATACTACTCAGAATATTATGATGAATACTACTTGATTATGATAAATACTACTCAAATACATAAAAACTACTCAGATATGATAAATACTACTCGGATATGATAAATATTACTCCCATGTGATAAATACTTCTGATAGGTGTGGGGCACTCTATATCTCGGTTAGTACATATCTGCCACTGTTTTGACCTCTCTATTTGGACATATGATTTTGACCCCTATTTCTTTTGCATAATGCGATGTAGAGTTTTGACATTTGGACATTATAATATAGACTTTTGACCCCTTGTTCAATCCGGTGTTCAATCGACTCCTGCCTAGGAACTTCAGGCTAGGAACCTCTGGGAAGATTGGAGAGTAGACACAGTGGCACAGAGATTTTGTAGCAAAGACACACCATTCAACATATGCTTATGCCGTTGTGTAGACAAGGTTTTATTTAGATTAAATATAGAGTGTGGACCCTTCTATAGTTTGTTTGAATGTAGTATTTGAATCCTCTAATTGGTTTGAATGTAGTGTTTGAACCCTCCAATAGTTTGAACCCTCTAATTGGTTTGAATGTAATGTTTGAACCCTCTAATTGGTTTGAATGTAGTGTTTTGACCACCAAATTTTAGGCTGCAATGTAGAGTTTTGATGTTTACAGGGCACATAAGTACCCATTTTCAGGTCAAGTGCTCCGGTGTGATATTAATACTACTCCGATGTGATGAATACATATACTACTCAAACTTTATCATCTTTATTCATATCTCTACTTTTCACTGCCCAGTAACACGCAGTTACCCAGTAACTAGGGGGTTGGTTTACTGTTAATATTATACACGTTTCTATTTAAGAAAGTTTTAAGAGTAAGATAACTTTTGTTTCCGAAGTACAGTTACGTTCATTTTAAGTCTTTTCATGTAACATTTGTACATGTTTATAACGGGTATAATATTTCAATGCAAATATAATCATAAACAGCATTAATTTTAAATATCCACAAACTGAACGTCATTTACATCTTAATTTAAAACCAAAGTACCGAGTGTGAAAATCTGAAATTGGTGTTGTATTAAATGTATTAAAAAGTGTATATGTTATCTCATTGTTAAACCTTGTAGACCTAGCCAAGGGCTGCATTCAGCTCGGTTAAATGTTCATTAATTTACATATGTTCATGGGAACTGGCTCAACCTCAAATAATCACACAGAAGTCGATAATTTTAGGGAACCAGGTAGCAAATGTATTTACTATTCAATGTTGTTGGACGAAACCCAAATGTAGATAAACATAGTGTATAAGTTAAGTTGCTATATGGACCACCTTGAGCATTTCTGAATGAGACATTTTGACCTTGTGACACTATGACCTTATGATACAGTATTTGTACCTACAAGGAAACTCCCAGTCAGACCAGTTCAACTTGCATGTATCATCTATAAGTCAAAGTATATTATGCACAGTGGATTCCGTCAGGTACTTCAACTTTTATGTAAAAAATAAAATATATCACAGTATGCAAAAACTGGACGGATGGTATCTCAGACTTTCTTCTGGACAATTTACTGACAAAGTTTACAACAGAACAATATATCGATGTCATTTAGGCATATAATGCACTTTTAGGACGATACTTTATATCTTGAAGGCTATGAGAACTTCCTTCATGGGAACTGTTCATATTTCTATCACTTCTCTGATATGATACTGGATTTTCCTTATCGCTTTGCAAACCGTCAGATGTAGTGTTATTGTCATAGTCGGGAGGTGGAGTATGATACTTCACATCTTTGAGGCTGTGAGAACTTCCTTCTTGGAAGTTGTGTATACCGTTGTAATTGTTGTGATTTGACTGAGAACTGCCTTCCTGGAAGTTGTGTATACCGTTGTGATTGTCGTGATTTGACTGAGAACTGCCTTCCTGGAAGTTGTGTATACCGTTGTGATTGTCGTGATTTGACTGAGAACTTCCTTCCTGGAAGTTGTGTATACCGTTGTGATTGTTGTGATTTGACTGAGAACTTCCTCACTGGAAGTTGTGTATACCGTTGTGATTGTTGTGATTTGACTGAGAACTTCCTTACTGGAAGTTGTGTATACCGTTGTAATTGTTGTGATTTGACTGAGAACTTCCTTCCTGGAAGTTGTGTATTTCGTTGTGATTGTCGTGATTTGACTGATAAGATACTGAATTTTCTCTTTCCAAACTATTAGATGTGGTAACATAGTCGGGAGGCGGTGAACTTCGCTGCGCAACTTCTACATCATTAACACTGTTACTGTTGAAGTGAGGTCCAATCAGAGACAAGATAACCGGCAAGAGAAATAAGGCATGAAGGATTCCAAATGTTATTACCAAACTCATAACTTTAAAAAAAGATTGGAATATAAACGACTTGGCAAAAGCTAAAGTGATGGCACCCAATATTGAAGAAATGGCCCCATGGAATATAGGAGCGCCAGATCGAATAATGCCTGCTTTCATTCGCTCGTTTCTATTGATACCCTTGGAGATCATATAACCATGGCAAATATGTGCAGCAAAGTCGACAGAAAACCCGATACTCATGACGATATGTATCATTGTGATGGAACTCAGCGTCAGACCAAGGAAAGGAAGGAATCCGAATATTCCAGTTGTAATCATCGCTACTGTAACAGTAACGTATACAAGTAGCAGGGGTGTGGCATGAATATGCACGTTACAAGAAAAACCATAGCAACTGCAATACCAACAGTTTGAAGAGTTTGGGAAAGTATGGCAACGTATTGTTCGTAAAATAAAAATGCAGGTGAAAATGCAAACACTTGCAACGAACTTTCATCTGCAAGTTTTCGCATTCGGAGCATAAAAACTTTCCCTGTTTCTGTGTATCTTGTATGCTCTCAGATATTACATGAAGGCGGAAAGCTGTAATAGTCTTTGTAGCATCGTTTATTACAACGTCAATTTGGAATCGAGTATTTTGAACGGCAGCTAGAAAGGTCTGTAAACTTGTAACAAAGGCAGTTTCGGAAAAGTCATAATAGCCAGAATATGCTTTGAAATCTGTCAGAACATTTATCTCAAAATTGTCTTGAAAAGTGTCCTCAGACTTTACTTTTGTCAACAAATCGGTTATTCCTGTCTGAACATTACTGTTCTGAATAAGTCATTTGCGAATCGAAGTCAAAGGAGACTGGTGTACCTGTCGGGAAGTTATTGTCCAACCACACTCGATCCTTGTAGTTATAGGAGACCAAATTCTTCAACTCTAGACCTTGCTTTATTTCAGTAACACCCCATATTGAAACGCCCAAATATGCGGCAAAGATGACCAAAATAACAGCTTTCATCGGTTTTGGAAACACTAATTTTGGGATAAGCCACTTGGGTAACTTATCCAAGTAACTCTCAGTTTCACTTTGATTACGTGATTTTCTCCCCGTGCAGCAGCATATGAAGCAGCCAGACTTGCTGCTACCTCTGTAGTTGTCTGCTAGTTTCACTGACATGCATGTTGCATGATGACGGTTCTGTGATGTTCTCTTTTCATTAATGACAATGCAGGAGAGGAAAATCGTCGCCTGATTGATATAACAGAAGACAACTGCGACACCTGGTAAATTATACAAAACAATGTGTAAATACATTTCATCGATATTATAAGACAATACAATTTCATTAAATGAGACGTCTCGCATATAAGACAAGATATCCATGCGAGACCGAAGTTAAACAAATAACATTAAACAGAGATTTAATTACACATAAGTAATAATAATAATAATAATAATAATAATAATAATAATAATAATTATATAATATTTTGATGAAGAAGATAATGCGCACTGAAGCAAACAAAATGAGTTTTTTGCACCCATACTGGGATATTGCATCATGTATATATAAAATATTCAGAAAGAGGACACACTATCTGCTTAAAAGCACACCTTCCATAAAAACCATGATTTTAAACAAGCTGACCAAAATCTGTCAAACGCAACTGAATATATGCAGAAGTTTCAGACACTTAGGAAAACTGACGAGGCTCCAGCTGCAAACGCTAAAAGGTTTGTAAGTGACGTTATAGTGATTGATACGCCACTGGTCCGCATGGTCTCTCCGATACGCGTCTCTACATCATCAGCATAGTTAGTAGCCGTTATTCCGGACATGAGAAGGAACATATCATCTATTCCAATACCTAAATGAAAAGAGAAAAATAGTTTTAAACTACAATAGACCTTACATGTTGCTGAATTCTAACTTAGAAGACGATGTTGCTGTATTCTAACTTACCATATGATGTTGCCTTATTCTAACTTACATGGTGATATTGCTGTATTCTAACTTACAATATGATGTTGCTTTATTCTCAATTACCAGACAATGTTACTGTATTCTAACTTACCAGATGATCATGTTGCTGTATTCTAATTTATAAAATGATGTTGCTGTGTTCGATATTACAATAGGATGTTGCTGTATTCTAACTTACCAGATGATGTTGCTGTATTCTAATATACAAAATGATATAAATGTATTCTAATTTACCCTATGATGTTGCTGTATTCAGTATACATCCATTAACTATTACGGCTACAAAGGCCTGCAACTTTTGCCAATGACTCTGGACCATGATAATAAGACCAGCCCACTATTAAGACCATTTTTGCCCGGTCCCAAAGGTGGTCTTATTAGAGGGGTTTTACTGTATTTGGGATACTACTTAGCCTTAGTACTAATGAACTGTTAGAAGGTGGTAGAGGCTATACTATGATTACTACTTAGCCTCAGTACTAATGAAATGTTAGAAGCTGATAGAGGCTATACTACGTATACTACTTAGCCTTAGTACTAATGAACTGTTAGAAGCTAAAAGAGGCTATACTATATATACTACTTAGCCTCAGTACTACTAGACAGTAAGAAGCTGATAGAGGCTATATTATGTATACTACTTTGCCTTAGTACTAATGAACAGTAAGAAGCAGATAGAGGCTATACTATATATACTACTTAGCCTCAGTGCTCATGAACTGTTAGAAGCTGATAGAGGCTATACTATGTATACTACTTAGCCTCAGTACTAATGAACTGTTAGAAGCTGATAGAGGCTATACTATGTATACTACTTAGCCTCAGTACACATGAACAATTAGTGGCTGATAGAGGCTTATCTATGTATACTACTTAGCCTCAGTAGTACTGAACTGTTAGAGGCTTGATAGAGGCTAAACTATGTATACTACTTAGCCTCAGAACTAATGAACAATTAGAAACTGATAGAGGCTATACTATGTATACTATTTAGCCTCAGTACTAATGAACTGTTAGAGGCAGATAGAGGCTATACTATGTATACTATTTAGCCTCAGTACTAATGAACTGATAGAAGCAGATAGAGGTTAAACTATGTATACTAAATAGCCTCAGTACTAATGAACTGTTTGAGTCAGATAGTGGCTATACTATGTATACTACTTAGGTTCAGTACTAATGAGATGTTACAGGCTGATAGATTGATAAACTATGTATACCACTTAGCCTCAGTACTAATGAACTGTTAGAGGCTGGTAGAGGAAAACTATGTATACTACTTAGTCTCAGTACTAATGAACTATTAGAGACTGGCAGAGGTTAAACTATGTATACTACTTAGCCTCAGTACTTATAAACAATTAGCAGTTGATAAAGGCTATACTATGTATACTGCTTAACCTCAGTACTAATGAACTGTTAGAGGGAGATAGAGGCTATACTATGTATACTACTTAGCCTCAGTACGAATGAACTGTTAGAGGCTGATAGAGGCTAAACTATGTATACTACTTAGTCTCAGTACTAATGAACAATTAGAAGCTGATGAAGGCTATACTATGTATACTACTTAGCCTCAGTACTAATGAACTGTTAGAAACAGATAGAGGCTATACTATGTATACTACTTAGCCTCAGTTCTAATGAACTGATAGAAGCTGATAGAGGCTATACTATGTATACAACTTAGCCTCAGTACTAAAGAACAATTAGAAGCCGATAAAGGCTATACTATGTATACTACTCTGCCTCAGTACTAATGATCTGTTAAAAACAGATGGAGGCTATACTATGTATACTACTAAGCCTCAGTACTAATGAACTCTTAGAAGCTGATAGAGGCTATGCTATGTATACTACTTAGACTCAGTACTATTGAACTGTTAGAAGCAGATACAGGCTAAACTATGTATACTACTTAGCCTTAGTACTAAAGACATGTAAGAGGCAGATAGAGGCTAAACTATGTATACTACTTAGCATCAGTACTAATGAACGGTTAGAAGCTGATAGAAGCTAAACTATGTATATTACTAAGCCTCGGTACTAATGAACTGTTAGAGGCTGATAGAGGCTTAACTATGTATACTATTTAGCCTCAGTACTAATGAACAATTAGAAGCTGATAAAGACTATATTATGTATACTACTTAGCCTCAGTACTAATGATCAGTTAGAGGCTGATAGAGGCTAAACTATGTGTACTACTTAGCCTCAGTAAAAATGAAGTGTAAGAGGCTGATAGAGGCTAAACCAGTTATACTACCTACCCTCAGTATTAATGAACTGTTATAGGCTGATAAAGACTAAACTATATTTACTTCTTAGCCTCAATACTAATGAACAATTAAACGCTGATAAAGGCTATAAAATGTATATTACATAGTCTCAGTACTAATGAACTGTTAGAGGCTAATAGAGGCAAAATTATGTACACTACTTAGCCTCAGAACTAATGAAATGTTAGAGGCTGATAAAGGCTAAACCATGTATACGTTTTAGCCTCAATACTAATGAACAATTAGATGCTGATTAAGGCTAAACTATGTATAAAAATAAGCATCAGTACTAATGAACTGTTAGAGGCTGATAGAGGCTATTCTATGTATACCTATTAGCTTCAGTACTATTGGATTGTTAGAAGCTGATAGAGGCTATACTATGTATACCACTTAGCGTCAGTACTTATGAACTGTAAGAAGCTGATAGCGGCTATTCTATGTATACTACTTAGTCTCTGTACTAATGAACTGATAGAAGCTGATAGAGGCTATACTATGTATACTACTTAGCCTCAGTACATATTAATTGTTAGTGGCTGATAGAGGCTAAACTATGTAGACACTTAGCCTCAGTACTAATGAGCAGTAAAAAGCTGATAAAGGCTCTACTATGCATACTACATAGCCTCAGTACTTATGGACTGTTAGAAGCTGATAGAGGCTATACTATGTATACTACTTAGCCTCATGCTAATGAACTGTTAGAAGCTGATAGAGGCTATATTATTTATACTACTTAGCCTCAGTTCTAATGGACAGTTAGAAGCTGATAGAGGCTAAACTATGTATTCTACATAGCTTCAGTACTAATGACCAGTTACAAGCTGATAGAGGCTTTACTATGTATACGACTTAGCTTCATTAGCAATAAACTGTTAGAAGCTGATAGAGGTTATACCATGTATACTACTTAGCATCAGTACTAATGAACTGTTGGAAGCTGATAGAGACTATACTATGTATACTACTTAGCCTCAGTACTAATGAACTGTTAGAAGCTGATAGAGGCTATGGTATGTATACTACTTAGCCTTAGTACTAATGGACTGTTAGAAGCTGATAGAGGCTATACTATATACACTACTTAGCTTAAGTATTAATGAACTGTTAGAAGCTGATAGGGGCTATACTATGTATACTACTTAGCATCAGTACTAATGAACTGTTGGAAGCTGATAGAGGCTATACTTTGTATACCGCTTAGCCTCAGTACTAATGCACTGTTAGAAGCTGATAGAGACTATTCTATGTATACTACTTAACCTCAGTACTAATGGAATGTTAGAAGCTGATAGATGCTATACTATGTATACTACTTAGCCTCAGTACTAAGGGACTGTTAGAAACTAATAACGGCTATACTATGTATACTACTTAGCATCAGTACTAATGAACTGTTGGAAGCTGATACAGGCTATACTATGTATACTACTTAGCCTCAGTACTAATGAACTGTTAGAAGCAGATAGAGGATATACTATGTAGACCACTTTGTCTCAGTACTAATGAGCAGTCAGAAGCTGATAAAGGCTCTACAATGTATACTACATAGCCTCAGTACTTATGGACTGTTAGAAGCTGATAGAGGCTATACTATGTAAACTACTTAGCCTCAGTACTAATGAACTGTTAGAAGCTGATAGAGGCTAT
Source organism: Panopea generosa (assembly GCA_029582155.1). Classification (NCBI taxonomy): domain Eukaryota; kingdom Metazoa; phylum Mollusca; class Bivalvia; order Adapedonta; family Hiatellidae; genus Panopea; species Panopea generosa. The sequence goes on along the minus strand of CM055903.1, from coordinate 14,708,812 downwards.
ACTATATAGACTACTTAGCATCAGTACTAATGAACTGATATAAGCTGATAGAGGCTAAACTATATATACTACTTAGCCTCAGTACTTATGATATATTAGAGGCTGATAGAGGCTAAAGTATGTATACAAATAAGCATCAGTACTAATGAACTGTTAGAGGCTGATAGAGGCTATTCTATGTATACCACTTAGCTTCAGTACTAATGAACTGTTAAAAGCTGATATAGGCTATTCTATGTATACTTCTTAGTCTCAGTACTAATGAACTGTTAGAAGCTGATAGAGGCTATTCTATGTATACATCTTAGTCTCTGTACTAAGGAACTGATAGAAGCTGATAGAGGCTATACTATGTATACTACTTAGCTTCAGTACATATGAATTGTTAGTGGTTGATAGAGGTAAAACTATGTATACTACTTAGTCTCAGTACTAATGAACTGTTAGAAGCTGATAGAGGCTATTCTATGTATACCTCTTAGCTTCAGTACTAATGAACTGTTAGAAGCTGATAGAGGCTATTCTATGTATACCACTTTGCTTCAGTACTATGAACTGTTAGATGCTGATAGAGGCTATTCTATGTATACTACTTAGTCTCTGTACTAATGACTGATAGAATCTGATAGAGGCTATACTATGTATACAACTTAGCCTCAGTACATATGAATTGTTAGTGGCTGATAAAGGCTAAACTATCTATACTACTTAGTCTCAGTACTAATGAACGGATAGAAGCTGATAGAGACTATGCTATTTATACTACTTAGCCTCAGTTCTAATGGACGGTTAGAAGATGATAGAGGCTATACTATGTATACTACTTAGCCTCAGTACCAATTAACTGTTAGAAGCTGATAAAGGCTATAATATGTATACTACTTAGCCTCAGTACTAATGGACTATTAGAAGCTGATAGAGGCTATACTATGTATACTACTAAGCCTCAGTACTCATGGACTGTTAGAAGCTGATAAAGACTTTACTATGTATACTCCTTAGCCTCAGTATTAATGAACTGTTAGAAGCTGATAGAGGCTATACTATGTAAACTACTTAGCTTCAGTACTAATGAACTGTTAGAAGCTGATAGAGGCTATACTATGTATACTACTTAGCCTCAGTACTAATGAACAGTGAGAAACTGATAAAGGCTATGCTTTGTATACTACATAGCCTCAGTACTTATGGACTGTTTGAAGCTGATAAAAGCTATACTATGTATGCAACTGTGCCTCAGTACTAATGAACTGTATGAAGCTGATAGAGGCTATACTATGTATACTACCTAGCATCAGTACTAATGAACAGTTAGAAGCTGATAGAGGTTATACTATGTATACTACTTAGTTTCATTTCTCATGAAATGATAGAAGCTGATAGAGGCTAAACTATATATAATACTTAGCCTAAGTATTAATGAAATATTAGATGCTGATAGAGGCTAAACTATGTATACAACTTAACATCAGTACTAATGAACTCTTAGAGGCTGATAGAGGCTATTCTATGTATACTACTTAGCTTCGGTACTAATGGAATATTAGAAGCTGATAGAGGCAATTATATGTATATCACTTAGTTTCAGTACTAATGAACTGTTAGAAGCTGATTGAGGCTATTCCATGTATACCACTTAGCTTCAGTACTAATGAACTGTTAGAAGCTGATAGAGGCTATTCTATGTATACTACTTAGTCTCTGTACTAATGAACTGATAGACGCTGATAGAGGCTAAACTATGTATACTACTTAGCCTCAGTACTAATGAACTGATAGAATCTGATAGAGGATATACTATGTATACTACTTAGCTTCAGTACTAATGAACGGTTAGAAGCTGATAGAGGCTATACTATGTATACTACTTAGCTTCAGTATTAATGAACGTTTAGAAGCTGATAGAGGCTATACTATGTATACTACTTAGCTTCAGTACTAATGAACTGTTAGAAGCTGATAAGGGCTATACTATGTATACTACTTAGCCTCAGTACTAATGAACTGTTAGAAGCTGATAGAGGCTATACTATGTATACTACTTAGCCTCAGTACTAATGAACTGTTAGAAGCTGATAGAGGCTATAATATGTATACTACTTAGCCTCAGTACTAATGAACTGTTAGAAGCTGATAGAGGCTATACTATGTATACTAATTAGCCTCAGTACTAATGAACTGTTAGAAGCTGATAGATTGCTATACTATGTATACAACTTTCCCTCAGTATTAATGAACAGTTAAAAGCTGATAGAGGCTATACTATGTATACTACTTAGCCTCAGTACAAATGAACAGTAAGAAACTGATAAAGGCTATACTATGTATACTACATAGCCTCAGTACTTATTGACTGTTAGAAGCTGATAAAGGCTATACTATGTATAATACTTATCCTCAATACTAATGAACTGTTACAAGCTGATCGAGGCTATACTATGTATACTACTTAGTTTCAGTACTAATTAACTGATAGAAGCTGATAGAGGCTATACTATGTATACTTCTTTACCTCAGTACTAATGAACTGTTAGAAGCTGATAGAAGCTATACTGTGTATACTACTAAGCCTCAGTACTAATGAACTGTTAAAATCTGATAGAGGCTATACTATGTAAACTACTTAGCCTCAATACTAATGAACAGTAAGAAGCTGATAGAGGCTATACTATGAATACTACATAGCCTCAGTTCTAATGGACTGTTAGAAGCTGATAGAGGCTAGACTATGTATACTACTTAGCCTCAGTACTAATGAGCTGTTAGAAACTGATAGAAGCTATACTATGTATGCTACTAAGCCTCAGTCCTAATGAACTGTTAAAAGCTGATAGAGGCTATACTATGTAAACTACTTAGCCTCAGTACTAATGAACTGTTAGAAGCTGAAAGAGGCTATACTATGTATACTACTTAGCCTCAGTACTTCTAGACTGTAAGAAGCTGATAGAGGCTATATTATGTATACTACTTTGCCTTAGTACTAATGAACAGTAAGAAGTAGATAGGAGCTATACTTTATATGCTACTTAGCCTCAGTATTCATGAACTGTTAGAAGCTGATAGAGGCTATACTATGTATACTTCTTAGCCTCAGTACTACTTACTATGTATAAAACCTAGCCTCAGAACTAGTGAACAGTTAGAAGCTGATAGGGGCTATACTATGTATACTACTTAGCCTCAGTACTAATGAACAGTTAAAAACTGATAGAGGCTATACTATTTATACTACTTAGCCTCAGTACTCATGGCATGAACTGTTAGAGGCTGATAGAGGCTGATAGAGGCTATAATATGTATACTACTTAGCCTCTGTTTTCATGAACTATTAGAGGCTGATAGAGGCTATACTATGGTTACTACTAAGCCTCAGTACTAATGAACTGTAAGATGCTGAAAGAGACAATACTATGTATACTTCTTAGCCTCAGTACTAATGAACTGTAAGAGGCTGATAGAGTCTATTCTATGTATACTTCTTAGCCTCAGTACTAATGAACAGTTGGAGGCTGATAGAGACTATACTATGTATACTTCTTAGCCTCATTACTAATGAACTGTTTGAGGCAGATAGAGGCTATATTATGTATACTACTTGGCCTCATTCTAATAAACAGTTGGAGGCTGATAGAGGCTATACTTTGTATACTACTTAGCCTCATTACTAATGAGCTGTTAGATGCTGATACAGGCTTTACCTTGTATACTACTTAGACTCATTACAAATAAACAGTTGGAGGCTGATATAGACTAATCTATGTATACTACTTAACCTCATTACTAATAAACATTTGGAGGCTGATTCAGGCTATCCTATGAATACTACTTAGCCTCATTACTAATAAACAGTTGGAGCCTGATAGAGGCTATACTTTGTATACTACTTAGCCTCATTACTAATGAACTGTTAGAGGCAGATAGATGCTATTTTATGTATACTACTAAGCCTCAGTACTAATGAACTGTTAGAGGCAGATAGAGACTATATTATGTATACTACCAGGCCTCAGTACTAATGAACTATTAGAAGCTTATACAGGTTATACTATGTACACTACTTGGCCTCAATACTAATGACCTGTTAATAGCTGATACAGGCTATACTATGTACACTGCTTGGCCTCGGTACTAATGACCTGTTAGAAGCTGATACAGGCTATGCTATGTACTCTACTTGGCCTCGGTACTAATGACCTGTTAGAAGCTGATACAGGCTATACTATGTACACTACTTGGCCTCGGTACTAATGACCAGTTAGAAGCTGATACAGGCTATACTATGTACACTACTTGGCCTCGATACTAATGACCTGTTAGAAGCTGATACAGGCTATACTATGTACTCTACTTGGCCTCGGTTCTAATGACCTGTTAGAGGCAAATAGAGGCTATACTATGTACACTACTTGGCCTCGGTACTAATGACCTGTTAGAAGCTGATACAGGCTATACTATGTACACTACTAAGCCTCGGTACTAATGACCTGTTAGAAGCTGATACAGTCTATACTATGTACACTACTTGGCCTCAGTACTAATGAACTGTTAGAGGCAGATAGAGACTATATTATGTATACTACCAGGCCTCAGTACTAATGAACTATTAGAAGCTTATACAGGTTATACTATGTACACTACTTGGCCTCAATACTAATGACCTGTTAATAGCTGATACAGGCTATACTATGTACACTGCTTGGCCTCGGTACTAATGACCTGTTAGAAGCTGATACAGGCTATGCTATGTACTCTACTTGGCCTCGGTATTAATAACCTGTTAGAAGCTGATACAGGCTATACTATGTACACTACTTGGCCTCAGTACTAATGACCAGTTAGAAGCTGATACAGGCTATACTATGTACACTACTTGGCCTCGGTACTAATGACCTGTTAGAAGCTGATACAGGCTATACTATGTACTCTACTTGGCCTCGGTTCTAATGACTTGTTAGAGGCAAATAGAGGCTATACTATGTACACTACTTGGCCTCGGTACTAATGACCTGTTAGAAGCGGATACAGGCTATACTATGTACACTACTAAGCCTCGGTACTAATGACCTGTTAGAAGCTGATACAGTCTATACTATGTACACTACTTGGCCTCGGTACTAATGACGTGTTAGAAGCTGTGCAGGCTATACTATTTACACTACTTGGCCTCGGTACTAATGCCCTGTTAGAAGCTGATACAGGCTATACTATGTACACTACTTGGCCTCGGTACTAATGACCTGTTAGAGGCTGATACAAGCTATACTATGTACACTTCTTGGCCTCGGTACTAATTACCTGTTCTAGGCTGATACAGGCTATACTATGTACACTTCTTGGCCTCGGTACTAATGACCTGTTAGATGCTGATACAGTCTATACTATGTACACTACTTGGCCTCGGTACTAATGACCTGTTAGAAGCTGATACAGGCTATAGTATGTACACTACTTGGCCTCGGTACTAATGACCTGTTAGAAGCTGATACAGGCTATAGTATGTACTCTACTTGGCCTCGGTATTAATGACCTGTTAGAGGCTGATACAAGCTATAGTATGTACACTACTTGGCCTTGGTATTAATGACCTGTTAGAGGCATATAGAGGCTATACTATGTACACTACTTGGCCTCGGTACTAATGACCTGTTAGAGGCATATAGAGGCTATACTATGTACACTACTTGGCCTCGGTACTAATGACCTGTTAGAGGCATATAGAGGCTATACTATGTACACTACTTGGCCTCGGTACTAATGCCCTGTTAGAGGCATATAGAGGCTATACTATGTACACTACTTGGCCTCGGTATTAATGACCTGTTAGATGCTGATACAGGCTATACTATGTACTCTACTTGGCCTCGGTATTAATGACCTGTTAGAGGCTGATACAAGCTATAGTATGTACACTACTTGGCCTCGGTATTAATGACCTGTTAGAGGCATATAGAGGCTATACTATGTACACTTCTTGGCCTCGGTATTAATGACCTGTTAGATGCTGATACAAGCTATACTATGTACACTACTTGGCCTCGGTATTAATGACCTGTTAGAGGCTGATACAAGCTATACTATGTACACTTCTTGGCCTCGGTACTAATTACCTGTTCTAGGCTGATACAGGCTATAGTATGTACACTACTTGGCATCGGTATTAATGACCTGCTAGAGGCTGATACAAGCTATACTATGTACACTTTTTGGCCTCGGTACTAATTACCTGTTCTAGGCTGATACAGGCTATAATATGTACACTACTTGGCATCGGTTTTAATGACCTGTTAGATGCTGATACAGGCTATACTATGTACACTACTTGGCCTCGGTACTAATGACCTGTTAGAGGCATATAGAGGCTATACTATGTACACTACTTGGCCTCGGTACTAATGACCTGTTAGAAGCTGATACAGTCTATACTATGTACACTACTTGGCCTCGGTACTAATAACTTGTTAGAGGCTGATACAGTCTATACTATGTACACTACTTGGTCTCGGTACTAATGACCTGTTAGAGGCAGATAGAGGCTATACTGTGTACACTATTTGGCCTCGGTACTAATGACCTGTTAGAGGTTGATACAGGCTATACTATGTACACTACTTGGCCTCGGTACTAATGACCTGTTAGAAGCTGATAGAAACAGTCCAATAGTACAGAGGCTATCTAGTATCCATACTATGGATACTACTTAGCCTCAGTACTAATGAATTGATACAGGCTGATACTATGGATACTAGATAGCCTCTGTACTAATGGACTGTTAGAGGCTGATAGGAAACATACTATGGATACTACTTAGCGTCAGTACTAATTAACTGTTAAAGGATGATAAGGAACTTACTATATATACAACTTACCTCAGTACTAGTGAACTGTTAGAGGATGACAGGGAACATACTATATATACTACTTACCTCAGTACTAGTGAACTGTTAGAAGATGATAAGGGAACATACTATATATACTACTTACCTCAGTACTAGTGAACAGTTAGAGGATGATAGGGAACATTACTATATATACTACTAACCTCAGTACTAGTGAACTGTTAGAGGATGATAGGGAATATACTATAGATACTACTGAGACTCAGTACATATGAACTGTTAGAGGTCGAAAGAGGACATACTTAGCCTCTGTACTACTGAACTGTTAGAGGCTGATAGAGGCTATACTTGGGATACTTCTTAGCCTCAGTACAGTAAAACCCCTCTTATAAGACCACCTTTGAGACTTTGAGGCAAAAGTGGTCCTAATAGCGGGGTAGTCTTATTATCGAGGTCCAGAGTCATTGGCAAAAGTTGCAGGCCTTTGTAGCCGTAATAGTAAATGGATGTATACTACATTGTGCATATGTGTGGATTTACTGTTATACCAACGATAATAATAATAAAAAAAATAAATCCTTTCTTTCAAATTATGGATTTGTTAATGTTTTTAGGATATAATTAAAACAAATATGTTGTATGGTTTATCTTTTATTTACATACATAATATAATAACAAGTAAAGACAACACAAAAACTACTTTAACATTATGCTTGAGTGTATATATAGTCCTTCTCGTGGGGTCCTTAGTAAGGTCGTTTCCTTTCACTTATGGCATTCTATCTGTATCAATGGACGTATTTGAACGTTCATATCATTATTGTCAGGACCCTGAAAACAAAAAAACAAAACAAAAGATGTTACGAAAATAAAATCATTCTTGTTCATCATATAAAATGGCTATTATTACCGGTAATAAGAGTATCTTTTTTTTTTTAAAAGTAAATTCATTGTATTTTTGTTTCTCCGTTTTTACAGACGTGTTTTATTTTTACAGTTAAATTTAGAAATGCAATCACCACATCATAAAAGACCATCGATATCACTCAAATAACAATTAACCAATTAAAAGATGCAAACTTACTGGTTTTCATTCTTCGTAGCCACCTGTTTTTTGATAGGTTGCATATTCTATCGACCACAAAGTTTGTTTTTACAACACTCTCTCAGGTGTCCTTTATGGGTTTGTTTACCTGGAAACCTCACACCTTTAACGACAACCACAAATCGACTCGTTGATTATGTTGTAAATATTTCCTCGAGGCGTCTTTGGTCATACGAATACGAATACGAATATTTTATTCAGCATAAAACATCAATACAATGTTTATACGTCTCACACCACTATTACATTTCCCATAGGGCTCCATTGTAACATTTAAGTCCAAAACAGAGTGAAAATTAAATTCTGCAACATGTGTCTGGGCTCAAATTCTTCACTGGTTCAAGATATGCAATTATAAAGAAAAAAAAGTATACCTTGACCAGGTTTTTTTTGTTTTTTTTTAAATTCAATGCTTTTGTGAGACCTATCAATTTCCAGACTAATAATATGTCAGCTATTCGCCCTAGATTCGGTTCGAACCAACTATTCTGAAATGACACATAATTGTCCAGAAAGCTGGTATCAGCATCACATTTTCAGTGGTGATTTCTAAAATACTGACCATTTAACTCATGCTAGCAAAAAAACAAAACATTGCAGTACAAAGCCCTGAAAAAAAGAAGAAAAAGAGAACTAAAGTTTTATTTCTACCTCCTTCATCTGTAGGACCGGAGTACTCAAGGGAGATAATAGTGGTGTGAGTCCTATAGCCTACACACATTGAAAGATGGGTGAATAACATGAAATAGATCATTTAACAGAAGCAATATATATTACCTATGTGAATTACATATATTTATATATTCATATATGATAAGGGTCACATTAACACGTCGTTAGTATAAAGAATGTCAGTCGCTTTTATATGTAGATATTTTAACTGAATGTTGTATATACATTAGTTTGATTATGTATGTTTATAATGATCGGTTAAAGTAATTATTATCTTTTCTGCATTGCATATAAATTTTGCTATGTTTGTTAACAAAGCTTTGAGTTTGTGGAAATCAGTGATTGAAATGTGTTTATCGTTGGCCAACTACAGTAGTATCTTTTAAAGTAGGTATTCCTCAAGTGTCTATATGCGGAACACACCAGAAAGAAATGATATTCATTTTCGATTTGGTTTATTTGGCATTTTGTACAAATTCTGTTTTCTCTTGGTATGTTATCGTATCTTCCTGTTTCTATCGCTGAATTATGTGACGATATGCGAAATCTTGAAAATGCAAATTTATATTTATTTTCTTTTATTGCGTCTAAGTATTTTTCTTTTATAAAGTCATGTTTAAATAAGCTATAGTGCTGTGGTCTGGATGAGTTGTTTATTTCTGAGTACCAGGTTTGTTTATATGTATCTAAGATGCGCTTTTTTATGATGAGGAAATGTATATCTATATTGAATTGCTGTAACCATATATCACTAAATCCATGGTTTTGGAGAACAGTTTTTATTTGATATGCCCAGTTTGTGTTTTGGTTATTTGGTAAATTATCGGTATCATGTTTTAGCACTGAATAAATATTTTTAACTATGGTGTTTTCGCCTAGTTTGAGGATTTTTATCCAGTATTTTATCATATTAATTTTTCTGACAACTTGTAGTGGAACTCTTCCTAGTTCTCCATAAAGTGCACTTAAATTTGTAAGTTTTTTAGCACACAATATCCGTCTAAGAAATTTGGTATGTATTCGTTCGATATCGGTGCATACAAGTGGTCGTAATTAAGGGTGTGAAAATAGAAAAAAGGACCGTGTTTAGGACAGATTTGGTGGTCGTACTACAGGATAAGCGGGGTGCCCGTATTATCGGAGTTAACGACCATTGAATAAAGAAGGAAAAAATCCGTCCCTAAAATAAATGCCCGTAATATCGGGGTGATCATAATATCGGGGTGGTCGTTAGGTGGAGTTTTACTGTATAGCCTTTATCAGCCTCTAACAGTTCATTAGTAACTGAGGCTAAGTTGTATCCATAGTATGGTCTCTAGCAGCCTCCAACAGTCCATTAGTACTGAGGCTAAGTATACTGAATGCCAAAAGAAACTACACACTTTTACATTTTATATTTTTTACCTATTTTCAAAAAATTTCAGTACGAACTTTTGGTACCAAAAGGTTTGACAGACATTGACTTAACTTTTGCAAAGACTATTTTGTTATTGGAGCCTCCGAAAAACATGCTTTAATAAGCTAAGTCGTATGTGGGATGTTATTGAAAATCACAAAGTTACCAATTTCCATGTGATATTATTCTTGATGAAATGTTTTTGTAACCATAGCTTCAAAGTCGTTAATAGCGGTTGTGACCACCTCTCCTATGATGCAGGGTGAAAACTCTAGACCACATGGACCTGGTGTAACGCCTGATGACGTCATTTGGGATAGCGTTCCATTCATGGATTAAAGCCGCTGTAAGATCACGGACATTGTTAATTTCGTGATTTATCCTCACATTTCGCCCAAGCAATGCCCAAATATGCTCAATAGGGTTCATGTCGGGGCTACATGCAGGCCACTGCAAGACGCGGAAGCCGTTTCTCTGCAGAAAATCACTAGTGCGCAATGCTGTGTGCGGCCTAGCATTGTCATGCATTAGAATACCAGGGTGAGCAGTCAAGAACGGAACCACTACTGGTTGCAGAACCTGATCGATATAGCGATCGGCATTCATATTTCCTTGAACAACAATTAGATCGGTCTTTATACCCCCCATAATGCCACCCGAGACCATTAACCCACCTCCCCCAAAGCGATCACGTTCAATTACGCAGTTGTCATCATAACGCTCCCCGCGTCTTCGATACACGCGTAACCTACCGTCTGCAAAACTTACGTTGAACCTGCTGTCGTCTGAAAACAGCACTCTGGACCACTGGAAACGCGTCCAGTGACGATGACGTCGCGCCCAGAGCAGCCGGCGGTGACGATTTGCTCTATTTAGAACTTGTCCAACGTATAGGTCGCATTGGTCTGATTGGTGCTGGGCCGGTACGTTAACGTCTCAATACGGTTTGCGATGATATGCCGTATTCAATCGTTGTTCTTTTCGCCGTCTTGAAGCGTCGACGTCTATGTGTTAACGTCATATGCCGATCTTGTCCAACTGTCGTTACTTTGGGCTTACCGGCTCTAGGGCGGTCCAAAATGGTACCAGTTACATTATAACGCTGCTGCAGGTTAATGATAGTACGCCTGTTGCAATTCATCTGTCTAGCCACGCCAGTGACGCTGACGCCAGAAGCAAGCAATCGAAGAGATTCAATTCTCTGGTTTTCAAACAGCCTAGGCATGTTGAAAGCAGTGTGAGTCAGAAAGAAAAGTGGTTTTTACATCAGCAAGGTGTATAGGAAGTCGGTCAGTTATAAACCGGTTTTCAATATACCGATGCACGAGATTGACGTGCAAAAATTGCATAACAACGTCCGGTCGAAATATTCGACACTAATTGGGTCAAATTGACCTCACATGATTGTACAGTATAATCCAGTAGGCATGTACTCGACATGTGAAATTTTGATCAAAACACATTAACATTGACACAGAAAGTAGAAAAACAAAAGTGTGTAGTTTCTTTTGGTATTCAGTATAGTTTACATAGTCGTAGCCTCTATCAGCCTCTAACAGTTCATTAGTACTGAGGCTTAGTAGTATCAATAGAATAGCCTTTATCAGCATCTAACAGTCAATTAGTACTGAGGCTAAGTAGTATCCATTGTATAGCCTATATCAGCTTCTTACAGTCTATTATTACTTAGGCTAAGTAGTACCCATAGAATAGCCTCTACCAGCCTTTAACAGTTCATTAGTACTGAGGCTAAGTAGTAATCATAGTATAGCCTCTATCAGTCTCTAACAGTCCATTAGTACTGAGGCTAAGTAGTATACATAGTATAGCCTCTATCAGCATCTAACAGTCCATTAGTACTGAGGCTAAGTAGTATACATAGTAAGCCACTATCTGCTTCTAACAGTTCATTAGTACTGGGGTAAACTAAGACTTCTACTAGCATCTAACAGTCCATTAGTACTGAGGCTAAGTAGTATACATAGTATAGCCTCTATCAGCATCTAACAGTCCATTAGTACTGAGGCTTACTAGTATCCATGGAATAGCCTCTATCAGCATCTAACAGTACATTAGTACTGTGGCTAAGTAATATACATAGTATAGCCTCTATCAGCATCTAACAGTCCATTAGTACTGACGCTTACTAGTATCCATGGAATAGCCTCTATCAGCATCTAACAGTACATTAGTACTGTGGCTAAGTAGTATCCATTGTATAGCCTATATCAGCTTCTTACAGTCTATTATTACTTAGGCTAAGATGTACCCATAGAATAGCCTCTACCAGCCTTTAACAGTTCATTAGTACTGAGGCTAAGTAGTAATCATAGTATAGCCTCTATCAGTCTCTAACAGTCCATTAGTATCAGTGGCTTTATAACATATTAATTAATGATATTTTCAAATAAGGGTTAATAATAGTATTAATAATTACTCATGTCAAATGAATAAATGAAATCGCTTTTTCGAATTGGTGATACCACTGATACAAATATCATATCATATAACTTATAAAAATTTGTGATATATCCAATTTTTTTCATGTGAAAAAGATGATATCGTTTATTCAAACGTGTATTAAAATATTGTTTTATTATGAAATTATTTTGTTTAATTTTTAACTTATTTATTTAACATTGATTGTGAAACAAGTCTTTACAAGTTATATACAGATTGAAGTCGTCGTCCTGGGAAGAATGAGTTCTAAGCATCGATGTGTGAATAAAAAGATTCGTCATGTTCTAGAACCCAGATCGTCTATTATATCAAGTAACCCTATTAAACCAACTTTAACCGAACACCCACCACGGGCGGAGAGAAAGACCTTGTAGACAAAGAAATTATAAATAAAAGCGTTCTAGATGGTTTGGAGCAGCTGATAAAATCAAGAAGCACGTCTAAAATGTCTTTATTTCGAAGGTAAAAAAGAATAAGCGCGTCTGTTTACATGAATATATTCTGTTATATTCTATTATTTCTATAAAAATGCATCCGGTATTACTGGCGGAAACAAATTTATAAAGTGTATTTCCTTTTTGTTTTTAGTTATACTGAAAAAAGCATTCAATACATTGTTTTACTTTTGCGGTTACGAAAACTATTGATGAAAGGTGATGTTGACAGCGTTATATGCTTATTTACGCATTTACTACTGTTTGCTAAATACAGAAACTTCGTTACAAATAATGACGTAATTGCTATTAATATATCTATATAAGCGGCTTTCATTACGCATGTCCAATTTATCGCAGCTCCAGTTACTGATTACCAGACGGCATCATGACATAGAAGTAAGTTGTTTTCTGTTCTTTATTAACATTTATTTAGTAGCGACATAAAAATAGTAAATGGGCGTGTCGGAGATGATGCAGGTACCGGAAGCTTTACCTTTCTAGCCTTATCGATTATGTTTTGTGTTCGTACGAGTTGTTTCCAATTATCAGTGATTTTATTGTACATGATTTCCAAACGTGCTCCACGCATGCACCTATATAGGTTAATTTTTCACTTGGTTTTGTAGCCTGTGTTGAGCAAGAAAGCAATTATTCATACAGTAAATTGTACTGGGATAATAATCAAGTAAATATTTATAAAGAAACTATATATAGTGAATTGTTAAATATAAATAATATTGTAGTAAACAAACGGAATTTAAAAGTGAATGGTTTAATAGTGAGTGTGAAAATGCCCGGCGGGGATTCCGCGCTGCATGCAGATCGTGTAGAAAATGTAGGTCAGTAGACAATAGAGTTGTTATAATTGCCCAACGTCGCAATTAGCATGCAACCAAGCGTAAAGCTTAAGCGTCCTACAAAATAACCCAGAGGAATAAGCTACACAATCTAGCTAAATCGCAGCCACAAATGTTTTGGAGCGAGATCAAAAAGTAAAAGAGTACAACACCAAAAAATAGTAACATAAGTCAACAAGAGTTTTTTGATCATTTTAAAAATATTTTTCAATTGATAACATATTTTATAATGACGATATTGAAACCGAAATGTCAAATCGTAACTTCAATCAACATGTACACAAGTTAGATACTGATTTCAGTGTTGATGAGGTCATCAAGGCAATTTCATCAATGAAAACGGATAAAAGTAGTGGTGATGATAAATTGATCTCCGAAATGTTTTTAGATAGTTCTGATGTCATATCTCCAATTTTGTGCAAACTTTTCAATCATATATATTCATGTGGTATATATCCTGAAAGCTGGACAAAGGGTGTTATTGTTCCAATTCCCCAAAAAGGTAATATTAATAATGTGAACAATTACAGAGGTATCACTCTTACAAGTATATTTTCATCTTTATTAGATAACCGTTTAAGATTCTCCTTGTATGCTCATTATACAGGGATTTAAGAATTAATGTTTTACTAAATTACTATTGTTCATGGCCCACTATGTCTAAGTTTAGATGCTTGATACAATCGAAACAAAAACTACTTAGCAAATAATAAGCACAAGACATATTAATATCATGTACTTTTAAATACAACTATGACCCCGCCCCCACAAACCCCGCCCCCCCCCCCCCACCAAAAAAAATAACGAGAAAAAAAACAACATTTTTTATTCAATAATTATGTCATTATGTTGTTGCTGTGTTATGTTTGTTGATCTTTTTTGTATTGTTTTTTTTCTTCTTTGTATTGTATCATTAATTTTGTAAATACACTTACAATCATGCATAGAGTAGGAACGACACGAACAACATCTAAGTTATTTGGAATCAGCTATTGTATTTAGCCAAATACAGGTGATTGAGTGATAAATATATAAATATATATGTATTTCACTGTTGTTATAATATATTATAAGTTTATGTTTAAACTGACTTACCGACTCTGTGATATAGTATCCATTCCTGTCATTCGATTTCAAGCAAATTATTTCCAAATATTGACTATCGAATTTCCTTCGAAATAATTCTTACCACAAACCATTGAGCACTTATTATTTTATTTTATTCTAATAGGTCTATTGTACACACATATACTTTCTCTGACATACTTTGGTAAATAATACAACACTAACGTAATCCTTATTATTTTATGAAATGTTTATCCACTTGTCTAATAATTTATAGGGTCAATCATTCATTACATTGTCGGCACGGGTACAAACCCAATAAGATGAGTCTTTGCATACACAGAAACGCCTTCCATTCATGTTTACACCAAACAAGTGAGTTTCACGTTTTGCACGAGACAATATCACCTGTCACCTATATAAAAGTTTAATGTTGTTGACCTGCGGGTGATCATTACGCTTATCTATTCATAATGTTATGTATATAACATACAGTGTAAGTACGTAAATAGTTATAAGCAAATAACTTAAAAATAAATGTCTATATATTGCCAAATGAACCAACATGTTAAAACCAAGGCTACTTTTTAAAAAGGTATATGGAACTGTTGTATAACACGTGTTGTTATGTTGTGTACATTTATATGTATATATAGGTGTGTATATGTGTATGTGTGTATATATATATATATATATATATATATATATATATATATATATATTTTTTTTTTTTTATTTATTTTTTTTATTTTTTTTTTTAGTATTGTTTTGTCATTGTAAATTTGTAATATGTATACGTTTGTTCGTTGTTTTGTATGTGTATATGTATGCTCTCCTTGTATGGAGGAATAAAAGATTTAATCAAAATGTTTTGTAAATACTCATGCTTGTATTCATGTTTGTATCGTTAAACCGCCAAAATAAAAAAATAAAAGTGTAATGCCGATAAACATAATGTATATATATATATCTTTATTTAAGTCTCATCTATGTACAAACATATAAATAAAACATACAGTAACACATACAACGTACATAGCCATTCAATACTAGAATTATAAGAGACTATCGCTATAATATTGACATAAAATATATACAACTATCACAGATTATTCATGCATTATTTTTGAAAAAGATGTATACTATAAAGCATTATACACTAAGAATTGAGACACCGGCGCTAATCTTGGCTCGAGACCTAAAAGATTATTAAAATAACTTTTGTTAAATCGTGAAAGGAAAAATAAATGCAAATGCATCGCTATATAGTCAAAAGCTTTTTAAAAAATATTTTAAAAGATCAGTTATCACCCCAGATCAGATCTGGAATGACCTGATTAGCACCGATTTCTCAACATAATATAAAATTAATTTGTTTTACATTTAAGATATAATACATTATTTATATAAAATATTTCTACGTTTTTGTAGTATTGTAAAACAGGTTTTGGCACATATTCTTATCATATCTTTATTGGAAAAGAGAAACTTCATTTTATTACAGTCATCAAAATTATTAAAGTTTGCATCTATGCTTACTGCTTTAAGCACCAGATCTGTCCTAATATCTTTATAAGAGGCACATTTTAAAATAACATGACACTCATCTTCTATAGCATCATTACAGAAAGGACATAACCGGTCATTCTCATTAATACCCTCATATCGACCAGTTTCTAGTTTTAATGGCGCAACACCACATCTGAATTTTGCAAACGCTGATCTATGCTTCATTGGTAGCACAATTTTACAGTAATTTTCTACTTCATAATCATTTTTAAAAAGCCTATAAGTTCTTAATTTGTTACGTCCATTACCACGTATACTAGTTGTTTGATTTACACTTGCTTTCCACTCCGTAATATATATAGACATCATCTTTTCAAATACAGTATCAACAAATTTAATTTTGTTAATGTTTGAGTATGTATGAATATGAAGCTGTAAACTATCAAATTGATTTATAACTGTGAAAACCCAATTTTTACAAGAGTTATTAGCTTTATTTCGTGCCCAAATAAATATTCTTTTATTTAATCTTGTATCAATTGTATAGATGTTGCGTACCCAATGTCTGGCTATACATTTCCATTGTTTGACTATTGGAGGGACCCAACCCATATCGCCTGAAATGGCTGCAGTAGGTGTATATTTGCCAGTTCCCAGAAAAAATCGCATCGCCCTATTTTGTATTGAATTTATGCACGAATAAGATTTAACGCCCCATATTGTAGCTCCATACGATATAACAGACCAAACAAGTGAATTAAACAACTTTGTAAATACTTTATGGGGCATTCCACCTAAGCTTTTATACCTGGCAATAAGTAAACCTAGAGCACGACCAGCGCTTTGAGCCACTATTTTTGCAGTTACATTAAAATCTAGATGCTCTGTCAATGTTAATCCAAGATATACATATTTATCAGTATAAGTTAGAACATTGCCACCGCAAGTAAATACAATATCTGATTTAGCAATTGACAATGGTCTGAAATGTACGATGCTACTCTTAGTAAAGTTAATTGTCATACTGTTAATACTACACCAGCTATTTAACTCATTAAGCATATGCTGCAGGTTTTCTTCATTTTCAGCAAGAAGTACAATATCATCAGCATACATTAAAATGCTAACATTTTCATTATCAATACAGATACCTTTACCAAGGGATTTTATACGTAATGCTAGGTCATTTATAAACAAATTGAATAATACGGGTGACAATGAACAGCCTTGTCTTAAACCAGAATTCACTGGAAACCAGTTGGTATAAAAATTATTTACCCTCACACAGGAGGAAACAGATGCATATAAAGATTTGACAGCTACAAGCATTTTACTAGAAACACCAATACACTGCAATCTTTCCCAAAGCTTGTCTCTATTGATGTAATCGTAAGCTTTTTTAAAATCAATGAAAGCACAGAATGTAGAGCGTTTAAGCTTTTTCCTAGTATCTATAATATTTGTTAGAGATGAAAGTTGGTCTATTGTGCTACGTTTTTTCCGAAAACCATTCTGTTCGTCAACAATTTTATTATTATTTTCCGACCAAATATATAAACGATTATTCAATATAGAACTATACAATTTATACATGGATGATGATAATGATATACCCCTATAAGAGAGTGGGTCTTTTGGGTCGGCGGAGCTTGACTTAGGTATAGGATTTATAATAGATTTACCCCATAAAGATGGAATACAACCTTTATTAAAACAAACATTAAAAAGAACATGTAAAAAGTATACCGAAGTATCATTTTTAAGAACATCCACCGGTATTTTATCTATACCATGTGCTTTACCTTTTTTAGCATTTTCAATAGCTTTTTTTACTTCTAGAATAGATATATGCTCATCCAAAATAAAACTAGTATTCGTGTTACCAACATTATTATGATCATTAGTTCTTATGGAATCAATAGTAGAGTTATAAAGGTTACTATAATCTTTCTCCCATTTACTTAAAACATCCTTAACATCTGAAGTCAAGTTACCATCATCCAGAAGAACCTTCCATTGGAATTGACTTTTTCTTGTTATTATGTATGCCTATTTTACCAATAGATTTCCAGAATTCTTTCGGATCATTATTTATATCATTTAACATATCATCTTGTATTTTATACCAATGATGGCGTTTAGAGCGTTGAACCTCTCTATCAA
Organism: Panopea generosa; assembly: GCA_029582155.1. Classification (NCBI taxonomy): domain Eukaryota; kingdom Metazoa; phylum Mollusca; class Bivalvia; order Adapedonta; family Hiatellidae; genus Panopea; species Panopea generosa. The sequence continues at coordinate 14,690,309 of CM055903.1, read as the reverse complement.
ATAACTTTCTAGCATAACAGTAATCAGATTTGAGTTTATTTTTTAGATAAATAACATTACAGTTTAACCAATCTTTTTCAGACTTACAAACAGAGTTCCATAAATCAGTCAAAGTATTATTCCACCAAGGCTTTCCAATGCGCCTTTTCTTATTGTTAATGCCGCAACATACAGACCTAAAAGGCAGCCGGTTATACATTTCATGATTAACAATGTCACACCAGCCATTAAAAGCCACATCGATATCAGTTTGTGAACGGAGACTGCCTTCCAAGTCTGCAATTGCGGCATTAACCTTGGTAACAATATCAGTACCAGCCAAAAAATCATTTGGCATACTATGTACGTCAAATTTATCGTATCCATCAGTAACATCTGATTTATTCGTAAAAACAGTTGGATTTTCAAACTTTATACACCATGTTAATACTGAATGATCTGGAATACTTGTTGGAGCAATTGCACAAATATTATTACAAAGGTTGACGGCATCAACAGCACGTACAACTGAAAAATCATCGAACAGTGATAAATTATCATGACTTACTAAACAGAAGTCAACAACGGAACAACCTTTAGTAGAAATAGATGTAAAATCATTGTTTATAAAATTACGACCATTAAGAATACACATATTGGCATTAATAAGAAATTCAATTAAAATATCACCAAATGCATTGGTCTTAAAATCAACGACATTTCTTTCACACAAAGAATCAACACCAACAATAAAATCATTGTTATCGCCACAACGGCTATTGAAATCTCCACATATAAACGGTATTCCTACATTTTGGTATTCATACATATCCGTCAAAAGATTATCGTAAAAATTAAAAGCATCTACGTGACGGGACGAGTTCTCGGGAGGAAGGTAACATACGCATGGTAAAATCACGATATCTTCTGTTTTATGAGTAAGTTGTAACCAAAGAACACCTTCTCTAGTGTTATCTAGAACAGATATGTTGAACCACTTTACAATGTCATTGCGAATAAAAAGTCCAACTCCCCCAGAACCCGTCCTAGCCCGTATATGTAAGTTTTTGCGATTATTACCGTACCATTGGTAACCTTCTAGCTGTAGTACATCACTAGCTTTAAGATGGGATTCGGCAATGCCTATAATATCTAGGTTTAGAGAGTTCAAACATGATGACCTCAACATAAAATTATCACTAGTAGAATCACAATTCCAACCCCTAACATTCCAGAACCCGACGTGTACCTAGCAACGACCTCTATGTCCATTACCACGTCGACCATATCCTCGACCGCCACGCCTGCCATTTGCCGTGTTCCAGCTGTGTTGGCTCTGTCTGTTTGAGTTCTGACCTTGTTGACCCGAGGTTTGAGCAGCACCAGAGTGTGAAACCGATCCCGTAGAAGCGTCAGTTGAATTATCGGACCTGGGCCTCGTACTACCGCCTCGAGTATGATAGCCGTTATCACGAGTGTTACCATTGTGGTGGTTGCGTCTATTCACAACTCGCGAACCATGTAGTGACAATTTATCACCGCGGTTGATGGCATCAATGATGGTTTTGAAATTATTAGACATCAAGCGATCGTCTCTTGTTTGGTCATTATGGATAAAAACGTCAGGATATTGACGGTTATTCTTTAATGAAGACTTGGAAGACATTACCTTACTTTTATCGGCACTAGATTTCAACTTAGCGATTACCACACCGGCTCTACTGTTATTATTTGACAGTTTACGTTCTGTACTGGCAACAGAAACAGAATTAATTTTCAGGCCATGTGAAATAAGTGAGTTGACCTTCTCATCCAGATTTTCGTTGACACTTTCGGGGAGATTTCTAATGACAACACTCAGAGAAATATCCGGTGTATTGTTTGTCGCAGGAGTCACAATAGAACTCATTTTATTGTTTATCTCTTGAAGATCATCAGCGATCTCTTCACGTAATGTGTCTCTGAAAGTGTCGAGTTTAGAGTCGACATCTTTCTTAATGCGCCCTAGTTCCACGTTGACGCGTTTGTCCAACAGTTGAGTCACTTTGGCAGATATCCGTTGCTCAAGTCCGGATTCTAACTTATCAATACGCTCGGACAGCGAGGTAAAAAGCATATGCATGTCTGCGGACATCTTGGCTAGAATATCCTTAACACCTATATCCGAGTCGTGATGGACCTCCGCCTGAGTAACATTGATATTACGGGGAGCAGGAGTAGGCGCGGCTTGATAAAGCGAACGTTTAGCGGTCACCCTAACGCGACACGGATCGTCATTTCTGGCTTTCTTCACTGTACTATCATTAGCGAGGGGAACAGAAAGATGTCTCTTACGTCCACTATGTTGTGGCGTATTAACTCGCGTTATCCGTTGGGACGACATGATGGAATCAACATAAGCCTCCGCATCTTGGGTTATATTGTCATAGTTAAGACAAGACATCTTAAATGTTCGGTGTGACTTAATTTGAACAGGTGAACCGTTGATTCGTGCACTTCTCTTGTCGTGTATTACAACATAAACTTATCGTGTGTACTCAAGCGTGACGAATTTCCCGCTCTGCCCGTGGGGTATAAGCTTGTATACACCCCACCCACCAAATATAATACAGCGGTACACCTCCAAAAATGTCAATCAAATATCACGATAACTAGTCTGTATTTCAAAAATGCAAATCGACAGATATGTTCAATACCTTATAAGCTGTGTGTCCTGTTAATATAAACGTATTCTAACCACAGAAAATGACTTAATCGAAAAAACAGTATCATCGATAAATTTCACAAGTTGTAAACAGGTTACACACCACTTTCTTTTATATCATGTTCTTTTATTATAATGTATGTTTATGCTGAATAAAACTATTGAATTGATTATAATTGTTTTAATTATATAATGATGCCCTCGTGATGGTCGTTATGACATACTACAATGCAGCCGCAGGCATATTTCTAAATGCAATTACACAAATCAATTAATTTGGCAGTTTATGGCTTATTTAAAATTATTTCCATGACTTGCACCGGTTGCATATCACTTTCCCAGCCTTTTAATTAAGCACCTATTCAAACAATCTCATGTTCCCAACTTTCCAATTCACACCTTCAAGTTACCTGTGTTTTCTGCACTGCAAAAAAATTGAAACTTATGTATAAGGCAAACTACAATTTATTATGATAAATGACATGCATATATTTGTTAATAAAAACTGTCGTTTTAATTAGTTTGTTATGATAAATAATGTGAATATATTTGTTAATAAATAATGTGGTTTTAATTATGTCTTTGGCTGTTACCAAACTTCTCCATATTATTAAATGTCAACAAACTGTAATCCATAAAGAAACGCTGAAGAATGTCAGTTAAAAATCCAATTAAATTACTAAATATGATTTCTATCCAAATCATTTTTTTTTTATTTTTACTTCTGACACCATGTTATATTATTGAGATGAGAACTATAACACAATTTATTGTTGTGATCTTTATTCTAGGAAGTCTAAACATCAAGTGAGTGGAAATGTATTATTGTGCGTTACATATATTAAGGTATACATGTTAAGTAACTGTGTATGAAACTATATGAAATAAAGCTACATGAGTTGTTTCCCTTAGTAACACAATCGTACTACAACTGTGCCTACACATCGTTTTCAGCCAAGCTACGCCCCTGTTTATAATCGGTTGTGTTTATCTCATCTATAACTAGGTCACAATGAATATGTTCCCTTTTACTTGATACCCTCCCATCGCATTACAATCTCCGGCAACAACGACTCTTCCTAACGATTCATTATGATTAAACATTATATAAGTCAAAATTAATAACATTTGTAGCAGGCGAATCTTCACCGCATAAATACACACCGCAAAAGGATATGTCTTCATCATTATTAAAGAAATATTTATCTAATTTCTACCGTAACATTGTATCATAACGTTTTTTAACGATAGAAATACCATTTTTATAGTGTATTTTATATATATAACTGTACCGCCACTGTTTCGTTTCGCCCGCCTTTGTCTAAATTTGCGGTAGTAAACACATGTTTTACCTGAAAGTTCTAGTTCACTATGTTTACATGTCGACAATTCAGATAAAGTTATAATGTCATTTCGAATCAAAATATCTATTAATTCACTGTTTGATTTTTTTATTATCTGTCAGGCCGTTACAGTGCCATACCATGACACTCGGTCCACCCTCGGCTGTATTCTCTGTATTCACTGGTATATATGAATATACTAGTATATCTAAAAACATTTTTGCTTTGCTCGACGTGATGATAAGAAAGACAATGTATGTATACCATATGTTTTGGAACGTTTCAAACATTGGGTAAGGAGAATATGTTGATATCTTAAAGAGAATTTATCAGGATTTTTCAAACTTTTGAAATTGGCTGAACACACTTTTCCCAATAAATCATGCCTATATATACTCGCTGAGCCCGTATTACCAAAACAATATCTATTTAAACATGCCAAAATAATATATTGAAAAGGGATATCCTAACATGGGCTACGCGTCGGAGTTAGACTAAAATGGATTTCCCGACATACCTTTGGTATAAAACGGAGGTAGTGGTGGTGGGAGTGTTATCCCTTATTTTTCAAAACACATTCAGATCTGGGAGAGTAATTTTCAAACAAATAAATCCATAGATTGAACAATTTGCAATTTGTCATGCAACATGGCCTTAATATTACTCACAGTTATACGAATACAATCTGCAGTAATTTATTACTTATTGCGTTCAAAAGATAATCACTTGGAGAGAAATTTGAATTTTGAGGGAGGATCAAACTAGTCAATATTTGTCATGTGACCAATGTTTGTAAACAAACTGGCATGCTGCAGCTCAAATGGCCATATTCAAAATACAAGTAGTTAAATGCAAACTACAAATCATGCATGACTTACCAAACTTTTAAATGATTTCTTGTATAATCCTTTTTTTTTAATTACCAACAATATATGTATCACCATTTTTATATTTCTTATTAAAAATGATTCAATTTATGATGTCACGTGAATGAATCATTTTACATGTGTATTATATCACATCAACCAGAAGAGGTTCATTAGCTCTACTGGCCAAAGGCCAGAAGTGCTTATGCGATGACGCGTTGTCTGTCGTCTGTCGTCTGTTAGCAGCACTTTCTCTGAAACCACTAGGCCATTTAAACTGAAACTTCACATGGGTGTTTTTTCGATCTGAAATTCAAGATGGCTGCCGTTTCTAAAAATAGTCCAAAACTTAAAAAATCTTCTTCTCATTAACGGCCCAACAGATTTTCAAAATGTTTATGTAGTCATGATGACCAACTATAGTTTTGTTAGATTTGTTCAAATGGTGTCCCAAGGATTAAATATGACCCCGTCCCGAGGGTTCAATCAGGGGACACATGTCATTATAATATTTTTTTTTTTTTTTTTTAAATGGAAATGATTTTGCCTATATCTTTCTGAAGCATTGTTTGGGGAAGGATGTTAAGATTTGTAAAAATGACTGGGTTCCACTGTGTTAAGGGGTCAGGAGGGGCCCCAAATGGGTACAAATTGGGAATTACTAAATTCGTTTTCTTAAGAACCGGTATGTCACATTTGTTCATATTTTGCATAAATTATCCCTATGTGTAGGGGTTTGATTGCAGATAGGAATTTAGGGGCTAAAATTTATAGGGGCCCTGTAAGGGGACTAAGAATTTTACATAGGGATACTATGGGAAAACAGAAAATTCTCTTTTTCTTTCATCTGTTCTGAAACCACTAGGCCAGTTAAACTGAAACTTCACATGGGTGTTTCTATTGCATAGGGGACTATACCGAAGATTTTTTTTTCAATCTGAAATTCAAGATGGCCGCCGTTACTAAAAATAGTCCAAAACTTAGAAAAATCTTCTTCTCATGAACGGCCAACAGATTTTCAAAATGTTTATGTAGTTATGATAACCAACTATAGTTTTGTTAGATTTGTTCAAGTGATGTCCCTAGGGTTAAAAATGACCCTGTCGCGAGAGTTTAATTAGAGGACACATATCAGTATAATATATATATATATTTTTTTTAAAAGGAAATGATTTTGCCTATATTTTCACTAAAGCATTGTTAGGTGAAGGAGATTAAGATTTGTAAAAATGACTGGGTTCGTATGTCTTAAGGGGTCAGGAGGGGCCCCAAAAGGGTACAAATTGGGAATTAGTAAAATTGTTTTCATAAGAACCGGTATGTCAGATTTGTACATATTTGATATAAATTATCCCTAAGTGTAGGGGTTTGATTGCAGATAAGAATTTAGGGGCTAAAATATATAGGTGCCCTGTAAGGGGACTTAGAATTTTACATAGGGATACTATGGAAAAACAGAAAATTCTCTATTTTTCATTTATTCTGAAACTACTAGGTCAATTAAACTGAAACTTCACATGGATGTTTCTATTGCATAGGAGACTATACAAAAAATTTATTTTTTCTATCTAAAATTCAAGATGGCTGATGTTTCTATTGCATAGTAGAATTTCAAAAAGTGCTTTGGCCACTATGAGTCAGTAGAGCGTCCTCAGGCCCTCTTGGGCCTCTTGTTTTTAGATTCAAACTATATATAGTGTTTTCACTTGGAATGTGAATATATATAAGGCTTTTGACAAGTCAAAGCGTTTGAAAGTGACATTAAACAAATCAATAACACTTTCTGGAATTTTTTTTCTCAATTAAGTATCCTTATATTCTCATTTCCAGCATGATATCTATTTAATAAAGTGTTTTCTCTCCGTCCGTGTATTACATTGTTATAACAGGAACCAATTTTCTAGTACGGAAGGACAGTAATGGATGGATCTTCTCAAATACTGATGAGCCAAATGTGTTAATATTTGGCTACATGTCCTCTCTGAATAGGGGTTTTAAAGTTGTTCAATCAAAGCGGTTAGGGTATACTGGGGTCTTGAAAGCGAACTTTGATTTTTAAGGGAAAACAGATAATTCTGTTTTTCACAACTGTTTTACACATTATTTCAATTATCTTGAGGTCTGGAAAATTGTTTAGTCATTACAGTTAAGACTTGGTCCTTCTGAAGAACTGTCCAGCCAGATTCTTTCATATTTAGTATAAATGATCCCTATGAGAAGAGGTTTCATGTTTGTTCAAATAAAGGGGCTAAGATGTATTGGGGACTTTGGATTTTTACATAGGAATAATATGGAAAAACAGTAAATCTATTATTATCAGTTATTCTAGGAATTATTTTAATCATCTTGAGGCCTGGGGTATTGTTTAGTCATAACAGCTGAGCCCGAGACCTTTAAAGGGTATTTAATATCTATAAAGAGCTATAAAGAGCCAGCAAAGGGATAAAATGGTGAAAAGTAAAAAATATTGTATACGAGTTTATTACCTCCCTTATATTTTCTTTGTTGTTGTTTCCGTTCAATAAGTTAACATGTATAGGTTTTAAAAAAAATATCCCAAAAAAAAAAATACTAGTATTAAAGTAAATATTTAACATAAACTTAGTGGACAATATTTCCAAGAGTTAAGATTAGATTTTTTTCGATACTGCTGTATGAGTTTTTTTCAAATACTTGTATGTACGGAGTCTGCTTGAAATAAGAGGCACGTGTCCATTGGAGCCCAGTAGGGTGATTGTCACTTTACCTGAAAATGCTATGAGAAAACAGATAATTCTCATTTTTCTCATTATTATAGTAAGTTCTTCATAGGCTAAGTCCATACACAATTTAAAACGAAGTAACATCAGAGCGACTTTGGTCCTTTTGTTTGATATTAAAGGCCGTTTATGGAGCACTATTAGAAAAAAATAGTGTTGCTAATGAAATTTAAAAAATCTATGGAGTTCGAACTCGGATTGACCGAGCGGAATTCCGCAGATATAACCAATATGCCATGGAGGAATATATCAAGATGGCGGAATAAATCTAAGTTGAAACTTAATTGCTTATCCGGATTTAATCAATGATGCCAGGAAATTGCTTACGTTATTCCACTGGCCCGGTTTAATTCAAATATAACAGCTAGTTTAAATCCATGCTTATTATGATGAACAACGGTAATTTGCACCAGATAGTCAGAATTTATACTAATTATTCCAATAATACTAATTTTTTTATTGATTTAAAAGAACATAAATACTGGTTATGCCGCTTTAAGTTTTATTTCGAATAAACACCTATTTCATATATTCCAAAACTAAAAAGGATGTTATCAAAAGCTTAAAGTCATATAAAAGGTTTACATTGCAATGGTAACCATAGTAACGTGCCTCTGTCTACATATATGTAGCATGCTCCTGGATGTTATAGGCACGTGGATAATGGACATAATTTTCAAGAAAGGTCATCTTGTTTAATGAAAGGTCTATAATAATGGTGAAGAATCCATGACCTTTGGGCTAGAGCGTATTTATCTTAAGTATGGCAAGTGACAAAATATCATAATTTGGATTGGCTGTCGGTTTATAATGACAATTATGGACAATTTTATACTTCATGCTTTCTATTATTTTAGCAATGGCAAGTGACGATATAGCCATCATTGGGGTTGGCTGTCGGTTTCCTGGTGCTGACGATTTGTCCGAATTTTGGCGAGTACTTTCAAAGGGAGAAAACCACGTAAAAGAAATCCCAAAGGATCGATGGAACGTCGATGCATTTTACGATAAGGACCTCAACGCTCCAGGGAAAACGTATGTGCGAAAGGCTGGTTTAATCAACAGGTAAACTTAAATCCATTGCATAATCAAATACTTTTATTATCGAACACTGTTTTGATATAGGTAAAGTTGGTGCTTAATAAAACGCATATTCAAATATAATGTTATATAGCTAAAAGCTAATTCCTAAAATCCGATTTTGGGATAGTTTTTTTACATTATTATTTTATTATTTATATAGAAATTTTTTGTTGTATTCCTCGCTAAGACGATCGAAATAGAACTATCGCGATTTTCGAACTAACGAATTCTGGTTGAAAGTGTCTCATTTTACAGTTGAAAGCGTGCATTAAAAACGACATCATTTCTTCAAATACATTCATTATATAAAGAATACTTTTTATCTGTATGTGTGTTTTATTGTTAATAGGGTCAAACATGATTATTGAGGTCTGGCGCATCGTGCATCTGAAATTCTGGAATTCCCCGACGCGAGTCTAACAAATGAAAAGGTCATATGCCATTTTCTGAAAATCAGAGCAATCTATTTTTGGAAATATACATCCTGTGTGACATAGGTGTAATAAATGATTTGATGTGTTTTGACAATTTCTCGGGGCCAAACTATTGTGTGCCTTTTTTCTAAAAATTATGAAATGAAGTCGTCCGATCACAGTTTATTTTCGTGAATAATTAAAATTAAATAAGTACCCGGTAGATCTAATTAGTTCATTTAAAAAGTAAAATACACATTTATCACTCCAAAATTGCTTCGTCGGTCACCGTTAACTAGCCTACATAATATGCACACAAGCAGGAGTAACGGACGCTGGTTAGTTTCCAAACCCCATCTGATTTTTTTCCCATTTTTTTTTATTTTCAATATAATGTTCACTCCATTGTATATAACAAAAAGAAAGAAAAATGATATACATTACTTAACCTATGTTTGTTTGTTATATCCGATGGATTGTACATAGACATGAGGAAAAAATCAGATGGGGTTGGGCAACTAACCAAGGTCTTTTACTACAATACAACACAACACAACACAACACAACACAATATCCTTTATTCACTCAATTCACATAAACATGAAATCATGAGGTCATGCAAAGTTGTAAAGTGTTAAGGCTCATATAAGATGGTTTGTGGGAAGGACTGTTGCTAATGTTGGAATAACTTGTAGTCCAACCCAATTGCTTTTTTCATGATTATTATGCCAGTGTTTATATATATGTGTATTGTATAATGAAGCTTGCAATAAAATCTTATTTAACCTAGGAAAAGGAACAACATTTGTCAGTTTTTGTCGGGGTTGTGTATTTTGTTTACAGTATTTCCACATGTTATATTTTGGATTAAATTGTCACACAATTATTTTTTACGACGTTTTTAACAGTATTGTTTGATTAACAGTAATGTGTAAGAGTGTAATATGTAAATGTTGATACTTATATATGACAAATGATGAACGACTGCGATTTATTCATTTAAGTCGACGAATCGTCTGACATGCCATGATTTTTCAGTGAAGTAGATTTCAGGTGACAATTTTATTTCTGTATCCACATGGTCATTGAATGCAATGAAAAATATAAAAAAATAATGCTTCCGATACAAGTAAGAAAGTCATTTTATGATACAGACCTGAAAAAAAGTATTATTCACTATGTCCATTTTTCAGTTTACATAAAACCTTGACAAATGAATGCTAGGTTTGTTTACGAATATGGATTTCAAACACGTCTGCTGAAAAGTGATGCAATACAGGTCAAGGTCAAAAGTTATGAATATATTTCGCTTGTGCATGTCAGAAATTACAGAGGTTCTGAATGAGTATATTGACAAAATAATTATATATAAAACAAAAAATATATTTGGGCATTGTTTTAGATATCTATAGTTATATTATTGTATTTTTCAAGATATGAGGGGGTTGTAGATGTGGGAACACGTGGTGAGGGATAGATGTTGTAAGACATGACAACGCGCCCGACACCTGTGGTTTCTTCTTCTTTAAAAATGCATTTGGGTCTCTCTTTAAATGACAAGCATCAAACTTATTTTATTTTCTGTATAATATGGTGGGCTTACACCTTTAAAGCACATATTTGGAGATATTCTTAAAATGTTGACAGTATTGTTATATAGGTTCGATGAGTGGGATCATCGACTGTTTGGTATTAGCGACAATGAAGCTAAGCTCATGGACCCAAACCAGAGGATGGTTCTCGACTGCGTGCACATGGCTTTAGAAGATGGACATATCACAAGAAAGGACATAAACGGAACTCACACCGGCGTTTATATAGGTAAGATATTTCATTTTCTCCAATGGTACAGGAGAGCATACACATTATACATTTTTAAATGACAAAACATATACAATTTGACAAATCAATATTATATTATAAAACACAGTATGTATATGACAATATAAAAACACCAGATATAATTATATGAAACTTAATTATACAACTAACATTAAAATAAGTAAGACTTTATTTAATGTCTGATATTTTATAATTTTTATCTCGACTATTCGTAGAATGGCTATTGTACTCGACCTGGCGTCGGCGTTGGTTTTTCAGGTTAACTTTTTTTATCAGGTTAGATTTCTGTGCAACCACTCATTGGATATAAATGAAACACTTCACATGTGTGTTCAGCATCACCAGTGGAACACACTAAGATAAGAACAATAACTCTAGGTTGCATTTTAGCAGAGTTATGGCCGTTTTGGACTTGACTTTTCAGGTTAAAGTTTTTTTATCAGGTAAGATATCTATGCAACCACTTATTGGATATGAATGAAACTTCACATGTTTGTTCAGTATGATCAACAGAACGCATAAAGACAAGAACCACAACTCTGGTTTGGATTTTGGCCAAATTATGGCCCTTTTCTAATTAAGTTTTTAAGCAGGTACATATTCATCACCTATCATTGGATATGAATGAAACTTTACATGTTTGTTCAACATCATCTAGGAAACTCATTGAGACAAGAACGAAGAACTATTGATTGCCTTTTGGTAGAATTATTTCACTTATAGACTTAGACATTTTGTTTTTCAGCAGATTAAATTTTGTAGTACAAGGCCTTGAACTTCGATGTTTGACAAATAGGGTAAATTTGTGGTCCACTCTCAAATTTGTTCAAAATCATGACACTTTGGGCAAATTGACCCGCCCCCTTAGTGGTCAAAATGTTACATAGTGTTATATGGGGAAAACTTAAAAACTATTTTTCTACCAAAGTTGAAGGCCTGGAGCTCAGATTTAATTTATTTTTTTTTATTTTCATTTTCATGTAAGTTTAATTTTCTGTAAAGAAATTTCTTCATTTTCATGAAAGGGTATCCAGCTATGATAAAACTGTTCATGCTGGTACAAGATTATAACATTTTCAACTATAAATCCATTTTCATGTGTCATGACCTGGTACCGATATATTTGGGCAGAGTTATTGCCGTTTTGGACTTTGAGTTTTTGAGCAGGTACATATTCATCAACCTATCATTGGATATGAATGGAACTTCACATGTATGTTCAACATCATCTAGGAAACTCATTGAGACAAGAACCAAGAACTATAGATTGCCTTTTGGCAGAATTATTTCCTTTTAGACTTAAAAAAATTGTTTTTCAGCTGGTTAAAGTTTGTAGTACAAGGCCTTGAACTTCAATGTTTGACAAATAGTCTCAGTTTGTGGTCCTCTCTCAAATTAGTTCAAATTCATGTCTCTTGGGGCAAATTTACCCGCCCTAAGTGGTCAACATTTTACAGTATTATATGGGGAAAACTTAAAAAATATTTTTCTGCCAAAGTTGAAGGCCTGGAGCTCAAATTTAACCTTTTTGTTTTCTTTTTTTTTTTAAATTTCTTTTTTTCATTTTCAGGAAAGTTTAAATTTCTGTAAAAAAAAAATCTTCATTTTTATGAAAGGGTATCCAGCTATGATAAAACTGGTACAAGATTATAAAATTTTCAACTAGAAATCCATCATGACCTTGTACCGATAGATTGCCCTATGATGTGAAGTAAGTGCATATAGATGTTGTATATGTAAAACATTGAAACAATGTAGAATGTGAAAGGATATCCAGCTGTTATAAAATGTGCATGCTGGTACAAGATTATTTCAACTATAATTTATTTTTTAACCGACAAGAAATATTTATAACTTACTTTTACCACCCCTGAGTTTTTAATTATCTTCCATTTGGTACTTATTTCTTAAAAAAGCTGTTGTTTTAGAACAGCATCGAAATAGTCGAGTGCGCTGTCCCTCCGACAGCTCTTGTTATATAGTGTACTTTAAACTAAAACGTACAATGACTTTTTTATGTTATGATTTTGTACACTATATAAATGATTGTCACCAGCAAATGAGCATCATCATCATCCGTGACGTTTTTTTCCTAAACTTGCAAGTAAATTTGCGCCATTGTATTTACGAAACACCACGAGACCCAAGCCATTAATAATGGTTGTCCAAAAGTGTTTTCGTATTGCATTTCTAGTATTTTCGGAACACACATGAACAATATGAACGACTTATTTTGAACAAGATTGTTACCATTGTATAAAACTATCGCCATTAAATTGTGATCTTGTAATTTAAAACATTCACGAAAAAATGTGTAAATAACCCGACATACCTCAAAATCACCACCTTCTTAATTAGTGACAGTAAACTTCTCATAAGTTTGGAAATCGGGGGAATTAATGTTAGAGTTTTGGCACTTGACATGTCAAAAATTGCATTAATTTGTGATGTAAGAACTCTAGCACATGCAGTTTGCACTGGATCCTCACCAAAAGTGTATAGTTATTCTAACCATAATATTTTCCTGACATGGTAATTTCTCTGCCACACGTATGGAGCATAGGATGTCACAAAACTTCCACAGTGTTTGTGTTACTCTGACATCTTGGACAAATTTTTGAAATTGCAAATGGATAATTTATGTCTGATTGTATACTACATTTGCATTACTCTCCCGAAGCGGGATTTAACACATGACAGGTTATATATGGCATATCTAGTTTTATTTGTGGAGGAAAAACTCAGAATGTATCTGAGTAGAACCACCGTTTTTCCGCAAGTAACTTGTAAACGGTAAACTTTCTCACACAAAGTTTTTGGGGCGAGCAGGACTCGAACCTACGACCTTAGCAGTGAAAGGTAAGTGATGTTGAGACAGCAACCTAGACTACTCGGCCACTGAGGACCCAATAACATCTGTTGAATAGTTTGATTCAGTTCCATTTAAACGTAGACTTAAACATAGAGGTAATTGTCCTCTGACTGGGAAGCTTAATGCAATTTTAGATTATGTGTACATTCGATATTAAATGCTTTATTTCGTTATGTGAAAAGTATAATATCAGTATTTATCATTTAATCTTCACCAAGTATAGGTTAGAAGTTTTATGGAATTTTCTACGCCAGTAACTTCTAACCAGCTATGATGTTGATCTACGTTTCAGTCATTGTCTTGAGTAATTTTTATTTATAGAATTAAGCCCATGAAAAAAAAAACATTGATTGACAGACACAAACGGATAAGCACTGTTTATTTGGTAATAATTATTGTGCGCTCTCCTTGTCAGTTTTCATTGTATTAAATAGATTTAGGGGGCGTCCTCATTACTGAAAATGAATGTGGATTTAATTGATATGATTCTAATGTAGTCACATGCGGCGCTGGATCGGCGTGACCTGATCCAATGAAAACTTACAAGGAGCGCGCGAAATGATTATTATCAAACAAACAGCACTAACGCGCACACACTCATGTTTGTTTCTGGTAATCAATGTTCGTTTCTTTCATGGGCTTAATTCTATAAATAAAACTTATGCAATAAAACAATGGAACGATAACGTAGAAATTTCCATATAACTTCTAACCTATACATATTATAATTGTTACACATTGGCGAACTGTATTTTTGCAGGTGTCATGAACGATGATTTCCAGCCTCATGTAATGGATGATATTGATCCTGCCATGGCCCCCTATGCGATGACAGGGGTACATCCAAGTATAGTGAGTGCCAGGGTGTCATACGTGTATAATCTTCTAGGTCCAGCTATCACATTGGACACCGCTTGTTCATCTTCCCTCGTGGCGATTAATATTGGATCCCAGGCTCTCAGGCAAGGTAACGTATTTACATGTAGATGCAACTTAACTTTCCTTTTGTTTCTTGTTTATTCAGCTTTGTTGATGACCCAAGTCAAGTGTCAGGATGAACTATTGTGATCTTCCTCTGTCTGTCGTCCGTCCATTATCCGTTGTTTACTTTTGCTTTAAACAACTTCTTTTCTGAAACCACTTGACAAATTTTGTGCGAAGCATTTTGACACAAAGCTCTCTCAAGTTTGTTTAAATGATTGCCCTGGGTTTTGACCCCGTCCAAGGGGTTTATCAGTTTTTTTTTCAAGATTTAAAAAAATCTTCTTCTCCGAAAGTGCAAGGCATGGAGCTTTGATATTTTGCATGTAATATTATCTGATGAGTTGATATCAAGTTTGTTCAAGCCACGAACAGTTTCGGGGACCTGAAGAAGAACCATCCAATCAAATTCGTTAATATTTGTTCAAAATGATCCCTTTGACCAGGAGTTTTAAATTTGTTCAAATGAAGGGGCTAGGATCGATTGGGGCCCAGTAAGGGGACTTTGATTTTTACATAGGAAAACTATGGGAAAACGGAAAATTCTGCTTTTCTGGTCTATTTTAGGAGTTTTTTTAGCTCACCTGAGCCGAAGGCTCACAGATGAGCTATTGTGATCGCCTGGTGTCCGTCATCTGTCGTCCGTCGTCCATCGTCTGTCGTCTGTCTTCCGTCGTGTCGTTAACTTTTAGCTTCTAACAACTTCTCCTCTGAAACCACTGGGCCAATTTTGATATAACTTCACAAAAATGTTCCTTGGGTGACCCTCTACCAAGTTTATTCAAGCCATCTTGATTTGTCTAAAGACATGGCCGCCAGGGGGCGGGGCAAGTTTAATAAGTAAAAACTTAAAAAATCTTCTTGTCAGAAACTACTGGCTCGGTTTTAAAATAATTTCACAGAAATGTTCCTTCGAGGATCCTTCACCAAGTTTGTTCAAACCGAAGTGATTCGTAAAAAAACATGGCGGCCAGGGGGTGGGGTTAGTTTACTATATAAGCTTTTGTAAAAACTTCTTGTCAGAAACTACTGGGCCAATTTTGATATAACTTCACAGAAATGTTCCTTGGGTGACCCTCTACCAAGTTTGTTCAAGCCATCTTGATTCGTCAAAAAAACATGGCCGAAAGGGGGTAGGGCAAGTTTAATTTGTAAAAATTTAAAAAATATTCTTGTCAGAAACTACTAGCTCCATTTTAAAATAATTTCATAGAAATGTTCATTAGATGACCCTCTACCAAGTTTGTTCAAGCCATCTTGATTCGTCAAAAAACATGGCCGCCAGGGGGCGATGCATGTTTAATTAGTAAAAAACTTAAAAACTCATTTTGTCAGAAACTACTGGCTCGATTTTAAAATAATTTCACAGAAATGTTCCTTGGAAGACCCTTCACTAAGTTTGTTCAAACCGTAGTGATTGGTCAAAAAACATGGCGGCCAGGGGGTGGGGTTGGTTTACTATATAAGCTATAGTAAAAACTTAAAAAATCTGCTTGTCAGAAACCACTGGATTCGATTTTAAAACAATTTCGCAGAAATGTTCCTCGGGTGACCCTTTACCAAGTTTGTTCAAGCCGTTTCGGTTTGTTAAAAAACATGACCGCCACAGAGAGGTGTTAGTTTACTATATACTATATAGGCAGCTATAGTAAAAACTTCCAAAGCCTTCTTGTCAGAATCTACTGACCTGATTTCGATGTTATTTCACTGACATTTACCATGGGTGCACCTCTACCAAGTTTGAACTCTTCTACGCATCTGTTACATCTTCAAAATAAATGAAAATTCTAACTACTCGCCAATGTATTATATAATCTACTTAAGTTGGGTGACTCGAGGTCAGTCAGGTGAGCGATATAGGGTCATCTTGGCCCTCTTGTTTAATTATCTCATATCTGGAGCATTGCTTAGACATAACAGTTTAGACAGGGTCCTTTAAAGGGGATTTGATTTAAATAAAGGACCAGCAGGGGCTCCAAAATGTGATAAAATTGTGAAATTTCAAAAACTCTCTTCTCAAAAATTGACGAGTCAAATGTATTTAAATTTGGTTTAAATGTCCTCTATGAATAGTGGTTTCAAAGAAGGGTTAGGGTATACTGGGGTCCCGTAAGGGGACTTTGATTTTTACATAGGAAACAGATAACAGACAATTATTTTTTTAACATCTATTTTACGTATTATTTCAAATATCTTGAGGTCTGGAACATTGTTTAGTCATAAAAATGGAGACTTTGTCCTTTAAAGGGGATTGAATATCCATAATGGGTCAGCAGGGGCCAAAAAGGAGGTTAAATTGTGAATTTTTAAAAAATGTCCAGCGAAATTCGTTCATGTTTGTTATAAATAATCCCTATGAGTAGGGTTTTCATGTTTGTTCAAATGAAAGGGTCTAGGATCTATTGGGGTCCAGTAAAGGGACTTAATGCTATGAGAAACAGATAAATCTCATTTTTTTCTTCTATAACTATAATAAGTTCTTCATAGTCCATACACAATTAGAAAGAAAGTGACATGTCATGATGTAAAACCAGATGAGCGACTTAGGCCCGTCTTGGGCCTCTTGTTTAAAATATAAACAGTATTGTAAACTTGATTTTTCATTTATACCTATGTACATCATCTAGGCGATTGTTCAACTGTCTTTGAAATATACAATTTTACTTGGAGATGGATCTTTCTTTGAAATATATATAAACTATCTATTATCAAATATATAATATACATATAATACTGCACTATGAAGTTACACATTCTTAACAAATATAATAATGTGACTTTAAATGCTTTGTTGAGAAATGGGTGTCTGATGCAAGACGGCAGCTTGCAAAGACCGAAAGAAATTATTTCAATTTTTTCTCACTTTATCAGGCACAGAAGTCACCTATATGCGGGAAAAACACATACTTCCCCTTATAATACTATATATGCATGATATCTGGTATTGCAGGAGAATGTGACATGGCTATATGTGGTGGCGTCAACTGTATAATGGATCCATCTATTTTCATCGCCCTGTCTAAGGCCAGAATGTTATCACCTACTGGTCAATGTCAAACATACTCGGCGGATGCGGACGGGTATGCCCGTGGTGAAGGGTGTGGGATTGTTATTCTTAAACGTGTCACAGATGTAAGTAGACCTATTCCTCTCTTACAGTTATAAACCCTAATACCAGTGCTCCAGATCACAGGTGCCAGGTGCGTTGTCATGTCTCACAACACCCCCTATTCCCCATCCCCTGTTACCACATCTACAACCCCCTCACATCTTGAAAAATACAATAATATAACTATAGATATGTTAAACAATGTCCAAATATATCATTCTGACAAGGAAAGCATATTCTGGAGACAAAACTTTTTTTTTTTGTCTTGTATATTTTCCCCCCTGAAAATGTGCAGTATTTGATGTCCAGCCTGTAATTTTGTCATGCATAGATGGATTTTTGTAATACATGTACTTGCTACAAATGATCGACATAACATGACACTGTGTCAGACATAAGACCCACGCTCGTACCTCAAAGGTAACGCTTTGAGTTCGTTTGAGATTTCTTGTCCGGCCTGTAACTTTGTCAAGCACAGATGGATTTTATAAATACTTGCTACAAATGATCAATATAACATGATGACATGTCACGAGTAACACTAAGACTCACATTTCAAAGGTCAAGGTCACAATTTAACTTTGTTTGAGGACACTCAGTCTGTTTGAGATTTCATGTCTGGTCTGTAACTTTGTCACCTGTGGACATATTTCAAAAACACTTGGCTCCATTCATCAGCATGACGAGATGATGTGTCGCGTGTAAGACCCACACCCATATCTCAAAGGTCAAGGTCACACTTTGAGTTTGTTTGACAACACGTTGAGTATTTGGGAGGTTTTGTATCCGGTCTGTAACTTTGTCATACATGGATGGATTTCAAAACCACTTGACTCAATTGATCACATGACATGAGGAAGTGTCGCGTGTAAGACCCAGAACCTTTGTCTTATATGGAGGGATTTAACTTGGCTCAATTGATCACGATGACATGACGTGTTGCACGTAAGACCCAGGCCCATACCTAAGAGGTCAATGTCACATTTTGAGTTTGTTTGACAAAACTTTGAGTCTGTTTAAGATTTCAAGTCCAGTCTGTAACTGTCTGTCGTACATGGGTGGATTTCAAAAACACTTGGCTCCATTTATCAACGGATTAACATGACATGACGACATCAACATATTATGCATTTACCTGTAGAAATACCCAAATCTTTACATCAGATGTCAAGGTCAAGGTCACACTTTAATGTAAAAAAACATGAAGTTGTGTGTCTAGTCTGAAACGTCAGTCATGACCCTTGATATTCATGAATACATATAAATCCCTACCTTGTATAAAATATGTTGTTAGTTTCACAGACCATTTGGGGGGCATGTGACACTTATCAGTGACATTTCTTGTTTGTGTTATTTATTAAGGCTATTGGAGGTGGAAGTATTATAAGGAAACTAGTGGTTAATGAGTGACTATTAATGTATTAATTCACGTTCAAGAAATACTTGTTAGTACTATGTTTGCTCCTATCAAATAAACATGAATGAAATACTGTGTGACTTCAATTTGGTTTATTCAATATTTTATTCAAGAACTGTACATAGTTTATTACATAACCTTTGCAATTCATTCTTAGAATAGGGATTTTAGAAAAAAAGCTCATTAGCTTGTATGAATCAAGTTCCCAACTTCAATTTGAATTAGTACATTAATTTCATTTTATACAATTGAAGGCTCTTAAGCAAGAAAATAAAATAAGGTCAACGGTTAAAACGGGCTCAAATCAAGATGGCCACACAGCAACACCCATCACTGCGCCTTCCGGTACACAACAGAAGGACCTGCTACAGAGAGTGTATGGACAATACAAAGTGGACAAGTCCAGAGTGCAAGTAATCGAAGCACATGGTAAAATATCCATTTTTAGGAACTTCTTGCACTTGAAATGGTTTTCTTAGTATTTTAACTTAACTACATTGGAAATTTGACGTTTTAACAGGACAAGTTGATACAAAGGCCTGCAAAGTCTATATGATTTTTATGATAAAGATAGTCCTATACATGTATATCATTTGAAATAATCAGTGCTTACAGATAAGTGCTTAGTGAGAGTATATTACATCCTTGACTTTAGGTCACATACATTTAACTGTACAGAATGCATAACTCTAAATGTTCGTTTTTAGCTCTACTGGTCAAAGGCCAGAAGGGTTTATGCGAGGGCACGTTGTGTCGTACATCGTACGTCGTCTGTCGTCCGTTAGCAGCACTTTCTCTGAAACCACTAGGCCAATGAATCTCAAACTTCACATGAATGTTTCTATAGCATAGGAGACTTTACAGAAGATTATTTTTTATCTGAAATTCAAGATGGCCACTGTTACTAAAAATAGTCCAAAACTTAAAGAATCTTCTTTTCATGAACCGCCTAACAGATTTTGTAAATATTTATGTAGTAGTGATAACCAACTATAGTTCTATTAGATTTGTTCAAATGGTGTCCCTGGGGTTAAAAATGATCCCATCCTGAGGGTTCAATTAGGGGACACATGTCATTATAATAAACATTAATTTTTTACTGATTTTGCTTATATTTTCACAGAAGCATTGTTTGGACAAGGAGGTTCAGATTTGTAACAAAAAGACTTGGTTCCACTGTCTTAAGGGGACAGGAGGCGCCCCAAACGGGTAAAAATTGTAAATTACAAAAATCGTTTTCTTCAGAACCAGACAGTCAGATTTGTTCATATTTGGCATAAATTATCGCTATGTGTAGGGGTTTGAATGAAGATAAGAATTAAGGGGCTAATATTTATAGGGGCCCTGTATAGGAACTTAAGCTTTTACATAGAGATACTATAAGAAAACAGAAAATTCTCATTTATTCATCCATATGGACAAAATTATTATTCAGTTTCAGTTCTGAAGCATCATCTGGTCATAGGAAATAAGATTTGGTTCAATAAGAAGAATTGACTGTTCATAAGGGGCCAGGGTCGGTCAAAAAAGGGTTAAAATAGAAATCTTCTTCACAACAACCAGTCAGTCAAAAATGTTCATGATTGATGTAGATTATCCCAATGAGAATGGGTTTAAATTTTGTACAAATGAAGGGGCTTGTAATTATAGGGGCCTTGTAAGGGGACTTTTATAAAGGAATACTATGGGAAAACAGAAAATTCTAAGTACTTCATCCATTTATGATTTTATTTTTTATTCAATTTGTGTTCTGATGCATCTTCTAGTCATAACAAACATGATTTTGTTCAATAAGAAGGATTTACTTTCCAAAAGGGGCCAGGTGGGGTCATAAAATGGTTAAAATTGAACATTTTCATAAATCTTATTCTCAACAACCGGTCAGTCAAATTTGTACATATTTGATATAAATTATCCCTACGATTAAGAGTTCTTAGTTTGTAAAAAATCAAGGGGCACTGGGATGTATAAAGGCCAAGAATGGGAATTTGAGTTTTACGTTGTTGTTGTATGGTGTTTAGCGTCGCTTTCAACAATTTTTCAGTAATATCGTGACAGTGTCTACTTGACAGTATTCTGAGCGCTGTCGCACTTGAGTATCATGCCGCAGACACATGGTATGATACCCCACCCAGTCACATTATACTGACCTCGGGCCGACCTGACCTAGAACTCTCCTATTAATGCTGAGCCTCAAGCGAAGAATTTTCCAGTACCATTTTTAGTACCAGTCTTTAGTATGACCCAGTCGGGAATCGAACCCACGAACTTCCGCATGCGAGGCGAACACTCTATCACTAAACCACGCTGTGGTATTTGAGTTTTACATAGGAAAACTATGGGGAAAATGGAAAATTTTCATTATTTTGTCCATTTGTATCAATACGTTGTTCAATTTGAGATCTAAAGCATTGTCTAGTAACAGTTAATTTGATTTTATTCATTAATAAAAAGGATTTAAGGGGCAAGGGGTTGGCGGGCACTATGGTTAAGATTGGGATTTTTTATAAATCTTCCTTCAAACTTGTTCATATATGATATAAATTATTCTTACATCAACAAGGGATTGAAGATTCTGCAAATCTGGGATATATAGGGAATGTTTGCATCCATGTGTACAAAAAGAATATATTGAAACTCATAACAAATCCCCAAGAGTGGGTGATTTAAGAGTTGACAAATCAAGGGGCTGGGATGTATAAATGTTCTGTACGGGGACTATATATTTTTTACAGATGAATGGTATGGGAATTTATAATATTTCATTTTCATAGCAATTAACTTTTGTTTCAGTATGGTTGTGGTGGGGGTAATCTTAAGTTGTTAAGACGACCCCCAAAGAGGGTTAATATAGTGAAATTTCAAAAAGTCTATGGTCACTATGAGTCAGTAGAGCATCCTCAGGCCATCTTGGGCCTCTTGTTTATATGCATGTTGATGTCCTACTGCTTTTGCTCATGATTGTGGTATCTGTATGAATTAGCAAGTGCCTTAATTTAATTTTGTACCAAAGTTGTAAGTTATGAGAGCGAACATTAAAAAAAACAAAAAAACTTTCAGGTACAGGTACGCCGGTGGGTGATCCTATCGAAGCTAATGCCCTTGGTGGATTTTTTGGTGCAGACAATGTTATCAAGGATAGAGTGTATATTGGTTCCGTCAAATCAAATATAGGACATCTAGAAGCAGCGGCAGGGATTGCAGGATTGATTAAGGTCCTGCTGATGATGGAAAATGGAACTATTGTACCTTCTCTTATGTATACGAAAGAAAACGAAAATCCAAAGGTGAATTTGGATAAGTATGGATTCGTCGTCCCAACAAAAATCACAACTTGGCCAACAAAAGCAAATCAGAAGCGCATCGCATGCGTCAATAGTTTTGGCTTTGGGGGAACAAATGCACATGCCATTATTGAGCAATGGCAAGACGATGCCTTGAGTAGTTTGCCAGTGAAAGAACATACTGAAGTTTCACATAAAATTGTTACAATTTCAGCACCTGAGGAAAAGGCATTGGAAGAAAATATAAGAGTGTTTCATGACAGTCTGAAAAAAGACACAACTACTTGCAGCTTGGCTACACTATCATTCACTTCTACAAGAAAAAGAGATCACCATGCGTACCGAAAAGCTTTTGTTGCTGGAAATAATGAACAACTGATTGAGCTGTGCAATAATTATGCCAATGCACAACATACAATACAAAAGAAACAGGCAAACAGAAAAATTGTATTTGTATTTTGTGGAGTCGGCACGACATGGAATGGGATGTGTATGACAATGCTTGAAAATAACACCTTTAAACAAACAGTTAAATGTATCGATCAAATTCTGTTCCCTCTCACCGGCTGGACAATAGAAAAAAAATGGACATCAAACCAAGACAGTGTTCAAAGAGATCCTTTCGTGGGCCATATTTCAATATTTGCTTGTCAGCTAGGACTTGCATCTGTATGGAAGGCTCTTGGAATAGCTGCAGATGTCGTTGTTGGACAATCGGTAGGCGAAGTTGCAGCTGCATACGTTGCAGGATGCATAGATATTGAAGCTGCTGTTAAAGTGATATATTTCAGATCAAAATTTCTAGCTGAAGTGGAAGAGGGTGCAATGTTATTTGTCAACAATGTACCGTTTGACATGATTCAAAAACATTGTGAGAAAAGGCCAGGAGCGTTAGTTATAGCTGTGTACAATAGCCCGATTTCGTTCACCATTGCAGGAGAGAAAGAGGCCCTGAAACAGCTTAAACGGGACATCGAGAACATTGGAGAAGAATCTATTCGTGTCGTAGAATTAGATGTTAAGTGTGCTTATCATAGTCATCATGTCGATAAAGTGGTTGGCAAGCTGGTGTCGCATCTTACGAATATCTCAGGTAGAAAATCCAAAATTTCAATCATTTCAACAGTATCTGGGAAGTTGGAAACCAATGGAATCCATGGAACCGGCAAATATTGGGGTGAAAATATACGTAAACCTGTTCTCTTTTGTGATGCCATCAAAGCTGCAAAGGCCAACAACGGACAGACAATATATCTTGAAATTGGTCCAAGTCCTGTTCTACGATTGCATATTGATAACATATTTCAACAGGAGTCAGTTGAAAATATTCTTGTGCTTCCATCAATGACGAAAGGAAAGGAACTGCAGACGTTGTCACAATCACTTTCTACTCTATATGAATGCGGCTTTAATCCTAACTGGGAAGCCATTATTCCTGAACAAAAAGCTGTGTCTGAGTTACCAAAGTACAAATTCTGCCTACAAAAATCGCTTTTCCAGAATCCTGCCATTGTATTAAAGAACCAAGGCATAGATATGTCAAACCACTCACATCTCTATTTACAAAGGGTGCCAGATGTAAATGGTAACCAAGCGTTCAAAGCAACTGTCCAAGAGACAACAACCCCGTTCATTTATTCCCATGTTGTCAGAGGAATGGTTATCGTACCAGGAGCATTTTATGCAGATGTGGGGTTCGAGATAGGCAAAAGTGTTTTAGGACTTCCGTCAGATTCTGTTGAAACATCATTACAATTTTTGAAGCCGACAAAATTAGAAAAAAATATTGCAACTGTTCTGTCGATATCAACAGTTCTGAAATCTGATACAGAGGTTATTTTTTACGCTAAAGATGGCAATTCCCTTGTTTGCAAAGGCAATGTTCGTCAGACTCCTTTTACGACGAAGGGAATTCACAGAATTGATACAGAGCTTATCAAGCATAGTTTCAGCAGTGATAATGTTCAACATATGACACATGAAGCTATGTATCGGATGCTCGAACACTTGGGGTTTACTTACGGTAAATTGTTCAAGATTATGAAAAGCTGTGTAATCAACAAAGATTCGTGTCTAGTTGATATAGAACTTCTCTCAGAGATCGACCAAGATTTGGATCGAACAACTCTACATCCCTGCGTACTTGACAGTATGATGCAATCTACTATAAATATCATAGAACCCAAAACATTACAAATTATCAAAGAGGACAACTTAAAGTTTTTACCAGTAGGGATTGAAAAATTAGTGGTTTACCAGAAACCGCAGAGACAAATGCTGTTATATACAACACGTACAAATGAAACACTTTTCAAGACTTTTGTTAAAGCCCATTACAACTGCATTCTTTTCAACACGGACGGTGATGTCATAGCCGAGATAACAAACTATTCAACCATTGGCAGACGTACTGAGTATTATACTCCAGACGAACTGGCATATCACGTTACTTGGCAAGAAATACCTCAAGTAAAACCCACACAATCAAAACGAATACTTATGCTCGCGAATGCACAAGATAATGACAATTTGAAAGACCTAGAATGCGACCATGATATGATAAAATGTTTAAAATCAGAGGCACCATATGAATCCTTCATATCAGACGCAATGGCGACCACAGAATTGAAATGGGGATCATCACACAAAGCAGACGGGATAGTTGTCATCGCTGATACTTTTAACAAAGTGAACGATTTGAAACCAAGCGATGCCGGTCAAATTTACGATAAAACAAAAGCCAACTGTATGTTTGTTTTGGCACTGCTTAAGTACATGTTGAAAGAAAGCTTAAGTACTCCCCTATTCATTGTCACACAAAACACTCAGCATTTGAACAGTCTAGATAGAACAACCAATTTTAACCTTGTTGGGTCTGAAACATGGGGTTTCGTACGTTCAATTCAATTTGAATTTGTAAATCAACAAATGACGATAGTAGATTTACAGCCATCGATTAAAGAGGCCATAATGACATTGACGGACTTCGTTCGCAGTAAAATTGATGTATTACATTCGTGTAAAACAGAAATAGTCATTCATCAGAACAAAGTATTTGCAGCAGAATTTAACAAAATTGATATTTGGGATGTCACACCAAAATACCGTAGAAGTAAAGCTGTGCCGTACCCTTCATCTGCAACCATGGAAACAAGCAAATTACCATCTTACTTGATAGCACAGATGTTTCCAGCCCATTTACGCTCCGAACTTGCGACAGCCGTGAAAAACACAAGTGTCATTCCCAGTGAGACAATTGATGAAAGAGAATCATCTGGCATGACGGGAACAGAAATTATTGTTAAATCCGTCTTTTTACATCCTGCAGTAATGTTTCCGACAACAACTACATCACTCATGTGTGAACCAGACATTTGGCAAGAGTATAGACAGGAAGGTCATACTATTATTGGTCTAGAGTACACTGGGTTCCGCTTGCCAACTCAGAGTAGGAATATGTTCAGGTGCAACAGTAGTCGAGTGTTCCTAGATACCGAAGACATGTGTGATAGATGGGAAATAGCCAGCGTGTATCCCTCCGAAATAAAAACGGCGATGACTGTGCCACGAAATTGTTGTGTCAATGTTAGAGATGTCCCGTTTTATAAACCTGGTATCCTAGCAATGACAATGTTGTTTTTAGCCATGGCGGAGAGTGTCCCTACTGGCTCTAAAGTCACAGTGTTAAGCGCAAATGAAAATCAACTTTCTGCAGCCCTTCTTAAAAGAATTCTTGTTACTACAAAGTCAGCAAAGATTAGTTCACAAGACAGTCAGGACACATTTAAAGTTGCTGTATCTTTGAATCAAGCTGAAACAGCACACGCAACAATTCAAGAATCCAGAGCGTTCATTTGTTTCAAAAATGCACTGTCACCAAAATCGATAAGAATCTTGGCAAATAGAAAAAATATCTATGTGACAGAAATTGATACCCAACATATTTTTGAACGTAAAAACATTGAGAAGCTTCTTCCAAAGGTTTTGAAGTGGTTAAAGAAGAACCGTTCCTTCTTACAAGAACACTTTGAAAGGGAAAATGTTGGAGAAACCCCAAACACCACCGCAGATGCATCACAATCAAAACTTCAAACTATTGATGCTACCAAGATTGGAAATGGTGAAATGTCTTTTAAATTACCAGCTGAAAACGTATTTATTAAATCCAGTACATATATCATAACTGGGGGTCTCACCGGTCTTGGCTGGGAATTATTGCTACTCATGGCGGAAATGGGTGCTGGTACAATTGTAACAATAGCCAGGACTGCAGTCACAGATGACAGATTGAGAGAAATTGAATCAATACAAGACAGATATACTTGCAAAATCATATGCATGCAGGCTGATGTTTGCGACATTAATTCGATGAAATCTGCAATGCGACAAATACAACACATGGAAGGAACAGGCAATATATCCGGAGTGTTTCACGGCGCGGGGGTCTTGGATAGTAAAGCACTGATAAACCTAGAGGAACATCAATTGGATCGTGTGATGAAACCAAAAGTCCTTGGAACGATGAATCTTCATATCGCAACAAAATGCTTTGACCTGGACTACTTTCTGGTACAGTCGTCAATCACTAGCATCATTGGCGAGCCAGGACAGAGCAATTACGGCGCTGCTAATGCTTTCCTAGACACATTTGCACTCTGGCGACGTCAAAAAGGTCTTGCAGCCCAAGCAATAAATTGGGGGGCATTAGATGTTGGCATGGCTGCCCTGCCTTCATATAAGGATAATTTCGAAAAGCGAGGCTACAGACTGATGGTGCTTGAAGAAATACAAAGTTGTTTCCAGCATGCTATCATGCAAAACCGTACAGGAATCGTTTACACCAATTTGGAATGGAAATTAGCGGCCCGTGATTATTCAAATCAACTAATGGCAAGATTGAGGCTTAAGATAGAAAGAGTTCTTGAAGATCATAATGCCGGCGATAGAGAGTTTGATGATAATAAAGTTGGAGATGCTTTAGACATGGAGAAGTTAAGGAAGTCTGATAGCAAAACTCGAAAAGAACTTTTAACATATTTTGTTCAGCAAGTAGCAAATGGAGTCGTAGCAAAGACTGTCAATCAAATAAAAATTGATGCGCATGTTATGACCCTCTCATTTGAAGAAATAGGAATGGATTCATTGTCCGCTATGACTTTCTCGAATGTTGTGTATGATGTCTGCCACTATCGAATCAGTCCACAGTTTATTATGGACAAAAGTCACAGCTTAGCAGATGTTGTAACATATCTACTTGAATGAGTTGAGAAAAGAAGAACAAACATCTGATCCAGCAAGGAATGCCAGTACGGACACACAAGGATAACCAGAATCCAGGTAATATTTTACTTCTAAATTATCAGTTGTATACATTAGAAGCAAGTGTCATTATATCACCTAATATTTTGCCGTAACACATATTTAAAGGGAGTATATGGGAGGGGGGAACGCTATAAATGTTTTTACGGTAGATTTATTTTTTGAATTGATAAAAAGCATCTCAATATCATTAATTAATAAAAGCCGAATGGTTTGGTAAGTCAAATCCACTAAAACGTGACAAAATCAATATTTAAATTAGAGTGATAAACTTGAAACAAAATCCCCATTCTAAAAATAGACAGTACTTAAATAGTTTTTGATGCGTAAACCTGTAAAACAGATCAATCCAAATCCAAATAAAATCATGTGACCTATTTAATACGTCAAAAAATATATATTTCAATTTCAAGCGGGAAATCTATTTTGGTCTAACCTAGGAGCATAGCCCAAATTAGGAAATCCCTTTTCAATCTATTATTTTGGCATGTTTAAAGGTAACATTTTGGCAAAACGGGATCAGTGAGTATATATAGGCATGATATAATTATTGAAAAAAAAAACAATTTTAAAACTTTGAAAAATCCTGATAAATTCCCTTTAAACTGTACCCATGCATATATAAAATCCAGAAATTAACCAAATAATTGCCCTCAAAGCAAGATTGCTCTATTAATCCTAATGATGCTGATGCTCTTATATTAAATCATGCGTCATATTATATAACTTTTCAACTACAAAATATATATTTTATATGCATACTCATTTGTTTCGAAACATTTTACTATCTCAGCAAGCTAAATGATTGTTGATTAGAAAGTATACGGAACAATATGATAAAACTCCGTTTTACTGCAAACAAGCTATATATTAGGTTAGAGGTCTGAGGCTTTATCTCGAGGGACCTTTTTCAAGCCCCATTTGTCCGTCGTCGTCCGTCCATAAACAATTGACATTTTTGACGTCTCAAATTCCATTAAATCAATTGTAATGAATTGTTGTATGCTGCTTAAGATCCTAAATGTGAATCAAAATTGTGATTTGCATGGTCCCCACCCCTGTCAAATTCAAGGTAAACTTTAAAAAATTTCTTCTCAGTATAGGAAGCATGGGAAACTAATGGTGAGTATAATTATGGACGCATATGGGTCCTTTACAGAAATTGTGAATTGCATGTCCCTGGGTCTCACGGTTTGGCCCTGGGGGTTGGGCCAAAAAATATAAAGGAAAACTTTTAAAATCTGCTCATTATAGGAAACACTCAGAAACAAATTGTGAGCATGATTATTGATGCCTATGGATCTTTTATAAAATTTGTGAATTTCATGCTCCTAGGTCTCACGGTTTGGCCCAGGGGGTGGGGCCTACTTTACTTAATCTATATAAGAGAAAATGACAATAAACGTTATTTTTTATGACTGAATAAACTTATGTGAATGTTTTTTGTTGTGATTTGTTGTTGCTGACATGATGGTTAACCTTGAAATATATATTTCTATTGCAATAGCAACCAAAAAATCACCTGGAAAAATAAAAACAAAGTACGTTATTGGTCTACTCTGTTTGAAGGTGTGTAATTATTAAGAATATTGTGGTGCCTTAGTGATTTTAGTTATTTTGTAATTTTCAGATGACTACAGTCTTGCTCAACTATTGATTGAAGTCTTTGGAGCTGCGGAGATACCTCAGTCAACTTAAAACATGATAAAAATCACTACATTTTAACAAGGCTACATTTCTACAGAATTTAGCGAATTGTATTTCATGATCAATGCTCGAAAACAGTGGACATACTACATGTGTTGGACAGAGTTAAATTATATCCGAGACATAAATTTCGTCTGTGGTTATTACCATGGTGACTTTAAACAAAATTGTAACATATGCAGTAATAACGGACCGAACCCCTCTGATTTTTTTTTTAAAAATCAATTTTATTTTTTTATTTTTTCCTCAAATTTATATTCAATTGATTGTAGATAACACAAAACGGTCTAATTCCGGAACGGCTGTTTCAAAATGTATGATGTTGGGCTTATTTTGTCATGTAATACCTCCTCTAGATGTCTGTGTATGCTGTATGAGAATATTCATTATATATTTTGCACAGCGGGTGTCTGGAGACAGTTTGGGGTATCTGGACCGCTCCTTCAAGTAAAAGGCCTTTACTCAACTTATGTTTGTCACTTTTTTGTTTCTTTTTTTTTCTTCTTTGTTTTTGTTATATACGACGGATTGGACATAGATTTGCAAAATATCAGAGGGGATGGGGGTTAACCAATGTCTGTGAATCGTATGTGTAGGCCTTGTCACAATGGCTAATATAAATCAAATACGTTATTGTGAAAGTTTATTATCCTATTTTAGATGGAACCTAACGTATATAAGGGATGTTTTGTGGTATGATAAATTTAGTACAAAGCTGAAATAGAAACAATAATAATCTGTATCGGATGATTTTAACTAAAGATGATGATATAGAATGACATCATTTCAGATAAGCGTATTTGGTTTATTTCAATATTCATTTATTTGTATTGCATGTACATTTATGCTAGTCCTTAATGATTCTATGTCTGTTTTATTTATATTTGTATATATATTTTCATATGTAACCATTATGGGCTCATTAAACTTCCGAAACGGTCGTTTTTAGTTTTAATTGAAGTCAGTTTTACTATTCAAGATGATAGAATACACGTTTATATGATTACTGAGAGACTTTGCAAATGAAAACATAAATATAAAGCACATTATTAATACATAATTAAGAACGGGTTTTGTTTACAAATTAAAGTTCATCTCTTTCCGATAAACACCTTCGGCAGAAAACTTGTTCGGAAACGCGTCGGTCGGTAATTTATGATCAATTCACTTCAGAGAGAAACATAGTATGGGGAACTGTATGGGATGCGGTTAAAAATCAAATAATTGCTTGCGGTTAGATAGTTTTAAAGAACACCCCCTTTATTCCCCTCAATGTATTAATGAACTTGAACCCACTAGCTAATTTAATGCACGTAAGCGACGACACGTCCATATAAAATTAAAAGTAAAATTACTTTTTTTATTTTTTATAACTGTACTAAACAAATCACCCTTGATAAAGTGATTTGTGACATAATAGTGCGTGCGATAGTATTTATAACGCGTATATGCAAGGGGGGATCCTGAGCAAGAGTTGCCAGACCAAATTAGTATTCCATATTCATTGTTTTTCAGTGCGTATAAATAAAATAATGCGTACTACGTTCGTTACAGTTTTATTGTAATCAATATATTTAAAAACAAAAAAAGAAAACCCAATAACGATTCATAATATTAGTGAAGCCATAACTTTTCTAATCTTGTTAATGAACCCGTTATCTAACGGTCTTGTTCTGCACACTACCACTGTAGTATTCATTTGTGTACTTCCGAACACTGGCGGAGGTACAGTCGGAAAACGGAATTACAAAAATGTAAACAAAAGTTAAAAAGTTCTGTCCGCTTGTCTAAGAAATACACATTTCGATCTAAGTTATTTATTTTCTCACTTTTTTTAAAAAAAACAGTCACTAAGGGGTCTACAGGAATGTTTTAGCAATACTTTAAACGCATTTAATTACAATCATTTTTGTAATTATCAAAAATTGTGCATTTCGAAAGTTTAATGAGGCTTTAACTGATATTTTATATGTTAAAGGTATTACCTAATAATGTTAAAATATGTACGTTTATGATAGTCCTTAATGTTTCTGTCTGTGACCTTTGTATTTGTATACATATATATATATATATATATATATATATATATATATATATATATATGGTCACAAACTATTTTCATATGTATTAACCAATATTTTATATGTAAAAGGTATTACCTTATAATGTAAGAACATTTTTGAAAAAAAAACAGTTTGTGACATAGCCTGTGGTTGTGTCCATGTGTTTTGTTGGTCTTCAGTTATTTTCCTTCCAGGTCTGAATATTTTCATGCTGGATACTTCAATTCCAATTGCTTAAAATGAGAAGATAATCAAACATTTTGAAGTTATCATTCCCCCTTTTCATGTTCAAAGATGAATTGTTTGTTTGAATATTTAGTGTCGTTCATTTGTTTGGCAATGTCAATTGTTAAAATATTTTTGTGTGATTTTTATCTTATTTTTACTACTTGATTTAGTTTGCCTACAATGTAAAAATGAGGTATGAAATTTTTACAAGAAAGTTTTCATCATCTATGGATGAAAGTAATTTCTTTATCTGTCTGCGTAAACATTGCTTATCTCTATTGTGTTTTGTTCAAACCAATAAGTATGAAAGTCTTATGTATCTGTTTGGTTCTTTACATGTAAAAATATACTATTTAATGTTGTAATGTGTCTGTACCAATTGGTTTATACCACATACGTGTACTGTGTATTACATGATTTACATGACAAATATGATCACTGTGTATGAATTAATTTACACGACACATATGTCCGCTGTGTATTAATTGATTCACACGACATGTGTACTGTGCAGTACCTTGTTTACACGACATACATGCCCCATGTATTAATGATTTACAAGATATATATATGCTTGCTGTGTACTAAATGATTTCACACGACACAAATGTGTGGTGTATTAAATGATTTTACACGACATATATGTGCATTGTAATAAATGATTTTACACAAAATATACATATGCCCTGTGTATTACATGATTTACACGACGTATACGTGCCCTGTGAATTACATCATTTGCACGACATGTATGTGCACTGTGAATTACACGATTTACACAACGTATAAGTGTGCTGTGAATTACATTATTTACACGACATATATGTGCTCTGTGTATTAAATGATTTACACAACATACTAGTATGTGCTGTTAAAGTATATGTATAATATGCATCACAGGGTATAATTAAATAAAACTATGATACAATTAATGACTGATTAATAAGCAAAATAATATATAGTTATGACATTGCGTTATTACTAATATTTTGTAGTTGTATTTAAATACATATTATATTACAAATATTTGCTAATAAAACGATAAAGAAACGCAACTCTTTTGTTGTGATATTTTACAAACACAAAAGCTCGAAGAATATATCGAGTTGTTTTTGACATGAGAGACCCATGAGGGTCTGTATTGTTGTGCTGAACAGATTGAATACATACCTATCTGAACACTTGCTTTTTAATTAAACTTCACACTTTTACTTTGATTGTGAAACAAGTTATTACAATTTGGACAAATCACACTCGAAGTCTTCCTGGGAAGAACCAGTACTAACCATATGCGGAAATGGTTTCTTGCTAAAGAACACGTCATATAGCTGTGGCGGAGGATCGAACCCACAACCCTCCGGGAAATCGAACTCGCGACCCCTAAACTGATAATCCGACTGAGCTAACCTGCGCCTTGCGTCATCATATAAGAGAAGGGCCAGTAGAGCCACATGAAGTACATCTGTTTTAGTAATCACTTATTCCTTATAAATGCTTCGACTGTTCAGCTTCTCCCAATTATCAGTGACTTAGCATGCACGGTTGAAATTTCGGGTGGCACCTTAAGTATTAAATAACGCTTTGAACATCTGTCTGAATTTGATAATTTTGGTACCAAAGTAGGCCGATAAATGTTGAATATTTCCAATTATCAGTTGAATAATATTTTTCTTTGAGTTTAAATTATAACTGGTTAAAAACGGAACAATTTTACGAAAAAATAATTTTTTTAACAAAAAGGTTCGTGTACTCGTTGAAAACATTTTTTAAAAAAAACAACACACACCATAGAAATATATATTTTATGTAAAAAGATGGAGAATTAAGTTTTCCATTGGTGGCGAAATTTTTCATATCGATATTTTAAAGAAATAACTATTATCACAAAATAACTGTAAGCGTAAAAATCCATCATTTCTTCAAATTTTAAAAAGAAAATTTTACAACCCAAAGTTACAATTGTAACAGGACGAGAAAAATATACAGTCCGTGACTCCACCCAGGAATCCTTCGCTTACAGGGCGAATGTTCTACCGACTGAGCTAACCGAACCGCTTACATACATTTCTCTCCTAGTATGTTACGTACACACTGTGACATATTTCCTAACAGATTTGGAATTTGTCCCCGAATTGCCATAGTGACAAGAGAATCATGTGAAAGTTTATCGGAATATATAGAATATATAAGTCAAAGGATGAGAAAAATAAGCAGCCAGTCCGGGACTCGAAAACAGGACCATTTGCTTACAGGGCGAATGCTCTACCGACTGAGCTAACCGAACCGCTTAACTAGATTCCTCTCCTAGAAGGTTACGAACACACCGACATATTCCCTCAAAAATTTGGAATTTGTCTCCGAATTGCCATAGAGACCAGAGAATCATGTGAAAGTTTATTGGAATATATATATAAGTCACAGTCTATCGTTGGGCTCCAATGTCTTAGGATGAGAAAAAATTGCAGCCAGTCCGGGACTCAAACCCGGGATCATTTGCTTACAGTGCGAATGCACTACCGACTGAGCTAACTGAACCGCTTACATAGATTCCTCTCCTAGTAGGTTACGTACTATGACACAATCAAACGCTTCGTTTGATACCAAAATTATAAAAAAAAAATATATGCTTATTTGTTCAGGAGGAGTTGTGTAAGTCTGGATCCCTGATGATCTAGGTGAGTTTTTGTGATCACCCTATGTTTGTCTTTTGTCATTTACACTTGCTTCAAACATTTTTTTTCGACAGATCTTCACCAAATTTGGTGCGAAGCATTCTTATCTTACATTCTCTCAAGTTTGTTTGAACCATGACGATCCTTTGGTCAAAATTGACTTTGCCACAGGGGCTTATCAGGGTTTTTTTTGTTGTTTTTATTTTAATTTTAAAAAAAATCTTCCCTAAAACTGCTATCATATTTTGCCAGCAGTATCAGCTACCGGTAATGATGTTCTCTCAGGTTTATTCAAACCATGACTCCTAGTCAGTATTGGCCCAAATTGGATGGCCACGGTGTTCAATAGTTTAACATAGGGTACCTTTAATTTAAAAAATCTTCTTTGCAAGATTTGACCAGCCAAATTTGTTCATCTGTGGTGTGTGGACGATGAGGTTTAAAGTGAAGGGGCTAGGGTTCATTGGGGTCCAGTAAGGGGACTTTTGATTTTTACATAGAAAATACTATGAGAAAAACAGGAAATTCTTGTTTTCTCGTCCTAATTTCGGTAACATTTCAATCATCTTGAAATATGGAGCATTGTTTATAAATAACAATTGTGACTGGGTCCTTTGAAGGGGATTAAATATCCATAAGAGGTCAGTCGGGGGCACGAAAATGGATAAAATTGTGAAGTTTTAAGAACTAATTAACGTAATGTGTTCGTATTTGGTTTACATGATAGGGGTTTCAAGTTTTCTTTCTTAAAAAAATTGGGCTAGGGTCTGTTTCGGTCTAGTAAGTGGAGTTTGAGTTTTAAATGGGAATGTGTATATATTTTCTTCATAGGCTTAGTTCATTTTAAGTTGGAAATGAAGTTACAAGTGAAATCAGGTTAGCAGCTTCCCTTGTTTCTCAAGTTAAAAAAATTATTTAAAAACATTATATTCATACACAAATGTATATAAAACATTGGTAATATTGATATGAAAATAATGTTTAAACACGGAGCAACTAAATTACACTTACTCTTTATACTGCTCAAAGACTGCTGCTTTGTCCTTGTGTCCATTCGAATCCTTATCTAGAACATAAATCTAAAAGCACTCGAGGGAATCCAATGTGACTTGGAATGTAGATAGAGGGAAATGCCTGGAATTGCAGAGCAAAAGAACCGTACCTTATTTTGAACAATGATCAACTTTCTACATTATTTTGTGTTATTTTTGCTTTTCTCATCTTTGAACATGGATAGAAAGCAATATGTGGAAGAACCATTACACTATCTTGAATAATGACTAGAAGGCAAAGTGTGCAAGAATTAAAAATCTGTCTTGAATATTCTCAGAATAATCTTCCTTTTGCACCCTCTTTCCCTTTACAAACACAGTGTAGCTACTACTCAATCAAGCACTTGTTTGGGAATATCCATCGGGATTACAGGTACCCTTTTTTCTACCTATTTTCTTCCATAAAAGTGCATGCCACCCTTCTGCTGTACAATACACTCCCGCACTTTTATTATAAACGCCCTCATATCTCTCTACTTCATGTACGCCCAAAAATTATAACTGTCTGACTTTTCATAATGATATGTTGATACTAACATCTAAACTGATCTGTTTTAGGTCCCCCTCGTTAAGAAGGAGAACTTTATAAATCTGAAAATGTGTAATAAATGAGATAATGCAATGAAACATAAGAAGCTTATATTGAGACAAAGGTTGCAGTTGATATGATTTCACTGGTGCAAAGGTAATTGTTACTGAAAATGGCAAAACGGTTTCTGCTCTGTAACATTAGTTTTTAAACAACTGAGCGGTTCTGTATATGTTGTCTGCCAAGAGAAATGTTTGTTTTAGTTCTGCCTTTACTAGTCAACAGCCAGAAGTGCTCTTGCGATGGTGTGTTGTCCGTCATCTGCCAACTGTTGCAGTGTGTTAGCAGCACTTTCTTAAAAACCACTTTGCAAGTTATACTCAAACTTGACACAGGTGTTTCACATGTATGTGAGACTAAAAACAAGATTTTTTTAATCTCTAATTCAAGATAGCTGCCATTACTGAAAAAGTAAATCACTCTTTTTTTTTTAAATGAATTTAACTACCAGTATATTTTTCACAGAAGCAATAAATCACTTCGAAAGTTATTTCTGTTATATTTCTCATCCAGTTAATTTTGTTTTATTCTGCTCCCCCAAAGAGGTGAAGCATATAGTCGTCGCTTCGTTCGTCCGTGCGTGCGTCCGTCCGTCCGTCCGTGCGTCACCAAATTCTTGTCCGGGCTATTTCTCTACAACCTCTGGTTGGAATTTTATGAAACTTGCTAGGATGCATCACTACCACGTGAAGATGTGCATAATATCTTTTTGTTCCGTTCGATAATTTTTCACGGAGTTATGGCCCATTGATTCTGTCTGTGACCAAATTCTTGTCCGCGCTATTTCTCTACAACCCAATGTTTGAATTTTATGAAACTTGCTAGGATGCATCACTATCAAGTGAAGATGCGCATAATATCTTTGTGTTCCGGTTCGATGATTTTTCATGGAGTTATGGCCCTTTAATTGAGTCTGTGACCAAATTCTTGTCCAGGTTATTTCTCTACAACCTCATGTTGGAATTTTATGAAACTTGCTAGGATGCATCATTACCAAGTGCAGATGTGCATAATATCTTTGTGTTTCGGTTCAATGATTTTTCACGGAGTTGTGGCCCTTTGATTCTGTCTGTGACCAAATTCTTGTCCGTGCTATTTTCTACAACCCAATGTTGGAATTTTATGAAACTTGCTAGAATGCATCACTACCAAGAGGACATGTGCATAATATCTTTGTGTTCCGGTTCGATGATTTTTCACGGAGTTATGGCCATTTAATTGAGTCTGTAACCAAATTCTTGTCCGCATTATTTCTCTGCAACCTAAGGTTGGAATTTTATGAAACTTGCTAGGATGCATCACTACCAAGTGGAGATGCGCATATTGTCCTTGTGTTCCAGTTCGATGATTTTCACGGAGTTATGGCCCTTTAATTGAGTCTGTAACCAAATTCTTGTCCGCACTATTTCTCTACAACCTCAGGTTGGAATTTTATGAAATTTACTATGTTTGTGTTCCAGTTCGTTGATTTTTCACTGAGTTGTGGCCCTTTCAATCTGTTTGTGACCAAAGTCTTCTCCGCTCTATTCCTCTACAACCTCTGTTTGGAATTTTATGAAACTTGCTAGAATGCATGATTACCAAGTGGAGATGTGCATATTGTCTTCATGATGCTTTTTCGCTACAACCTCTGGTTTTAATCTTGTAAAACTAACTAGGATATGCACATATTGTCATTTTGTTCCGGTTCAATGATTTGCTATAGAGTTCTGTCAAGTGCAGAGCCACATATTGTTCCTGCTATGCAGTTTGGTATTTTTCAACCAAGTAGCCATCAGCACTAAGGGAATATGGTACAGAGTCAAACACTCATTTGGGGAGCATCCATCGGTTCCACCGATATTTTCTTGTTTCACTTGAAGTTATTTCTGTTATATTTTACATGCAGTTATTTCTGTTGTATTTCCCATGCATTTTTTCTGTTATATTTCCAATGCAGTTATTTCTGTTATATTTCTCTTTAAGTTATTTCCATTATATTTCACATGCAATTATTTCTGTTGTATTTCCCATCCAGTTATTTTTGTTTTATTTCACTTTAAGTTATTTCTGTTATATTTCCCATGCAGTAATTTTTGTTATATTGCACTAAGTTATTTCCATTATATTTCGCATGCAGTTATTTCTGTTGTATTTCCCATGGAATTATTTCTGTTGTATTTCCCATGCAGTTATTTCTGTTATTATATTTTCAATGCAATTATTTCCATTATATTTCACATGCAATTATTTCTGTTGTATTTCCCACGCAGTTATTTATGTTGTATTTCCCATCCAGTTATTTTTGTTTTATTTCACTTTAAGTTGTTTCTGTTATATTTTCCATGTAGTTATTTCTGTTATATTTCACCAAGTTATTTCCATTATATTTCCCCTGCAGTTATTTCTGTTGTATTTCCCATGCAGTTATTTCTGTTATTTTTCACCTGAAGTTATTTCTGTTATTATATTATCAATGCAGTTATTTCTGTTGTATTTCCGGTGCAGCTATTTCTGTTATATTTTACCTCAAGTTTTTTCTGTTATTATATATTCAATGCAGTTATTTCTGTTATTTTTCACCTGAAGTTATTTATGTTATTATATTTTCCATGCATTTATTTTTGTTGTATTTCCGGTGCAGTTATTTCTGTTATATTTTAATTAAAGTTTTTTTCTGTTATTATATATTTAATGCAGTTATTTCTGTTATATTTCACTAAGTTATTTCCATTACATTTCACATGCAATTATTTCTGTTGTATTTCCCATGCAGTTACTTCTGTTATATTTCCCATGCAATTATTTCTGTTATATTTTTCATTAAGTTATTTCTGTTATTATATTTTCAATGCAGTTATTTTTTCTTATATTTCACATGCAATTATTTCTGTTGTATTTCCCATCCAGTCATTTTTTGTTTTATTTCACTTTAAGTTGATTTTGATATATTTTTCATGCAGTTATTTCTGTTATATTTCACCAAGTTATTTCCATTATATTTCCCATGCAGTTATTTCTGTTGTATTTCCCATTCAGTTATTTATGATTTTTTTTAACATGCAGTTATTTCTGTTATTATAGTTTTAATGCAGTAATTTCCATTATATTTCACATGCAATTATTTCTGTTGTATTTCCCACGCAGTTATTTCTGTTGTATTTCCCATCCAGTCATTTTTGTTTTATTTCACTTTAAGTTGTTTCTGTTGTATTTCCCATGCAGTTATTTCTGTTGTATTTCCAATGCACTTAATTCTGTTATTATATTTTCAATGCAGTTATTTCCGTTATATTTCACATGCAATTATTTCTGTTGTATTTCCCACGCAGTTATTTCTGTTTTATTTCCCATGCAGTTATTTCTGATATTTTTCACCTAAAATTATTTCTGTTATTATATTTTCCATGCATTTATTTCTGTTATATTTCTGTAAGTGTTATAATTATTTCCCATGCAGTAATTTCAGTTATAATTCCCATACACTTTTTTCTGTTAAATTTTCCCATACAGTTATTGGTGTACTATTTCCCATGCAGTTATTTCTGTTGTATTTCCCTTGTAGTTATATCCGTTATATTTCACTTAGAGTTGTTTCTGTAAGTGTTATAATTATTTCCCAGGCCGTTATTTCAGTTATAATTCCCATACCCTAATTTCTGTTATTTTTTCAATACAGTTATTGGTGTTATATTTCCCATACAGGTATTTATGTTTGATTTCTCATACAGTTATTTCTGTTGTATTTCCCTGGAAGTTATTTCTGTTATATTTTCCAATACAGTTATTAGTGTTATATTTCCCATAAAGTTATTTCCGTAATATTTCACATGCAGTTATTTCTGTTGTATTTCCCATGCATGAAGGTAACAATGTTTGATAGTGTTGGTCCCCCCCCCCCCCCCCCCCCCCCCCCCCCCGTTGAAACATTTAAAGGTTACTCTGTTACATATGTGTCACAATTATTTTAATGCTGTTATAATTTACACATGTGGCCAGTCATTTGTCTATTTTCTTCTCATTTTTGAAATAAAAAAAATGTGTTTTCTTTTTTGTGGTAATTTGTTACATGATAATTTTGATTATTGCAGTTATGAAGATCCCAATAGAGATAGTTACGATGACCGGGGTGCAACAGCTGGCTACAAGAACCATGACTACGATGCCAAACATGGAGGTTACCACGACGAGGATTATGACAAGGTCGAGATGATTATGACAAAGATAGGGATTATGATCGCGACTATGACCAAGATTACGATCGAGATTATGACCGAGATTATGATCGCGATTATGACCGAGATTCATATAACAGGGACTCGTACAACAGGGATTCCTATAATGACAAAGACAAGTAAGTAGTAGAGAATTCTGTGTTTTTATTTGTACTAGTAAAAGGTTCACACAAAAAGAGAAAGATTGCCTAAAGAACCAGAAATTGAAAATTTATTTACTGGGTATATATAATTTTTTTGATACATGTATCTTGGAACAAGATGAATACTGAGGAATTAGTATTTGATTTGAATCGTGCACACTATCCTTGCCTACATTTTGGTCTAGAGAAAATGTTAGCTTAAGATTCATTTATTCTACTTCGATTGTGCAACAAGTTATTACAAATTACACTCAGTCTTCCTGGATAGAACCATCCCAACGCATATATGGATTAAGCATCTTTCTCAATGAGACCACACATAGCTGTAGCGGAGGATCTAACCCAAAACCCGGTCTGGATCCAATGCTCTACCACTGGACCACGCTAGAAGGTGAAGCAGCAGCCATTTAATATAATGGATTTGGTTTAATTTTCTTCAATACATTAGAAAGTTATATCTGAGAGTCTTTGTTAAAGCAAATTTATTATATTTATTTTGATTTGTAGGTTTATAGTTTGAATTATAGTTAGCATCCATATTTACGTTTTGTACTATAACATGTCTCATGTGTGTATTCATCATGACGTATATTCTATATAACTGGCTGGGTTCAGTTAGCTCAGTCAGTAGTGTGTTTGACTATCAATTCAGGGATCATGAGTTCAAATCCCCACCCGGCCAGTCTCTGATGATCGATATATGACATTTCAACTCATTGACACTCATCTCTCACTGCTGATTCAAGTGGAAAAGCTATCAGTAAATTGCAGAGATAGGTGTGCTTGAGTAGTGGTTAACCTTCCAGGACCCCAGAAAAGAGTGGCTAGGTTAACTGACCGTCTGTTAGCACTCAATTGCATAAAATGATGCTAAATTTCAATCAATCAATCAAATTCAATCCATCTATGAACTGTGTTTTAAGCACTGAAAGGCATGACATGATATGAATGAAAGATAATTTTTTTCAAACAAATTTCTGAAGGTAGATTTTATTTTTTTTATGATTTTTTATGAAAAATCATTTTGAATTTTATGAAAACCTACTACATGTATGTCAGCTGGCAAATGAATTGAATGTACAAAGTATTTACATATATATAAATGTTTGTTTGTAGATATGATGATTACGATGACAGAGATCGCGGCTACCCTCGTTATGACAACCCTCCGGACTATGAACGGTCGGACAGCTATGACAAGCGTCGCGTCAGTGAGCTAGAAGACAAGGAGTACGGGGGAGAGCCAACCAAGTTTGATGATGACGGCTACCCAATAGACACAGCGCCGGCAGCTCCGCCAACACCAGCAGTCAGTTCACATCCTTCAACATTTGTGTAGTCCAATCACCACTAAGCCATCTACATTTATGCATTTTATGAAAGTGGCATAATGTGTTTCTGTTCACGAGTGCATGAAAAATTCCTCGTTGTTTATTGCAGCATGTATACAAACTATAACATTGCTGGTATTTGTTGATTTAAAAGACTGATAAAAGAGATGGCACAAAATTGTCGCTTTAAACATCACATTCAAATACACTGGAAGTTTTTATGGAGACAAAGGTTCCTAAGATTATAGTTGTCGCACAACTAACATGTGGACACATACATGCCATAAAATATACATAAGATTATGTCATTTTCAAGTTATTTTTGCAGACGCAATATCGTTTGGTCTGGTGACTTTGCCTCTTTGCTAAAAAGCACAAGTTATAGATTTAAGCTTTTGTTTTTGTCCCAAACAGAAGCAGACTAAAATTGTGTTACTTTTATAATGTTATCATTTCCTTTTGTTTATGAAGACAGTTTAACAAAAGATAATTGTTTAAACCTGTTGGTTAGCAACTAAATTTATCTTTTTTATCACCTTTTCAATTTATTATCAGTTCATTTACTTGACTTTTTTTTTTAATAATATTTATATATTTTATTTGGTAATATAGGCCTCTGGCCAAAAATACAAACATACAAACAATACAATTTTACAATAAAGTGACAAATATACAAATAATAAATGAAGTTTTAGCATTACAATGGATATTATTAAAGTAACTATAGAATATTAACTTATAGTTTTCTAGTGTTCATTGCGTGATATAAATATTTAGCGATTGACAAAATTTCATCTGATTTTGAAGATGACATAAGGGAATAGAATAAATTAAGCTGTTTCTTAATCATATATCTTCACAATAAGTAGCTCTCATGTTGTTATACAATGGACATTCGAAGAAAAAAT
Organism: Panopea generosa; assembly: GCA_029582155.1. NCBI lineage: Eukaryota > Metazoa > Mollusca > Bivalvia > Adapedonta > Hiatellidae > Panopea > Panopea generosa. The sequence goes on along the minus strand of CM055903.1, from coordinate 14,647,431 downwards.
GATATTCATCTTCAATAACATATGTGTTTGTCCTTAAGCAGAAAAAAACAGTATCTTAAATGCCTATCAATTCCTATATGTCTCCCTTCTCTATCATTAGATCATGGCTAGAGCAATGGAAATGAGACATAGCTCTTCTATATTTATATGGCAAGTCTAGAGTTAAATAATGCTCGACGTTGAGTAAAGACTTTTAGTATTTATAATGTAATGCTTTTGGTGAAGATTCAACATCATCATGCCAATTTTGTGATTAACAGTCTATTAAGCGTTGCTTGAAAATATTAGTTACTATAGATATAATAAAGTATTATGTCTTACTGCAAGATCAGCCAGCATAGCTCTCTTCTACTGTTGCATTTCACAAAATATCTTACGTTAAAAATCACTGTAAGTCAATTTAACAATGTCTTTGTTGAATGCCCAAATTTTTATCTGTGTTTGTAATGACTGTGTTTCCAGAAAATATATCATTTTCTGCATGTTTTGAGCTCACTTTGAGCTTGTTTTGATTAATATTAAAAATATTATGAATAATTGTTGGAAAATAAGTTTACAACGATTTTTGTCATAATGTTTTTGTGAAACTCACCCTAGATGCGCCTTAGTCTTTTTCTAATACAAGAAAATCTCACAGGAACAAATTTTGAAAACTTCTAGTTAATATGGACTAATTGATGTCTTATCATTGAACTATAAACAAATACAGAATAAAGATTATGCTATTCATTTTTTTACACATATATACATGTACATACATGATTTACAAGTCAATTATAAATGGTGATTCCAATATATTAAAATTTAACATATCATATTTTTATACTTATTCATCCAATTTTACTTTATATTTTAAGCTCATCCTGAGCCAAAAACTCACGTGATAGAGCTTGTGTGATCACCCTGTGTCCATCATTAACTCTTGTATTAAAAGACTTCTACTCTAAAACCGTATTACAGATTTAATCGTAATTGGTGTGAAGTATCCCGACATGAAACTCATGTTGGTTCAAATTATGACCCTGGGGTCAAATCTAACCACATTTCATGTATTATAGACATATGGTTCAAAAGTTCTTCATAGGACCAGTCCATTAAAAAAATTTGAAAAGTTGACAAGTGAAATCAGGTGAGCACCTTGGGCCTCTTGTTGTATACAGTCATTGCCTAGAATTATCATTTTTATGTTAAATTCGCTTTTTTAATTTTAATATGTTGGAACAGTGATAAGCTCTCCGTAGAAAACCATAAAATGATAAAGTAATCTAATTAATGGTGTGGTAACGCATGTAAATACATGTATTAAAAAGAAACCTTCCACGTCGCGTATATATGTTGAATAATGTAACATTCCCTCCATCGTTAGATATGTAGTGCTCTCTTAAAGGGAGTGTATCAGGATAAACGCTATAAATATCTTAATAAATAAAATAATTATCAAAATGGATAAAAAAACATCTTATATCATAAACTTAATAGCTTAGTATGTTAAATCCACTAAAACATGAAAAAAACTATATGTAACCAGGAGTGAATTTCAAACAAAATCCACTTTCTAAAAATAGACAGCACTTAAATACTGTTTGACAACCTTTGTATTGTCATTCTGACTCTTTCTAAGACAAAACATGTCTTACTACTTGTAAACCTGTATAACGAGTATATATAGGCATGACATATTGGCAAAAAATGTTTTAGCCAATTTTAAAATGTTGAAAAATCCCGATATATTCCCTTTGATATTAAATAGTGATAAGAAAAGGCATAAAATTCAGTCATGTTTGCCCTGGATGACATCATGAACTCATTTGTGACATATGATGATGGTGATACATATGCATCAAAATTATGTCCAACTTTGTGTGTAAACTGAAAGATAGATCTATTATAAACTGAGTGTATGGTAACCTATTAGGGGATAGTATACACTTCTTATGTTTCAAGGACAAGCATACAAATCTCTCATCTCAATATAACATGTTTCTTTGTCTAAATCCATTACAATGCAGTTCTGAAAAAAAAATTCTCATAAATTAAGTTTTAGTTAACATCAATATTTTACAGTCATCTTTGGCGTATTTTCCTACTTCAGTTTAATGGCTTCATTAGATTAGAGTCCTGATCTTTGAATGTATTCCTTTATTGACGGGTCATATCTAGAGGAAATTGCAGGTGTATATTTGTTTTGATTCTTGTCTTTCACATGTACTCACCATTCACATAAAGGTATTTTTTTTATATTCAGAAGGTTGTCTTTTAATTGCGCAATTGATTGCCATAGTATATATTCATTCATTGGTAGCCAGCAGTTTGTATATTACAATTTTATATCTTATTTTCATTTTAATCGCCATTCTACATTCCAAATAGAAAAACTATATTTTCTGACATTTTCTTTTATAAAAGTAAATGACATACTTTAACTTTGTTTTTGTTTATTCCTAACCATTTATTGTAAATGTTTGATAGCTATTATTTGAGTGAGTAAAATAGTCAAGCATAATAAGGGCATTACAAATGTAAATTAATAATTGATAGAGAGTTGGTCGCTCACACCAGAGGTTGAGGGTTCAATCCCCCAATCGACCCGATGCCTCTCATAAAATAATACTCAGTACTGGTAATACCCAGGAAGTGGATCCTACATAAGGTCGAGTGATGAACATTGTGAACAATTTTTTTATATAATCGGGCAATGTTTGTTGTTGAAGCGAATGTTGATTAAATATACAATTTTTAGTTAAAAAAACATAACTCATGTAAAATTTGAGATGCGGAGTTGGGATTAGTTCCATGCAAAGTCTTGTATACCAATTTAATATTTAATGCCTGCAACTTGGCAGTATTACTTCAAATTGGTAGTACTTAGTAAAAATGAGGTAATAATGAAATTAAAAAAAAAATAGTTTCCTTATAAGAGAGACTTGAGTGAAATGGGGGGTGATTTTCCAAAATGTTAATTGTAGGTAAAATAACCTCTTTTTTACACTCTCATAGTATTCAATGACAAATTGGAGATATTTGCTTCATAAAAACCACATTTTGGCAAGTGTATGCCTCAAATAAAGCATATATGTGCATATTTACATTGAAATTTCATGAAAAATCACAGAATTTTGAAGATTTTTTTATTTTGGATGATTTAAATGTGCAATTTTTAGCATGTACATTGTATTGAATAATGTATTTTGGTAAGATAATGTCTTCAGTGTATCATGAGACTATTTTGGTGTAAAAATTTTAATGGAATTAGGTAAAAAAAAATTTTTTTTTGGTAAAATTAGTCAAACACATCAAAATTGCATGTCGGTCAACATCTCGCGCCTGTATATAATGATCATGTAAAAAGTGGTATTTTGACAAAAATTTCAGTATTTAATGCCTGCAACTTGGCAGTATTACTTAAAATTGGTAGTACTTAGTAAAAATGAGGTAATTATGAAATTAAAAAAAAAAGAGTTTCCTTATAGGCATAGTGCCACCATTGCAAAAAGGAAGTGCTTCCGTAGGGTAGTCGCATATAGTGGTTATAAATAATCCTCAATTCTTCTTCTTTAACAATGCATTTTCCTTATTTTAATGCTCATTTTTTTATTTGAATGGCATTATTGATGTATTTTGAACATTTTGATAGCATTGTCATGTTTGAATTGTGAATTTAGAAAAAAAAAATGATGCTTGGAAATTGGGGTATGAATTCATGATTTTTGAAGTCTACTTTCACTTTGTCACCAGTGTACACACTGAGCAGAAAAAAAATCTCTTATATGACACATGACCCCTACTTTTCTCATCATATTTTGATAGTGCAGAGGTTGACAAACAGTAAAATGTAGGTTTCACTTCTTTCATTTGGGACCATCTATGAATGACAAGCCTTCAAACTTTTATTATTTACTATAGAATAAAGAACAAAAATCAATGGTGGGGTTACACCTTGTTAACACCGGAAGTCTTCCATGAAAATAAATATACCATTAGTACGTACATGTCCAAGAATTAGTTACTCATGATTAGTAAGCATGACTATTTCCTCATTAGTATTCATCCATTACTGTCCTTCCGTACTAGAAAAAAATATTAATAATATAAGACTTCCGGTGTTTACAATTGATGCGCATGCGTGAAGGGAAAAGGCGCCAATATTTTTTTGGAAGAGGCTATTTATCAAGAAGGTTCCCCTGTCACTGCGCATGATCAATATTTTTTTAATTTCGCAATATCTCTCCTGCGAATATGAAAAACCCAAACCTCCATTTTTGGAGAACCTTCTTGACGTTTATCTGTTTGTATTACATTTTTCTGCATTGTGAAGGAAAAATGATGATCTCTTGAAGAATATACATTATATGTTTCTACATTGTGAAGGAGAAATAACATTTAGACATTGATTGGTAGGTGTTTTTCGATTAGAGTTCTGTAAATATCATAATAATGTGACTTTAAAATTTGGTTTTACCAGTGGGAGTTTGTTATTTTTAGTTTTTTATGAGTATAACAATGTAATCGATAACCTCCCCCCGCCACCCCTTCTCATACACAGACAAACGTGTATATGGAACTGCCATTATAAGAGTTTAAAAGCAAAAACATCAAAATAATACACCGCATTAAAATGCACCCCACCCACAAACAGATCTTTAACAGTATACTGCAGTCTCAACAAACGTTTACTCTTCGAGAAAAAATGACAGTGATTGTTTCTATTTATACTTATTAAAGAGTGGTTTAAAACATTAAATATTGTTGTGTTACTTCTGTGTATCATTATTAATTGTGTTTTTTATTGTAGAAATTGTAAATACAGAAAAGAGGTAATACTTTCTTAGCTTTACACAGGAAGTCTATCAGGGAGAAAGTCTTTGTAGTACAAGAAAGATCAAACTCCTCCAAGTCTGACCTTGGACAAATTGATAGACTTCCATTACTTTTTCATAATGATATATAATAAAGGCTTTCAATTGTGCAATGATGTGGACTTTGGTTAAAATATTTGGTATGAAATATGGCTTATTTATACAAATAAGACAATCATTAAGCAAAGTTTAACTTATAAACTTTTTAAACCCTATTTAGTTTCCATTCAGTAAGGCAAATTGAAATGAAAATAAAGAATATTGAAATACTTGCATACAATCATTCAGTCTGTATGTCAACTATATATATAGTGTGTTATTGTCAGTCACTTCACTTCAATTATTAATTATTGTATTCTATTTTTTTAATAATGTAAAACTTAAACCAAAATAATAATGGTGTGTATGGCATGCTATAAGTACAAGCATTTAGTTATTTAAGATTTGGAGATACTAATTTGTTTGAACTGTCAAAGGTTCACGTACAGCAGGCCAAAAATAGAATTAGTAACATATTTTATGGTCATTTAGCGAAGAGAGTGGACATCTGATATATAGAAAACCGTGCGTTATGTGTTAATGATGTGCATTGTTGAAACAATATTTCTTTATGAAAATCAATTGAATTTGGGTAGTGCTTAAAGTACCAGTTTGCATTTCATTGGCACCATGATGTTGCTTTGCTTTTAGTTTGTAGGACATTACATTTCATGGGATGCTTACTGTAGCCTAGGTAGCCATAAAGATGTGCACAACTGTGCTTATTCAACAGGACTTAGAACAAAGTCACTATTCAAACAATGACATTAAATTGGTAGCTAGATACTTGTTGTTTTTTTTTTAATATAAAAAAAAACATCATCATAGTTATTCTTTCATCTTAAATAATTTGAAAATATATTGTAAATTATACAATTTTGAGTTTTCATTGAAAGATGAAAAACATTCTCTAGTCTAGTTCGGACTTCAGACATTAATCTAGCCTGTTTTTCATCACTGGACCAAACTCAAAATTATGCTACCATTCCTGAAATAAACACAAACTTATTTTCTAATATAAGCATTTTTCACTATCCTCATTTCATAAATTCAAAACTGATTTACAATACGTAGTATGAAGCCTCCAACAGATATCCTTAGTTGGGATTGATCCAACATCTTCCATCTTAAAGACAAATGTACTTCATTGTACTATAAGGATGCATTTTGAAGCTGCATTAAACTTACACTGTACATTAATTATGATAGTTCAAATTCCTGTTTTATTTTTAAGTCTTGCAGTAATTCAAGCTTTAAAAATGTTTGCTTTTAATTATCAATTTTGTAAAAATTAAATCGTCGCCATTAAGCAAACTTGAATAAACCAACAATTGGAAAACTTTTTACTCTTTTTACAGCGACACACATACACATACATGTATGAAGAGGTACATAGGTAAGAGAAGTAAACTTACCTTGACACACATACACTCCTTGTACATAGGTATGAGGAGAGAAAATCTTACCCCAACACAAATACACTCCTCATACATAGGTACGAGGAGAGGGAGACTTACTTTGACACACATACACTCATCATATATTGCTATGAGGAGAGGGAAACTTACCTTTACACACATATATTCCTTGTACATAGGTATGAGGAGAGAGAAACTTACCTTGACACACATACACTCTTCATACACAGGTGTCAGGTTAGTAAAACTTACCTTGACACACATACACAGTTGACAGGTGAGTGAAACTTACCTTGGCACACATACACTCTTCATACACAGGTGTCAGGTGAGTGAAACTTACCTTGACACACATACACTCTTCATACACAGGTGTCAGGTTAGTACAACTTACCTTGACACACATACACTCTTCATACACAGGTGTCAGGTGAGTGAAACTTACCTTGACACACATACACTCTTCAGCAATTGGTACCAGGTGAAAGAAACGTACCTTGGTACACATACACTCTTCATAAACAGGTACCAGGTGAGTGAAACTTACTGTGACACACATACACAGGTGTCATGTGAGTGAAACTGACCTTAACACACATACACTCTTCATAAACAGGTACCAGGTGAGTGAAACTTACCTTGGCACACATACACTCTTCATAAACAGGTACCAGGTGAGTGAATCTTACTGTGACACACATACACAGGTGTCAGGTGAGTGAAACTTACCTTGACACACATACACTCTTCATACACAGGTACCAGGTGAGTGAAACTTACCATGACACACATACACTCTTCATAAACAGGTGCCAGGTTAGTAAAACTTACCTTGACACACATACACTCTTCATACACAGGTGTCAGTTGAGTTTAACTTACCATGACACACAAACATCAATTTAATTTACTAAATATATATTTAAATTATACCTGGATAATATGTGCCTGATTAGGACTAAATTCAACTAGTTGCTGAGTTGGTGCTACCTGAAATCACAAGTAAAATTTGAGGTGCAAATAAGATAACTTACTAATATTTTTGTAAATTTTGGTGTTGTTAAACAAACATTTGATCATTGATTTTCAATTAAAACCTTTACATCAATCATTACTGACTTCAAGTCTAGTAACACATGCTGTATCAATGAGGTGAATATTTGTATCAAGCTATATCAAATTTGTTTCAGGGATTTAGATCATTTGGAGCAGTCAGCAGACACTGTGCTAATATGAACTTTAAACTGTATCATGACCTAGACTTGATCTAATACTTGAAAGGACACACAGTTTTGTATGATGCTATTCTTATATCAATGCAACAGAAGATAAAAACAGAGAAAAAAAGTTTATAAGAAATATATTGTTTTAATTATACCTGGATGACTTCAGACAGCGCCTGATCAGGGTTAACTACCAGTACATGGTCAGTTGGCACTACCTGTAATATATGCAAATATTTGCTTCTTTAAACCTACATAAGGGTTTCTCCATGACCTAGTGGTCTAAGGCGCTGTCTCAAGATCATTGACCTCTCACAGCTAAGGTCATAGGTTCGAGATCCACTTGCTCCAAAAACTTAAATAGAGGAAGTTTGCCAGTTACTTGTGGAAGGACAGTGCTTCTACTCGGATTCATTATGAGGTCTTCTACCACCAATAAAACTGGATAAGCCATATATAGCCTGAAATGTGTTAAAATAGCTTTGGTGCTATTGCCTTTGCATTATTTATGTTACATAAATGCTTCAGGAACTTTTAACCTATGGTTGATTTTCATTCTATAAATAATTTATAATGATTAAATGACAAAACAAGTCTATGAATCAATTTTTTAAACTGAGTCTGATTATTTGTCATAATGCAACACCATGGACTGTTGTCATATTTATCTTGATCTTGGACTCATTATCCAAAAGGCTACAGAGGTAATTGTCAGTATATTTATGTATAAAAGTTGCAAGTGCATATTTATTGTTTTGAGGCATTTCAATAAAGAGTAGTTAGTCAACATATTTTTTTCTCCATTGGTACTTGTATTGTTTTATTTACTAAAAATAACTGTGAATGTATGAAACGAGATTATTAAAATACAACTTTATTTTACCTGGGTGATCCTATCTGGTGTAAGACCAGGACTGACAGCAACATGCTGATTTGGCACTACCTACAATCAACAAAATTTAATGTTAGCTAAGTTGTATAGATCTATTACATTATTGAAACTGTAAAAATTATTTATACATTAGTTACATTTTAATAAAATTAGTCAAATCAATCAGACATTTGAAGCGCTATTGCAGCCTCATCAAAATTTGATAGATTATAATAATATAATTACACAATGTCATTCACACACAAATTCAGTGAATCCTGGGCAATTGAATAGAACTGATGACACAGCTCTGTAAACAACGACAAAAAGTGGTTCTTTAAAGAAAAAACATATTGTACAATGTGGGAAGATATATGTATTAATTGAATTGTTTGAATGCAACTCTATATTACCTACAGGTGCAATTCCTGGAAAAGGATCTACAGCAAACTGTGTTGGCGCTAACCTACAATCATGGCAAGTGAATATTTCATGATATCAACTTATTTGTCTGCTAACATATTAAAGTTTTGTATGATATTGTAATGTCTTTATTTTTTTTGTCCAAAGCAATATTTAATTGTGTTATTAATGTTTGTTTGAATATTTAGCATCATTATTATGCCACTGATGGCCTTACAACTTGGTTCCTGGAAGGTTAACCAGTACCAGTGCTTGACACACCCCATCTCTGCAAGCAACTGACAACTTTCCTACTTCAGCATCAGTAACAAATGACAATATATATCAATCATCACTGAGATGGTGACTTTGTGGTGATTTGAACTATGACAATGAAATGATAGTCAGACGTGCTACTGACTGAGCTAACCGGGCACAGCTATTGATGGAATCTAAAATGATATACATACCATTTAATGTATTTAAGTGTATTCATTTCTTTTTTAATGGATATTCTTTATCTCACAATGGTTACCCTAAATAATAACACATTATTTATTTTAAACAGTTGTAAAGTATTCTCAGTGACTCTCCTGTCATTCTTTTTAAACTCTATTTATAGGAATATATTTTAACAATTAAACTACCATTATAGTTGTGCTCATCAGAAAAAAAATAAACACAATGACAGGATCTGAAAACATAAATTACAATGGATACAATTAAACCATTTTCAAAGATTGGTAGAATGTGGGGCGGAAGTCAAATGGATATAGTGTTGGCTGCTCATGCCTGAGGTTGCGGGTTTAATCCCTAGCTCGATCAGATACCTCTCATAAAACAGTTACTCACCAGCACAGTTGGCTATATAATGTTTCAAACTCTTTTCCCCTTGACTGAAAGTGTGACACATTACCGACTTAGTGCGACATATTGCAATTTCTTGAAAGCCTTTTTATTTTGCTTCTTTGGAGACAACAAATCGGATGTCAAAATAATTAAAAAGCTGTGCATAAACACCTTATTTATGAGCTTAGTTACCAACCAAGATATTAACCCTGCAGTGGACGGATGTACACACACCTTAGTATAATATTCTTTATTAAATTATCAACCAGTCCATACATTGATTTATTGACATGCAATTTAAAACTAAGGCTATTATAGTCAATTAGTATACTAAACACTTGGTGTGTTTGTTGTGTGTGTGTGTGTGGGGGGGGGGTTGTAGTACGAGAGCACTGACTCTATGTTCGATAGGGGTGGGGGGACTGGAGTTCGATCCTCCGCCACGATTATGTGTGGTGTCCTTGAGTAAGACGCTTTTCACGCATATGCTAAGTACTGGTTCTACCAAGGAAGAGCGTGATTTGTCAAAGTTGAAAACTGGTACCAAGTTTCACAATTGTAGCCTAGTAAAATTAATAAGTTCAAACTAACCTCTCATGTACATGTACATGATTGACTTAAACAAAGCATAAACTAAGATTATCACATGTACCTGCGTTTACATCCAACCACTAATTCCATGTAAAAGACATTATTATTACCGAAAGCATTAACATTTCATGTTTACTGTCAATCTTGGATTTTAGCGGTAAATAGAAAAGTCTGAGTATTCCGAATGTTACAAGTTGATCATGTGCATTGACAGGGAACCTTCTTGATATTTAGCCTCTACCTATTTTTTTCTGCAGGTAGCCATCTTATATTTCGTGAAAATATTGACCTGTTTCTAGGTGAGTACCTTTATATAGAAAATTTTTACCAAATTTTCATTGTTAAATTAACATGAAAATGTCTAGAGATTGCCATGTACCATTTCTTTTAGTTTGGGAATTGGTTTGTAACAGGAAAAGTAATAATTCAATGTTACTTCATGAGAAAGTAGGTCATGTTTACATTTCGTTTTAAGGAACTAAACTGGTTTTGCTGTTGTGTAATGCATTCGTCAAACAGTTTCCCTACTGATATTTATGCAGTATTGTTGTATTGAATGATGCAGTTTTGTATTATTTAGCGATTCTTGTGCGATTTATTGACATTGCTGTATTGCTTTCACTCATAAGAAAGTAGGTCATGTTTACAATTTATTGTGATTACCCCATTAACTAAGTATGGACTTACCAAGATCTCCACTGTAGCCGGCGCCGTGGCCTATGCTATAGATAGAATGGAGCCGATCTTGGAGGTGGTGTCCGTTTAGTTGTAATGTAGATATGGTAATGACGGATTCTTCCCATCGACAGACTGGTTCCCTGGTGGCCAATTAGACTGGTACCGAATCCGTCCGAATTACCCGAAAAGAATGAAACGGTCCACATGGGATATGCCTGATTTCACCACACTCCTCCCCATTTTATATATAAAGTCCCCCTACCCCCATTTCTCTTGGTTGTACTAGATTGACCAATTGCCTTGTAAAGAACCCCTTTTATGGAACATATAATCTCTGACATATGATTATTATATGTATACCTCCCCGAGTAGGATATATGAAACTCCATGGCTTCATTCTTTTAAAACTGATTAAAACTTCATTCACTATATATATATATATTAGTTTGTCTACATTATGAAACTGCCTGGCTTCATAATTTAACTGTTTTTAAAAACGTCATATTGCTATATGAACATGTAAAAACACTGATGGAGCTTTTTGGCTCCATGAGTCAATTATTTAAAAACCTCCTATGTCTGTATTAGCACATAAAATAGTTGTAAAGAACTCCTTGGTTCTATTTACTTTGGATCTTCCTGGATCCTTCATTTAACTCAGTAAAACATACTTATAAAAATCCCCTGTTCCCATATTCCTTATCTATTTACAAGGCACTTAATGGAAGGCTCTCTTCCATTAAGTCTGACACTGGGGTCTTCTTGGATCCCTTTATTCCTATATATATAACCTTCCAGATGGAACACAGGGCTCCATCTAGTGTCTAAAGGAACACCCTGGTTCTCCTTTGACTGAATTGACTATTTAAGCCACATCATACCATTCACAAGAATTTATTTGCGGCAATAAAACATTGTAGCGTTGACTGCAGTTTTCTCTAAGATAACCTCCATGGGTTTATCTAAGATCAAACCTAAGATCTCGGCTACAAAGCCCAATAAATGCGGGGCACTTATTGAGAACTCTGCGCAGACAGGGAAGTAAGGTCCGCTCCGTTTCCAATAACAGCCTGTCAAACGGAATTCTCTTGAGTGCTTCAGCCTGCCTGATATTGAAGATTTTGGCTACGCCCGTAAAACCAAACATTGTGTTGGGAAATGCCTCTGTCCATCTGTTCACCGTCTCCATGGATCCCGTGAAACAATGAAAGTGGATTCTTTGACTGGAAGAAACCTGCTCTTTGAGCAATCCAAGGCACCTCATATAGACCTCAAAACCTGTCGGATCTGAAGCCATGCCCCGGCAATGGAGAACGAGGACCTGGTGTGGGTTCAAGTATCAAAACAGGGTCTTTAACTGCTCTTCTTGAAAAAAACATCTGTCTGGGTGGACAGAATGATCTAGCCCAATTTCTCCCAGCCCCACAACTACGGGCATACCCAAACATTTCTGTAAAGCAAGTTATTGGGGTACGGACAACATCTTCTTGGGATGGGCCCACACTAATACTGAAACCCCGTCCGCAGCTAGTTTCCACACCTCCTCCCTGTCTGTGATTCAGGGTCACAGAAAACGATGGTGTAGCCTGCGAGCTTCAGGTGGTACCCATATTTTTGGTCATCGAGCTCCATGGCTTCGAAGACTTGTTTCATCGAAGAATATGTTGACAGTCCCAACTTCTTTCGTGTCCTATTCAGATGGAAATGACTGTCGAATCCATACAGGACAGGTAGCCCAGCTTTACCTATAATGTTTTCATGTTCTGGACGTTCCAACCCTGGGAACATCATGGAATGGTCGAGCTTCTGCACAGGTGGTTCCGACCGTGGGAACGTCTGTGTCTGACCAGAGGGGTGACGGTTATCCACAGTGATGAGAGTTGCTTTGAGCGTATCCAATCTTTCTTTGGACATGCAGTTTGCAATGGCTAACAAACATCGCCAGTGAATAAGAACCGCAGGTGAGGTAGGCGGGTCCAACGAGAATGTAGTTGGAACTGGCCACTTCTGTGATATGCACATCTGTGTCATAGATTCCCTTTGCGGTTGGATGATTTCCAACCCTGGGAAAATCAACCCGTTGTAGCCAATTTGGCTGACTACATCGCTCAGGGTAGCTTGTGATCCCAACATATTTCTGGCAAAAGCTGCCAAAGCTACTGTACGCTGTTGGCATAGAGCTGTTGTTGGTGGCAGTTGTTCATCAAAAATAGCCGGGATATGTTGTTCCAGGAGATGTCTTTTGACAAAGCTCGTCTCCATGTTACAACCGGGGATGGTACAGATCTGGGGCCGCCTTTTCCTTTTCTTCCCCGTGGTTTGTACTACCTCCCGAGAATCTACTGATAACTTTTGATGCTCCTCAGTGCGAGTTTGTTCCTCCATGGTAACAGACTGCACTGGTATTGGAGAAACTGGGTTCAGTGAATCTCCAGGTCGGCTGTGTATATTTCTGTTAGAGTTCCAGAAGATCATCGACCCCTTCATGGGAGCCTTTGTGACTATTCTTCTGTTACCCTAAACTTTTAGGTGGGTGGTTTAAGGTGGTGACACCCGCAATTTTCTTCCTGGTTGGTTCAACTACTCTTGCTCTTGACTTACCATCTCGTTGTTGCCATGAAAGTGTAGAAGAACTGTCAGGGAAAGAACTAGAAATTGCAACGGTATCAGTCCCTCGCCTTCCCGGTGAAGATCGAATGCAAACTTTCAAATTAATGAACGAGTCTGATTCTTTGGGTCTATTTTTCTTGGTATGAGTGACCAGTGATTTACATGAAGCTGCAGCCATGGCTGCTTTTACATGTAATTGGAGTGACATATCCAGACCACTGTGGGAGGTTTGGGTGGTTATAGGGACAACCGACATTCTGGGGGAATATCAGGCAGACCTTTTCCGACCACCTCTCTCAGAGAAGGTCCGGGGAGCTTGTGCATAATCTCGGGTCTAATTTTGGAATGGATCTCCATGGTTCCACTTTCCTTAACCCCGACTGTTGCATCTTTGAAAGAAGTCTGATGTACCATAATGGCGCGCTCACTCGGCATGTTGGTTGCGGTTAGAATTTCCGCTCGCCGTTCCATGTCAGGATAGTGTCCAGTCTAAAATCTCTTACAGGGCTAAATTTATCCCTGACAACTTTCACCTTTTTGGTATGGATTTTCCATATATTATCGGATAGCCAGCTGTCAGAGAGAATAAAGGTAGCTTCCCTGGCTGCTCTCTTCAACCACTGATTGGATTTTAGTCTTTAAGGTATTGCAACCTGACCGAGCGTTAAAACATTAGCTTCTTCTTGATTTAAGCCCCTGCACATGAATAACCCCATAAAAATATCACTGGTATGGTCTGCGGTATCTGGCATGTATCTGCCATGATATCTACACTCATAATTTTTGTAACTTTCCCCAATTCACCACGATCTACAACAACAGAATTACTTCTATGAGCAATACTAGTATTCTGCAGACTATGGTGTCAATTGGTTCAGGACTAGATAAATCGTTGGCTGGCATTTCTAATAACTGATCTTGGAGTGCAATGGACATAGAAAGTCCTGGCGATACGGCCATATTCATTTGCGTTTGGTCATTTGATGTTAGTTCAGCTTTCTGGTGGTCTTCCACGAGTAACACCTTTTTACTAACTGGATCAGATTCTGATTTCAAATGACTAGAATTATGGTATTTCATGAGTTCCATAATTATTTTATCATTGATGGAATTATTTTCGATTCCCATTTTCAATGCTTTCTGGTGGTCTTCCATGAGTCCCGCAATTTTTATATTACATTATTTGTTTGGAAGCTGCTTGTGTCATGGTGGTCTCTCTTTAGACTATTTTCGATTACATGGATTGGCCTACAGTCTCCCTTCTTCACTGACCTGGACACATTAAAACAACCATTTTGTTGAGCGGAACCCTGTATTGTTTTTGTATCTGACAAGGCATAACACAAGGGTGACTTTTTGACCCGTTTGCATACTGTGGCCTTATCTGATGTACACTTCATCACAGTTTTCCGCTGGTTTTTGTTTGTTGTGTTCAACATTATCACATGTCCATAGCAAGTGTTCGAGGATCTCTCTGACCATTTTGAGTTTATAGGTGCTCTCTTTCTAGAACTACTGTTACGCTCTTGACTTCTGAACTGGACTTCTTGTAAATGTGTATACCAGTACATTGCATCTAAAGCTGCATTGATAGAGCGTGGCTTGAGCATATAAACATGTTGTCCAGCGTCCTTGTTATGACAACCCTGGCAAAATTGCAGGACAGCTTGATGAACAATATTATAAATCCCTGAATGCCATGTTTGCCAATTTGCACACCCTATCCGCCCATTCTTCTAAGCTCTCTTTGTGACTTTGTACACATTGCTGGAACTTAGCAAAGACTGTTTCTGGTTACTCCTTGGCACCAAAACGCTTTTCCATCTTTCTCCTCTGTTCAGGAAATGGCATTTCTTCATCCGGCTCAATAACAACAGAGTAAAAATCTTCTGTGGTCCCTGCCAGTGTCAAAGAAAGAGCAACCTTGCACTGCTTCTCAGTCTATGAGAAATACCATCCAGTTAGATTTGCCATCAAATTCTAAAGTGTTTGGGATGTCAATGGTCTGAACATATTTCTTTCTGTATGGTCTTCATCATCACTATCATCCCATTTGATGGCATGTAATAGTATTCTCCTCTCCTTGAGAAGAGCCTCTTGTTTGGTTCTGGAGTAGTACCAGTTTGCTCACCTCTCCTTGGGATAAGCTTTTTCATTTTTTTTTTGTTACTCCATCTTCCATTTCATAGGATTCTTCTCTCCTTGGGAAGAATTTCCAATTTTGTTTTAAAGTAGTTTGCTCACCTTTCCCTGTGCCAAGCTTTTTAATGCCTCTTTTCGTGTCTCTTTTTCATAGATGTGTTGCCATAGTCACAACATAAATGAATTGAAACAGAGTAGGCCATCTGGTATTAAACTCTGATCAGATTGTAAACAAACAAATGCGGAAACCAATGACATTTTTTTATCAGTAACAAACAATTATTCACTACAGAAATCATTACAGAGAAGAAAAGACACAGAGTAGGCACATGGCACTAAACAATGGTCAAATTGTGAACAGAAACAGAAACCATTGACAATAGCTCTGTCTCTGAAGAATTATGAATTTAGGCCACCTGGCTCTAAATTCTGATCAAATAAACATTAGCTGTAATGTTAATATAAATACAGTCGAATCTAACTGAAAAACAAAATAAATCAACAATGCAAGACTGTTTATCTTAGCACATGTGTAACCAAAGAATTTCCTATCTGCTATCCCTGTTGAGTTAATTGCAGAATTGTTGGAATTCCTATCTGCTATCCCTGTTGAGATTGTTCAGAATTGTTGGAATTCCTATCTGCTATCCCTGTCGAGATAATTTCAGAATTGTTGGAATTCCTATCTGCTATCCCTGTTGAGATTTTTACAGAATTGTTGGAACTATGAAAATAATTTTCAAAAATTCCGGTTTGTTTAGGTTTTGTTTTTTGTATTCAGTTCGACTGCGTTTCCGGTTTGAAATTTTCAACTCTATTTCCGGTTACAGAATTTAAACTTTAAAGTATTTTGTAGCTTTTAAATAAACTCTTTTGTTGTCCAACCTTGTCCAACAGTCTAGTTAAGAGCATTATTTATTGCATTAACCCGGAAGATGTTGTTTAGCGGAGGTGTAACCCGTTTACCAATCTGAAATTAAACCCTGGTCTTGGTTCCATTCAAAATGGCGGGAATTTTTCCAGCCGAGATTTTCCAACTTTCGTTTGAAAAATACCCCGCTTTCCAAATTATCCTCGTCGCCAATATTGTGATTACCCCATTAACTAAGTATGGACTTACCAAGATCTCCACTGTAGCCGGTGCCGTGGCCTATGCTATAGATAGAATGGAGCCGATCTTGGAGGTGGTGTCCGTTTAGTTGTAATGTAGATAGGTAATGACGGATTCTTCCCATCGGCAGACTGGTTCCCTGGTGGCCAATTAGACTGGTACCGAATCCGTCCGAATGACCCGAAAAGAGTGAAACGGCCCACATGGGATATGCCTGATTTCACCACAAATTCATTGCAGGTTACCATCTTATTTTCCTAAAGATTTTTTTTCTATTTCATGGCCATCATAGATAATATCATATAATAACAATATATATTCATTGTTTTATTGATTATATATGTTTAAATATTGCATTCTGTGTTTGGTTTATTTTTTTAATTAATAGGGGAACATTAGTGTTGACATTGCGTCATTCGAAAGTAGGTCATGTTAACAATGTGTAACAGAATGTGTTGGGTCACTTCGCTTACCGAAATGTAGCTTATTTCGGTAATTTACCGAAATGTATCTTACAGTTATGTTATCACGCTATTTGATCTACATTTCGGTAACTGAAGTACACATTTCGGTAAATTACCGAAATATGCTACATTTCGGTAATCGGAGTGACCGGAATTATTTTATCCAATCAATAATGATAATTCTATTTTGTGGAGAATCTCACAGTTAAACTCGGATTGTGTTTAGTCATTACAAGTATTGTTGAAATGGATGGAGTAAATTATTTTATTGAATCTGGGTCATTTTAAGGTATGATAACCTAATGTTTCATGTTGAAATCGACCAGTTTATGTCAAAATATTGTCATTTACGCGTTGTTTCATTTTGGGTATTGCTATACAGTACAGCAGGGAAAAATAATAATTCCGACATTACGTCATAAGAAAGAATGTCATGTTTACATACGATATTAGTTTTGCATGCAGGTGTCAAATTCTTTATTTCGTTTTAATATTTATATTTATTCAGCATTGTTGGGATAAAAAATGTATATATTTTCACCCAATTTATTCGCATAGTGCAGAGCTACAGATAAGCTTTTGTAGTAATTGGGTATTTCACCCCTTAACTTTTTATGTAACTGCGTATTTCGGTTTTCTATTGCTTAACAATTTTATTTTTACCCATCAAATTTTGCTCAATTGCTTTTTATTATAGAGAGCAACTGCTTATTTAAGACTGTGTTTTATAAAGTTCAAGCCATGGAAATTTGTTTTTTTTCCGGTCCATGACATTTTTTTAGCTAACTTGAGCAGAAGGCTCACAGGTGAGCTTTTGTGATCGCCTGGTGTCCGTCGTCTATCGTCCGTTGTTAACTTTCAGCTTTTAACATCTTCTCCTCTGAAACCACTGGGCCAATTTTGATATAACTTCACAGTAATGTTCCTTGGGTGACCCTCTACCAAGTTTGTTCAAGCCATCTTGATTCATCAAAAAAACATGGCCCCCAGGGGGTGGGGCAAGTTTAATTAGTAAAAACTTAAAAAATCTTCTTGTCAGAAACTACTGGCTCGATTTTAAAATAATTTCACAGAAATGTTCCTTGGGTGACTGTACCAAGTTTGTTCAAGCCATATTGATTCGTCAAAAAAATGGCAGCGAGGGGGTGGGGTTAGTTTTATGTCAAATTAATGTCCTTGTTTTATAGCATAAATGTCTGTATAAAGCAATTATTATAAGAAGAGGTAATAAACTCTTTAAATAAACTTTTTTTTTGCTATTATTGTACAATATTATACCAGATATAAGTTTTAAAAGATAATTCATCATAAAAAGATGAATGATGCAATTATAATCAATGATTGAAATATTATTCATAAGTCATGAACCATTTTAAAATAGGTGTTTTTCTGAATATAAAAGTCAGAGTTTTTATGGTTCAGATAGGGGTTTACTGCTTCATAATAAAGCAATACCATATTTTTAGCTAGTTTCTTCACAGCAAGAAGTCTGCTTGAGATTTTCAGTGTCAAAGTGTACTTGAAATCTCGGAGGAGGAGCTTAATTGTTTTTGGGGGAGAGTGCACTGCGACAAAGATTCTTTCAAGCGATAGGCTTTGGGAAGGCTTGTGTTTGAAACTCATAGGAATATTTATTGTGCTGGAACTGTGGATTGTTTCATGCGCAATTGTTTAGTCTGATGCTTGAGTTTGAAACCGTTCTCAAACATAACAGGTTAGTTTTGTGCTGGAACTGGATTTTTATCTCAGTTCGAAGACTTAGGTTTGGAACAGTCTCCAAACGTTTAGGCAGTGCCAGTTATAGTAAAAACTTCAAAAGCCTTCTTGTCAGAATCTACTGACCTGATTTTGATGTTATTTCACTGACATTTACCATGGGTGAACCTCTGCCAAGTTTGAACTCTTCTACGCATCTGTTACATCTTCAAATCAAATAAAAATTCTAACTACTTGCCCATCTCGTCTTTCTGGAATTTTGAGTGTACATGTATTATATAATCTACTTAAGTTGGGTGACTCATGGTCAGTCAGGTGAGCAATATAGGGCCATCTTGGCCCTCTTGTTTATTTACTCGACCACCATCATGTTTCTTTGGTACCGAGACGATTCGGGACAAAATTTCGTTAAGAATTTCACTTGCAATGTGTTGCGGCAGATGCACAAACTGTGCAAACAGGTCATCTAAGATTCTTTTACAAAAGGCATCTTTGCTTTCCACCGGTCAGTGCCCAAATAACCGAGCAGTGTGTTTGTTTGGACAGGTTGCGGTCACTTTTTCTATCCCCGCGAAGCCATTTCTTCCGAAAGCGGAAATTGTATCCGAGACTGGTTTACAACATTTAACCCTTTGCCTCATATAGGTATTATCATATCAACCACACTTTCCAACATTAAGACTTCATTTTATGCTTTTTTTGTATATGGAAACTTTGTAGAGAAATTAATTCTCTTTGTCACAGTGTAAATTGTAAGGCATATATTAAATGAAATATAGGAAGTAAACATTTATGTATAAAATTTAGCACTTTACATAATGCGACCGGGCGATGACCTCGCTTGATCACGCTTGACCCGTATGTTCGATTGGACGCTATTTTTATAAAACTTTAAATAGTAACACTATGATGTCATGGATAATTTTACTTGGGGAAATATTATTTTACACAAATATAAACTTCCTGTCGCGGAAAATGAAGTTAATGTGTATTATTTTTGCGGTTGAAATACACGGGCGTGAATTGTCGTGATCATGAGGCTATCGATAGAGGCGTGGAAAGTCGTCTCTGAGAGGCTATCGATACAGGCGTGAAAAGTCGTCTCTGAGAGGCATAGGGTTAACTAGACAAGAAACCAAATAATTAAATATCAAACAAATGTCTCGCTACCGCAATATTAATGAAAAGAACGAAAAACATTCTTCTTCCAGTTTCAGTTCATAACTCAATACATGTTACTGAGTATTTTTTAACTGTGTGACTATGAACATGTGCCGTTAAGGATCGAATGACATTCCAATTTAAAACACCGTATTTATAGCTTAAAAGATAAAAACATCCTGAGTTTGGGCCAGTGTGGTACATGTATGGCCAAAAATGTGCACCTCTTCACAAGTATGTCCATTTGTAACCCACTATATGTCTTTGGTAACTGTGGTTTACTGTGGTTACTTGCTATATATCTTTGGTTACTTTTGGTAACTTACTGTTTTTTCAATTTCTCTTACAGGCATTTTGTCCATTTGTAACCCACTATATGCCTTTAGTAACTGGGGTTACTTAATATATGTTAATTAAACTTTTGATTGCACAGATACATGTAGGCTAAATGCTTTTAAAATCAAGCATAGTTTTCTGAGGATTTTTATAAGTGCACAGATACATGTAGGCTAAATGCTTTTAAAAATCAAGCATAGTTTTCTGAGGATTTTTTTAAGTGAGTTCAGAAAAAAATAACCAAACATTTCTGGTTTTTAACATCATTAAGGAATTTTTCTATAGTTCCTTGCTTTCATTGTGGACAAAACTGGTTAAGTCCATATCTACTTCTTGTGTTACTTAATTCTTATTTAAAGGAGAGAATTATCCGTGTTTAAAGTGGTGGATTTAGTTATCTACATGTCAACAGGTATTAAATTATAATATTTTTAAAGATATTTTTGTTAATGTGATTTCCATATAATTATGTTGTGCTGTACAGCTTAACAGAAGCACAACACAACACACTGTACAGGTAGACGAGAGAAAATAGATAGTAGATAAAATAGTTGTTCATTCATCTGTTTTATATTTTAATAGATGGATGCTTTTAAATAATTGAATAATTCACACTTACATTACACACAACATCATCAACAGAAGCAGGATCATTACCATTCACACTAGCATCACACACATCATCATTAGCAGCAGCAGCAGCAGCAGCAACAACATCACCATTCACACTAACATCACACATAGCATCATCATCAGCATCAGCAACATAACCATTCACACTAACGTCTCGCACTACATAATCATTAGCAGCAACATAACCATTCACACTAACGTCGCACACTACGTTATCATTAGCAGCAACATAACCATTCACACTTACGGCACACACCACATCATCATTAGCAGCAACATAACCATTCGCATCCAGGGCACACACTACATCATCATCAGCAGCAACATAACCATTCGCACCCAGGGCACACACCACATCATCATCAGCAGCAACATAACCATTCGCACCAAGGGCACACACTACATCATCATCAGCAGCAACATAACCATTCGCACCCAGGGCGGACACCACATCATCATTAGCAGCAACATAACCATTCGCACCCAGGGCATACACTACATCATCAGCAGCAGCAACATAACCATTCACACTTACATCACACACTACATCATCATTAACAACAGTTGAACATCACCATTCACACTATTATCATTCATCATCATCATCAGCAGCAGCAAAACCACTTTCCAAAATAACACTACCTACAACAGCATCACCATTCACACTAATGTCACACACATCATTATCAGCAGCAGCAGCAGCAGCAGCAATATCACTATTCACACTAACATCACACATCATTATCAGCAGCAGCAACATACGTCACACACATCATCATCATCAGCAGCAGCAGCAATATCACTATTCATACTAACATCACACATATCATCATTATCAGCAGCAGCAACATAACCATTCACACGAACGTCACACACATCATCATCAGCAGCAGCAATATCACTTTTCATACTTACATCACACATATCATCATTATCAGCAGCAGCAACATAACCATTCACACTAACGTCACACACATCATCAGCAGCAGCAGCAATATCACTATTCATACTAACATACCACATATCATCATTATCAGCAGCAGCAACATAACTATTCACACTAACGTCACACACATCATCAGCAGCAGCAGCAGCAATATCACTATTCATACTAACAATACACATATCATCATTATCAACAGCAGCAACATAACCATTCACACTAACGTCACACATCATCATCATCATCAGCAGCAGCAATATCACTATTCATACTAACATCACACATATCAACATTATCAGCAGCAGCAACATAATCATTCACACTAACGTCACACATCATCATCAGCATCAGCAGCAATATCACTATTCATACTAACATCACACATATCAATATTATCAGCAGCAGCAACATAACCATTCACACTAACGTCGCACACATCATCATCATCAGCAGCAGCAATATCACTTTTCATACTAACATCACACATATCATCATAATCAGCAGCAGCAATATAACCATTCACACTAACGTCACACACTACATCATCATTAGCAGCAGTAAACACCACCACTCACACTAATACCACACTCATCATCATCAGCAGCAGCAAAATCACTTTCCACAATAACACCACCTACAACAGCATCCCCATTCACACTTATGTCAGACACATCATCAGCAGCAGCAATATCACTATTAACACTAACATCTCACACATTAGCATCATCAGCAGCAGCAGCAAGGACTTATATAAAAAGAAAGGAAACTTGCACCTCCGTACTAAATATTGATGAAATAGCAAACGAAGGATTCATGGCTTGCTAATTAATCATTACTAATTCACAGGCAACTGATTTCTCGTACATAAACAACTTATTTCTTGTACATATACTGTAAGTTGTATGTAATCTTAGATGTTTAAACATGTTTCGATTACGTAAAATGGTCTTGAATTAAAGGTATTGAGCGGCCGGTATTGGAACCTGGAAAATCCGGCCCCATTCCAAAACAGCCAAGGAGAAACCAACCCCATTTAGCATGGTCCATCCGGCCCCACTTTTTTAAAATATTTTTTAGCAATGTTAGGGTTATTTATCATAAGCAATACATACATACTATGTATATGCTTACATCAAAATGTTTATGAAATACACATAAACTATGTGAACTTGATCATTTGTGTCGCACATCAACAAGTCTACAGTTTTTTCATACATCACAATTATTGAAACTGTGGAAATGTAACATTGGAAATCAATTTGCTTTTGATTTTGTAAGATATTATAAATATGCACCATATTCAACATACTATAGATGATGGCAGACCAATACTTTTTTAATTATGCATGTGTAAATAAACTGTAAATAAAGAACAGTTGTATTAATCTACATTTATAATGAATATAGTAATCTATTAACCTTTGAGAAAAACATGCATCATTCTAACATAAATCTACATTTTGAGATATTGCAAACAAAATTTAAATACCATGTATAGATACAATCTCTAAATTGTACATCTTTGAATTTAATTTATTCTGTTCATTGTGCCTATGATCATTTCATCTTATCAAATAGCTAGTAATTTACATCACAATATTACAATTTTAATTTTCAGCAGACAATCACGCGATTTGTATGTAAATCGCAAACATATACATACACAAATCGCGTGACTGTTTACTAAACTTGGTTTGAACTGGCTGTCTGCTGAGCTAATATATTACTACACGTTATGGGCCATATGGAAATATACCCGAAACTATATATATGATTGTTAAAGCTAGTGATAATGCGATGTTTTAGAAGGCAACTTAAACTATTATCATTACAGAAAGACAAAAAATATCTTTCAAAAATATTGACTCATTTAAAGGTTTGCATAAATACATGCCATTTTACAAACCAATCCCTCAAGATGACACACTCAATAGATATTAACAGGATACAGTGGGGGCATTATATACAATTACAATACAATTGTATTGAATGAATGTAAAATCCTTAATGACGTTGCTATTCACTAAAATTAACTGCATACTATTCTAATCGTGTTACAGTTTCCTGAAGAATATAGATATATTTTAAACTTATTTAATTTACTTCGATTGTGAAACAAGTTCTTACAATTTAGACAAATCATGCTCGAAGTCTTCCTGGGTAGAGCCAGTACAAAGCATATGCAGAAAAAGTGTCTTGCTCAAGGACACCACACATAGCCGTAGCGGAGGATCGAACACATTACCCCCCGATCATGGGTTCGGTGTTCTACCACTGGACCAAGCGTTCCACATATTAATGTGTTAATTTTAATATAGTTTTTGTATTTTTGTTTTTTCTTGTATATATCTTTTTAAAAGTATCGTCTTGAGAGATAAAACGAGGGAGAGATGTTTATAACTATATTCATTGTTAATGATTATATTAATTAACTAATTATTAAATTGAATTATAAATAGTTACTTTTCATTAACAGTCATTGATTATTGTATGCATTATATAATTCCAGTTTTTCAATAACAATCCTGCAGTAATAAATATGTGCGTTTCAAATTATCTAATAAATTTCCAAGTACTTCAACAATTTTAAACACAAATTATGGGAATGGAATTGTTTTGATTACAATTTCATTCTGTGATGTAAGAATTTTGATTTGTATTCCTGATATAAATGGAAGTTAAGATAACTGAAAACGAGATATTGCGAGATTTTGTGCGAATACCTAAGCGGTCACAAATCCCAATCAGTTGCCTATCCTTCTCGATATAATTCTTTGGCAGCAGCATTATCACCACATTTACATGACACACATCATAAGCAGCAGCAACATCACTGTTCATACTAACATCAAACACTACATTATCATTATCATTAGCGGCAGTAAAAACCACCATTCATACTAATATCACACTCATCATCATCAGCAGCAGCAGCAACATCACCATTCTCATTAATGTCACATACATCATCATCAGCAGCAGCAGTAAACATTACCATACATTAACAGCTCACACATTATCATCATCTGCAGCAGCAAACATCAACATTCACATTAATATCTCGCACACATGGTAAAATATTTTGGCTATTTTAAGGTTTAAATGATTTGTCGATAATACATCAGTCAAGTGAATAGATTTGTAGGTAAAACACTATTTGTTTGGCTCTTAAAAAATATGTTTTATGTCAAATCAGCTTAAATTGTTGGGAGATGGGGTTATGAATTGTCACTGTTATAAAGTTTCACTTGGTAAAATATTTTGATTTGGTTTTTGTCAAGGTTTAAGGATTAGTTGATAAATTTATATATAAAAAAACAGTCGTGAATAAATTTGTGGCCTAAAATGCTATATGTGCAAACTTTTTTAGCTCACCTGAGCCAAAGGCTCACACGTGACAGGTGAGCTTTTGTGATCGCCTGGTGTCCGTCGTCTGTCGTCCGTTGTTAACTTTTAGCTTCTAACAACTTCTTCTCTCAAACCACTGGGCCAATTTTGATATAACTTTACAGAAACTACCGGCTCGATTTTAAAATAATTTCACAGAAATGGTCCTTGGTTAACCCTCTACCAAGTTTGTTGAAGCCATTCTGTTTAATGATTGTATGCATCGTTCAGCAGCACCATTGCCTTGCGAATACAGAGGTGATGATTTTACGTTCTCAAAGTCCCATTTATTGGCAAATTCAGTAAATTCTTGGGAATTGTACTGTGGCCAATTGTTAGATATAACTTAAGAAGGGATTCCATGGGTTGAAAGAAACCTTTAAGTTTGTGTATTACAGTCTGAGATCTAGTGTTGGTTAGTCGACCTACTTCAAAATACCTACTATAAAGGTCAACTACCATGACGTATTCTGTGTCATTCCAGTGAAATAAGTCAGTGGCAACAACTTGCCAGGGCCTGTCTGGTATTTCACTAGGCTTAAATGGTTCCTTAGTATTTGAGTTCCTGTGTTCAATGCATATTGGGCTGTTAAGAGCTTTAATGTCATTAGTCATATTTGTCCACAACATAATATTCGAGCACGCTGTGTGCATTTTTCGACACCTAAATGAGAATCGTGAAGTTTGTCAAGCAAAGTCTGTCTACAGTCTTTAGGTATTACAACTTTGGTACTTTTCAGTATAATACCATCAATAAATGAGAGTTTGTCCCTGTAATTCCAAAAATATATCAGGTGTGTTGGAAAGTCTGTCCGGTTTTCAGGCCAACCGTCTAAAATTGTTTGTTTCAGATCTTGCATTTGAGAATCTGACTCGACTGCTCTCTCGATCATATCCATTTTCTGGACACTTATTGGAATATTGGTCATAATGGAGTGTATCTGTACGTTCATACCTTCACATATCTCTGGATATGTGTCAGGTAGGTATTTACGACTCAGCATATCAGCAAGAGGTATCAATTTCCCTGAAACATGCGATACTTTCTGTCATATTTTTGCAGTTGCAATATCATGCGTTGCAAACGTGGGGGTGCTGAGTGCAAACTTCTCCTGGTAATTGATACCAGCGGTTAGTGGTCTGATTGTACTTTTATGTGACATCCATAGACAAGCTGAAGGAACTTCTTGCATGCAAATAATACAGCATATAGCTCTTTTGTTATTTGTGCATAGTTTACCTCTGTAGGTGTAAGGGATTTTAAGGCAAAACAGACTGGTTTATTGTCCTGTAAAAGACCATATTTTGATGCGTCAACTTGTAGTGTTATATCTTTTTTGGGATCAATGTAGAAGAGGATTTTACCTGGTCTCTGCGTAATTATGCTTTTAATTTTTTTGAAAGCATTGTTCTGTTCTGCATCCCAAAGAAATACACTGTCCTTTGTCAGTAGTTTTCTTAGAGGACTGATTTGGAGCAAACCTTTGTAAATATGTGATCATGCCTAATAAAGTTTCAATTTCTGACCTTGATGTAGGTGCAGGCATGTCTTCAATTGCTTTGACCTTAGCACGATCTATCTTTAGACTGTTTGCTGTTAGCAAATGACCAAAGAAAGGAATTTCTGTGTGTCCTATTTCAGTCTTTTCGGCAATGAGATTGATACCCATTTCTCAACAACGAGTCATTAGTGTATCGAGATTTTTGTCATGTTCAGTCCTGTATTTACCAAACACAACGATGTCATCTACGATCGTTTACACGCCTAGTAAACCTTCTAAGCAAACATCCATTTTTGCTGAAACAAGTCTTGACTATTGTTAAGACCAAACGGTAAACGCAAGAATCTGTATCGCCCAAATGGGGAGTTGAATGTCGTGAGATATGATGACTTGTTTGACCAATACCCACTTCTGGCGTCCAACTTGGAAAATAAAGCAACACCAGATAGGTCGGGAAGTATGTCGTCAAGAGACTTTGTCGGATAATGAGGTCTCTTAATTGCAGCATTTAAGTCTTTGGGATCTGAGCAAATTATTAGACTCCAGTTTGCTTTTTCTACGGTGACTAAAATATTGACCCAGTCAGTTGGTTTTGTGACTTTTGCATTGACTGCATCTTTTTCCATTTTGTCAAGTTCTTTCTTAAGTTTGTCACATATAGCAATTAGAACTCGACGAGGATGATGTACTACTGGAGTAGCATCTGGTCGTAGGTGAATGTCACACTCACCACGGAGTTCACATAGTCCGTCAAATATGTCAGCATATTTTGAAATAACCTCTTGTTTGGTATATGAAGTTTCAGAGGGTTGTACAGCAAGTACAAGTTTTATGAGATTCAGGGTTAAGCATATCTCTAGACCTAGAATTTGGCTAGAATTTGTATCCACTATGAAGAATACTGTGTTTAAGGTCTTACCATGATATGTATTATTTCACCATCAATTTTCAGAGGTGTTCCGTCATATGCAGTTAAGGATCTGTTTGTTGTGCGCAAAGGACCTTTAACTCCTAGTGACCTAAACAGTGACCTTGGAATGATATTGACCTGAGCCCCAGAATAAATTTTAAAACTTAATGAGGTTGATTTCGGTCCAATACTGATGGTAGCAAATGCTTGATTCTTTGGTTTGTCAAAGTGAATTGTATCTATTAAGTATTGGTCTGAAAAATCATTGTGCTCATTTAAATCTAGATCTGAAAGGTTATCATTTACCTCATTTATTCTTCCAGAATGTTCCTGTTTAGATTTTGTTTTGCACACAGTTACAAAATGATTTAATTTCCCACAAAATAAACACGATTTTTCTTTTGCTGGACACACTTCTGTTCTTAAATGATATCTTCCACAATTTTCACAAGATTTGGTGACTTTCTGACCCTGGCTGTCGTGATGATGGTACTTTGTTTTCGCCCCGGAATGTCCATACTCTGATGGTGTCCCCCTGGTGGTTTTGCATCTGACAACATTGACTTTTGTAGTGTCAACTCAGATCCTTCATTGATTAGTTTCTCTCGTATTGTTGGTGATCTGAACCCAAACAAGATGTGGTCCCTTACATTTCATCATGGATCTGTGCAGCATAACCACAGTCCTTTAGCAGTAATCGTAAGTCCGTTACGAAGTGTTCGAATGATTCTCCGTCTTCTTGTAATCTTGATCTCAACATTTATCTTATAAATAACGTTCGATTTTGGCTTACAATATGATTTAAACCGATCATAATAGGTTGACAGTTTCTTTTTCTCTTCGTCGGTGAGTGTCCAAGTAGAAACTATTTGGCGTCCTTTTTCACCTGACCAAATCATGAGATAATTACATTTAACCTCTTCCGACTGTTTTTGTAGCGGCCCTCCAAACATCAAAATAATCCAATTAAATTACTAAATATGATTTCTATCCAAATCATTTTTTTTTATTTTTACTTCTGTCACCATGTTATATTGTCACGTATTCCAACTGTGAGCATTGAGATGAGAAATATAACACAATATATTGTTGTGATCTTTATTCTAAGAAGTCTAAGCATTAAGTGAGTGGAAATGTATTATCATGCGATACATAAATTAAGGTATACAGGAAGTTAAGTAACTGTTTATGAAACTATATGAAATAAAGCTACATGAGTTGTTTCCCTTAGTAACACAATCGTACTACAACTGTGCCTACACATCGTTTTCAGCCAAGCTACGCCCCTGTATATAATCGGTTGTGTTTATCTCATCTATAACTAGGTCACAATGAATATGTTCCCTTTTACTTGATACCCTCCCGTCGCATTACAATCTCCGGCAACAATGACTCTTCCTAACGATTCATTATGATTAAACATTATATAAGTCAAAATTAATAACATTTGTAGCAGGCGAATCTTCACCGCATAAATACACACCGCAAAAGGATATGTCTTCATCATTATTAAAGAAATATTTATCTAAATTCTACCGTAACATTGTATCATAACGTTTTTTAACGATAGAAATACCATTTTTATAGTGTATTTTATATATTTAACTGTACCGCCACTGTTTCGTTTCGCCCGCCTTTGTCTAAATTTGCGGTAGTAAACACATGTTTTACCTGAAAGTTCTAGTTCACTATGTTTACATGTCCACACTTCAGATAAAGTTATCATGTCATTTCGAATCAAAATATCTATAAATTCACTGTTTGATTTTTTTATTATCTGTCAGGCCGTTACAGTGCCATACCATGACACTCGGTCCACCCTCGGCTGTATTCTATGTATTCACTGGTATATATGAATATACTAGTCTATCTAAAAATATTTTTGCTTTATTTGACGAGATGATAAGAAAGACAATGTATGTATACCATATGTTTTGGAACGTTTCAAACATTGGGTAAGGAGAACATGTTGATATCTTAAAGAGAATTTATCAGGATTTTTCAAACTTTTGAAATTGGCTGAACACACTTTTCCCAATAAATCATGCCTATATATACTCGCTGAGCCCGTTATCTATTTAAACATGCCTAACTAATATATTAAAAGGGATTTCCTAACATGGGCTACGCGTCGGAGTTAGACTAAAATGGATTTCCCGACATACCTTTGGTATAAAACGGAGGTAATGGTGGTGGAGTGTTATCCCTTATTTTTCAAAACACATTCAGATCTGGGAGAGTAATTTTCAAACAAATAAATCCATAGATTGAATCAATTTGCAATTTGTCATGCCTTAATGGCCTTAATATTACTCACAGTTATACGAATACAATCTGCAGTAATTTATTACTTATTGCGTTCAACAGATAATCACTTGGAGAGAAATTTGAATTTTTGGGGAGGATCAAACTAGTCAATATTTGTCATGTGACCAATGTTTGTAAACAAACTGGCATGCTGCAGCTCACATGGCCATATTCAAAATACTAGTAGTTAAATGCAAACTGCAAATCATACAAATCATCGTCCATAGGGTTAAATATGACCCCGTCCCGAGGGTTCAATTAGGAGACACATGTCATTATAATATTCTTTTTCTTTAAAATGGAAATGATTTTGCCTATATCTTCATAGAAGCATTGTTTGGTGAAGGAGGTTCAGATTTGTAAAAATGACTGGGTTCCACTGTCTTAAGGGGTCAGGAGGAGCCCCAAATGGGTACAAATTGGGAATTACTAAATTCGTTTTCTTAAGAACCGGTATGTCACATTTGTTCATATTTTGCATAAACTATCCCTATGTGTAGGGGTTTGATTGCAGATGAGAATTTAGGGGCTAAAATTTATAGGGGCCCTGTAAGGGGACTTAGAATTTTACATAGGGATACTATGGGAAAACAGAAAATTCTCTTTTTCTTTCATCTGTTCTGAAACCACTAGGCCAGTTAAACTGAAACTTCACATGGGTATTTCTACTGCATAGGAGACTATACAGAAGATTTTTTTCGATCTAAAATTCAAGATGGCCGCCGTTACTAAAAATAGTCCAAAACTTAAAAAAATCTTCTTCTCATGAACGGCCAACAGATTTTCAAAATTTTTATGTAGTTATGGTGGCCAACTATAGTTATGTTAGATTAGTTCAAATGGTGTCCCTAGCGTTAAAAATGACCCTGTCGCGAGAGTTCAATTAGAGGACACATGTCAATATAATATTTTTTTTTTTTAAAAGGAAATGATTTTGCCTATATTTTCACTAAAGCATTGTTAGGTGAAGGAGATTAAGATTTGTAAAAATGACTGGGTTTGTATGTCTTAAGGGGTCAGGAGGGGCCCAAAAAGGGTACAAATTGGGAATTAGTAAAATTGTTTTCATAAGAACCGGTATGTCAGATTTGTACATATTTGATATAAATTATCCCTAAGTGTAGGGGTTTGATTGCAGATAAGAATTTAGGGGCTAAAATATATAGGTGCCCTGTAAGGGGACTTAGAATTTTACATAGGGATACTGTGGGAAAACAGAAAATTCTCTTTTTTTTCATTTATTCTGAAACCACTAGACCAATTAAACTGAAACTTCACATGGATGTTTCTATTGCATAGGAGACTATACAAAAAATTTATTTTTTCTATCTAAAATTCAAGATGGCTGATGTTTCTATTGCATAGTAGAATTTCAAAAAGTGCTTTGGCCACTATGAGTCAGTAGACCGTCCTCAGGCCCTCTTGGGCCTCTTGTTTTTAGATTCAAACTATATATAGTGTTTTCACTTGGAATGTGAATATATATAAGGCTTTTGACAAGTCAAAGCGTTTGAAAGTGACATTGAACAAATCAATAACACTTTCTGGAATTTTTTTTTCTCAATTAAGTATCCTTATATTCTCATTTCCAGCATGATATCTGTTTTAATAAAGTTTTTTCTCTCTCTCCGTGTATTACATTGTTATAACAGGAACCAATTTTCTAGTACGGAAGGACAGTAATGGATGCTTCTCAAATACTAATGAGCCAAATGTGTTAATATTTGGCTACATGTCCTCTCTGAATAGGGGTTTTAAAGTTGTTCAATTAAAGCGGTTAGGGTATACTGGGGTCTTGAAAGCGAACTTTGATTTCTATGGGAAAACAGATAATTCTGTTTTTCACAACTATTTTACGCATTATTTCAATTATCTTGAGGTCTGGAAAATTGTTTATTCATTACAGTTGAGACTTGGTCCTTCTCAAGAACTGTCCAGCCAGATTCTTTCATATTTAGTATAAATGATCCCTATGAGAAGAGGTTTCATGTTTGTTCAAATGAAGGGGCTAGGATGTATTGGGGACTTTGGATTTTTACATAGGAATAATATGGAAAAACAGTAAGTTATTCTAGGAATTATTTTAATCATCTTGAGGCCTGGGGTATTGTTTAGTCATAACAGCTGAGCCCGAGACCTTTAAAGGGTATTTGATATCTATAAAGAGCTATAAAGAGCCAGCAAAGGGATAAAATGGTGAAAAGTCAAAAATATTGTATAAGAGTTTATTACCTCCCTTATATTTTCTTTGTTGTTGTTTCCGTTCAATAAGTTAACATGTATAGGTTTTAAAAAAAATATCCCAAAAAAATAAATACTAGTATTAAAGTAAATATTTAACATTAACTTAGTGGACACTATTTCCAAGAGTTAAGATTAGATTTTTTTCGATACTGCTGTATGAATTTTTTTTCAAATACTTGTATGTACGGAGTCTGCTTGAAATAAGAGGCAAGTGTCCATTGGAGCCCAGTGGGGTGATTTTCACTTTACCTGAAAATGCTATGAGAAAACAGATAATTCTCATTTTTCTCATTATTATAGTAAGTTCTTCATAGGCTAAGTCCATACACAATTTAAAAGGAAGTGACATCAGAGCGACTTTGGTCCTCTTGTTTGATATTAAAGGCCGTTTAGGGAGCACTATTAGAAAAAAATAGTGTTGCTAATGAAATTTAAAAAATCTATGGAGTTCGAACTCGGATTGACCGAGCGGCATTCCGCAGATATAACCAATATGCCATTGAGGAATATATCAAGATGGCGGAATAAATCTAAGATGAAACTTAATTGCTTATCCGGATTTAATCAATGATGCCAGGAAATTGCTTACGTTATTCCACTGGTCCGGTTTAATTCAAATATAACAGCTAGTTTAAATCCATGCTTATTATGATGAACAACGGTAATTTGCACCAGATAGTCAGAATTTATACTAATTATTCCAATTATACTAATTTTTTTATTGATTTAAAAGAACATAAATACTGGTTATGCCGCTTTAAGTTTTATTTCGAATAAACACCTATTTCATATATTCCAAAACTAAAAAGGATGTTATCAAAAGCTTAAAGTCATATAAAAGGTTTACATTGCAATGGTAACCATAGTAACGTGCCTCTGTCTACATATATGTAGCATGCTCCTGGATGTTATAGGCACGTGGATAATGAACATAATTTTCAAGAAAGGTCATCTTGTTTAATGGAAGGTCTATAATGATGGTGAAGAATCCATGACCTTTGGGCTAGAGCGTATTTATCTTAAGTATGGCAAGTGACAACATATCATAATTTGGATTGGCTGTCGGTTTATAATGACAATTATGGACAATTTTATACTTCATGCTTTCTATTATTTTAGCTATGGCAAGTGACGATATAGCCATCATTGGGGTTGGCTGTCGGTTTCCTGGTGCTGACGATTTGTCCGAATTTTGGCGAGTACTTTCAAAGGGAGAAAACCACGTAAAAGAAATCCCAAAGGACCGATGGAACGTCGATGCATTTTACGATAAGGACCCCAACGCTCCAGGGAAAACGTATGTGCGAAAGGCTGGTTTAATCAACAGGTAAACTTAAATCCATTGCATGATCAAATACTTTTATTATCGAACACTGTTTTGATATAGGTAAAGTTGGTGCTTAATGAAACGCATATTCAAATATAATGTTATAAAGCTAAAAGCTAATTCCTAAAATCCGATTTTGGGATAGTTTTTTACATTATTATTTATTATTTATATAGAAATATTTTGTTGTATTCCTCGCTTAGACGTTCGAAATAGAACTATTGCGATTTTCGAACTAACGAATTCTGGTTGAAAGTGTCTCATTTTACAGTTGAAAGCGTGCATTAAAAACGATATCTTTTCTTCGATATAAAGAATACTTTTTATCTGTATGTGTGTTTTATTGTTAATAGGCTCAAACATGATTATTGAGGTCTGGCGCATCGTGCATCTGAAATTCTGGAATTTCCCCGACGCGAGTATAACAAATGAAAAGGTCATATGCCATTTTCTGAAAATCAGAGCAATCTATTTTTGGAAATATACATCCTGTGTGACATAGGTGTAATAAATGATTTGATGTGTTTTGACAGTTTCTCGGGGCCAAACTATTGTGTGCCTATTTTTTTTAAAATTATGAAATGAAGTCGTCCGATCACAGTTTATTTTCGTGAATAATTAAAATTAAATAAGTACCCGGTAGATCTAATTAGTTCATTTAAAAAGTAAAATACACATTTATCACTCCAAAATTGCTTCGTCGGTCACCGTTAATTAGCCTACATAATATGCACACAGGCAGGAGTAACGGATGCTGATTAGTTTCCAAACCCCATCTGATTTCTTTTTCCATTTTTTTTATTTTCAATATAATGTTCACTCCATTGTATATAAAACAAAAAGAAAGAAAAATGACATACATTACTTAACCTATGTTTGTTTGTTATATCCGATGGATTGTACATAGATATGAGGAAAAAATCAGATGGGGTTGGGCAACTAACCAAGGTCTGTTACTACAATACAACACAACACAACACAACACAACACAATATCCTTTATTCACTCAGTTCACATAAACATGAAATCATGAGGTCATGCAAAGTTGTAAAGTGTTAAGGCTCATATAAGATGGTTTGTAGGAAGGACTGTTACTAATGTTGGAATAACTTGTAGTCCAACCCAATTGCTTTTTTCATGATTATTATGCCAGTGTTTATATATATGTGTATTGTATAATGAAGCTTGCAATAAAATCTTAGTTAACCTAGGAAAAGGAACAACATTTGTCAGTTTGTGTCGGGGTTGTGTATTTTGTTTACAGTATTTCCACATGTTATATTTTGGATTAAATTGTCACACAATAATTTTTACGACGTTTTTAACAGTATTGTTTGATTAACAG
This sequence comes from Panopea generosa, assembly GCA_029582155.1. Classification (NCBI taxonomy): domain Eukaryota; kingdom Metazoa; phylum Mollusca; class Bivalvia; order Adapedonta; family Hiatellidae; genus Panopea; species Panopea generosa. Next base: position 14,612,366 of record CM055903.1, on the reverse strand, counting down.
TAATGTGTAAGAGTGTAATATGTAAATGTTGATACTTAAATATGACAAATGATAAACGACTGCGATTTATTCATTTAAGTCGACGAATCGTCTGACATGCCATGATTTTTCAGTGAAGTAGATTTAAGGTGACAATTTTATTTCTGTATCCACATGGTCATTGAATGCAATGAAAAATATAAAAAAATAATGCTTCCGATACAAGTACGAAAGTCATTTTATGATACAGACCTGAAAAAAGTATTTCTCACTATGTCCATTTTTCAGTTTACATAAAACGTTGACAAATGAATGCTAGGTTTGTTTACGAATATGGATTTCAAACAAGTCTGCTGAAAAGTGATGCAATACAGGTCAAGGTCAAAATTTATGAATATATTTCGCTTGTGCATGTCAGAAATTACAGTGGTTCTGAATGAGTATATTGACAAAATAATTGTATATAAGACAAAAAATATATTTGGGCATTGTTTTAGATATCTATAGTTATATTATTGTATTTTTCAAGATGTGAGGGGGTTGTAGATTTGGGAACACGTGGTGGGGGATAGGGGATGTTGTAAGACATGACAACGCGCCCGGCACCTGTGGTTTCTTCTTCTTTAAAAATGCATTTGGGTCTCTCTTTAAATGACAAGCATCAAACTTATTTTATTTTCTGTATAATATGGTGGGCTTACCCCTTTAAAGCACATATTTGGAGATATTCTTAAAATGTTGACAGTATTGTTATATAGGTTGGATGAGTGGGATCATCGACTGTTTGGTATTAGCGACAATGAAGCTAAGCTCATGGACCCAAACCAGAGGATGGTTCTCGATTGCGTGCACATGGCTTTAGAAGATGGACATATCACAAGAAAGGACATAAACGGAACTCACACTGGCGTTTATATAGGTAAAATATTTCATTTTCTCCAATGATACAGGAGAGCATACACATTATACATTTTTAAATGACAAAACATATACAATTTGACAAATCAATATTATATTATAAAACACAGTATGTATATGACAATATAAATACACCAGATATAATTATATGAAACTTAATTATACAGCTAACATTAAAATAAGTAAGAGTTTATTTAATGTCTGATATTTTATAATTTTTATCTCGACTATTCGTAGAATGGCTATTGTACTCGCCCTGGCGTCGGCGTTGGTTTTTCAGGTTAACTTTTTTATCAGGTTAGATTTCTGTGCAACCACTCATTGGATATAAATGAAACTTCACATGTGTGTTCAGCATCACCAGTGGAACACACTAAGATAAGAACAATAACTCTAGATTGCATTTTAGCAGAGTTATGGCCGTTTTGGACTTGACTTTTCAGGTTAAAGTTTTTTATCAGGTAAGATATCTATGCAACCACTTATTGGATATGAATGAAACTTCACATGTGTGTTCAGTATGATCAACAGAAAGCATAAAGACAAGAACCACAACTCTGGGTTGCATTTTGGCCGAATTATGGCCCTTTTCTACATATTCATCACCTATCATTGGATATGAATGAAACTTCACATGTTTGTTCAACATCATCTAGGAAACTCATTGAGACAAGAACGAAGAACTATTCATTGCCTTTTGGTATAATTATTTCCCTTATAGACTTAGAAATTTTGTTTTTCAGCAGGTTAAAGTTTGTAGTACAAGGCCTTGAACTTCGATGTTTGACAAATAGGGTCAATTTGTGGTCCACTCTCAAATTTGCTCAAAATCATGACTCTTTGGGCAAATTGACCCGCCCCCAAGTGGTCAAAATGTTACATAGTGTTGTATGGGGAAAACTTAAAAAATATTTTTCTACCAAAGTTGAAGGCCTGGAGCTCAGATTTAATTTATTTTTTTTCATTTTCATTTTCATGTAAGTTTAATTTCCTGTAAAGAAATTTCTTCTTTTTCATGAAAGGGTATCCAGCTATGATAAAACTGTTCATGCTGGTACAAGATTATAACATTTTCAACTATAAATCCATTTTCATGTGTCATGACCTGGTACCGATATATTTGGGCAGAGTTATTGCCGTTTTGGACTTTGAGTTTTTGAGCAGGTACATATTCATCAACCTATCATTGGATATGAATGAAACTTCAAATGTATGTTCAACATCATCTAGGAAACTCATTGAGTCAAGAACCAAGAACTATGGATTGCCTTTTGGCAGAATTATTTCCCTTTTAGACTTAAAAAATTGTTTTTCAGCTGGTTAAAGTTTGTAGTACAAGGCCTTGAACTTCAATGTTTGACAAATAGTCTCAGTTTGTGGTCCTCTCTCAAATTAGTTCAAATTCATGACTCTTAGGGCAAATTTACCCGCCCAAAGTGGTCATTATTTTACAGTATTATATGGGGAAAACTTAAAAAATATTTTTCTGCCAAAGTTGAAAGCTTGGAGCTCAAATTTAACCTTTATTTTTTCTTTTTTTTTAAATTTCTTTTTTTTCATTTTCAGGAAAGTTTAAATTTCTGTAAAAAAATTCTTCATTTTTATGAAAAGGGTATCCAGCTATGATAAAACTGGTACAAGATTATCAAATTTTCAACTAGAAATCCATCATGACCTTGTACAGATAGATTGCCCTATGATGTGAAGTAAGTGCATATAGATGTTGTATATGTAAAACATTGAAACAATGTAGAATGTGAAAGGATATCCAGCTGTTATAAACTGTGCATGCTGGTACAAGATTATTTCAACTATAATTTATTTTTTAACCGACAAGAAATATTTATAACTTACTTTTACCACCCCTGAGTTTTTAATTATCTTCCACTTGGTACTTATTTCTTAAAAAAGCTGTTGTTTTAGAACAGCATCGAAATAGTCGAGTGCGCTGTCCCTCCGACAGCTCTTGTTATATAGTGTACTTTAAACTAAAACGTACAATGACTTTTTTATGTTATGATTTTGAACACTATAATAATGATTGTCACCAGCAAATGAGCATCATCATCATCCGTGACGTTTTTTTCCTAAACTTGCAAGTAAATTTGCGCCATTGTATTTACGAAACACCACGAGACCCAAGCCATTAATAATGGTTGTCCAAAAGTGTTTTCGTATTGCATTTCTAGTAAATTCGGAACACACATGAACAATATGAACGACTTATTTTGAACAAGATTGTTACCATTGCATAAAACTATCGCCATTAAATTGTGTCTTGTAATTTAAAACATTCACGAAAAAATGTGTAAATAACTCGACGTAACTCAAAATCACCACATTCTTAATAAGTGACAGTAAACTTCTCATAAGTTTGGAAATCGGGGAATTAATGTTAGAGTTTTGGCACTTGACATGTCAAAAATTGCATTAATTTGTGATGTTAGAACTCTAGCACATGCAGTTTGCATTGGATCCTCACCAAAAGTGTATAGTTATTCTAACCATAATATTTTCCTGACATGGTAATTTCTCTGCCACATGTATGGAGCATAAGATGTCACAAAACTTCCACAGTGTTTGTGTTACTCTGGCATCTTGGACAAATTTTTGAAATTGCAAATGGATAATTTATGTCTGATTGTATACTACATTTGCATTACTCTCCCGAAGCGGGATTTAACACATGACAGGTTATATATGGCATATCTAGTTTTTTTGGTGGAGGAAGACCTCAGAATGTATCTGAGTAGAACCACCGTTTTTCCGCAAGTAATTGGTAAACGGTAAACTTTCTCACACAAAGTTTTTGGGGCGAGCAGGACTCGAACCTACGACCTTAGCAGTGAGAGGTAAGTGATGTTGAGACAGCAACCTAGACCACTCGGCCACTGAGGACCCAATAACATCTGTTGAATAGTTTGATTCAGTTCCATTTAAACGTAGACTTAAACATAGAGGTAATTGTCCGCTGACTGGGAAGCTTAATGCAATTTTAGATCATGTGTACATTTGATATTAATTGTTTTATTTCGTTATGTGAAAATTATAACACCAGTATTTATCATTTAATCTTCACCAAGTATAGGTTAGAAGTTTTATGGAATTTTCTACGCCAGTAACTTCTAACCAGCTATGATGTTGATCTACGTTCCAGTCATTGTCTTGAGTAATTTTTATTTATAGAATTAAGCCCATGAAAAAAATGAACATTGATTGACAGACACAAACGGATAAGCACTGTTTATTTGGTAATAATTATTTTGCGCTCTCCTTGTCAGTTTTCATTGTATTAAATAGATTTAGGGGGCGTCCTCATTACTGAAAATGAATGTGGATTTAAGTGATATAATCCTTTTGTAGTCACATGCGGCGCTGGATCGGCGTGACCTGATCCAATGAAAACTTACAAGGAGTGCGCGAAATGATTATTATCAAACAAACAGCACTAACTCGCACACACTCATGTTTGTTTCTGGTAATCAATGTTCATTTCTTTCATGGGCTTAATTCTATAAATAAAAATTATGCAACGAAACAATGGAACGAGAACGTAGAAATATCCATATAACTTCTAACCTATACATATTATAATTGTTACACATTGGCGAACTGTATTATTGCAGGTGTCATGAACGATGATTTCCAACCACATATAATGGATGATATTGATCCTGTCACGGCTCCCTATTCGATAACAGGGGTACATCCCAGTATAGTGAGTGCCAGGGTGTCATACGTGTATAATCTTCTAGGTCCAGCTGTCACATTGGACACCGCTTGTTCATCTTCCCTCGTGGCGATCAATATTGGATCCCAGGCTCTCAGGCAAGGTAACGTATTTACATGTAGATGCAACTTAACTTTCCTTTTGTTTCTTGTTTATTCAGCTTTGTTGATGACCCAAGTCAAGTGTCAGGATGAACTATTGTGATCTACCTCTGTCTGTCGTCCGTCCATTATCCGTTGTTTACTTTTGCTTTAAACAACTTCTTTTCTGAAACCACTTGACAAATTTTGTGCGAAGCATTTTGACACAAAGCTCTCTCAAGTTTGTTTAAATGATTGCCCTGGGTTTTGACCCCGTCCCAGGGGTTTATCAGGGTTTTTTTCAAGATTTAAAAAAATCTTCTTCTCCGAAAGTGCAAGGCATGGAGCTTTGATATTTTGCATGTAATATTATCTGATGAGTTTCTATCAAGTTTGTTCAAGCCACGAACAGTTTCGGGGACCTGAAGAAGAACCATCCAATCAAATTCGTTAATAGTTGTTCAAAATGATCCCTTTGACCAGGAGTTTTAAATTGTTCAAATGAAGGGGCTAGGATCGATTGGGGCCCAGTAAGGGGACTTTGATTTTTACATAGGAAAACTATGGGAAAACGGAAAATTCTGCTTTACTGGTCTATTTTAGGAGTGTTTTTAGCTCACCTGAGCCGAAGGCTCACAGATGAGCTTTTGTGATCGCCTGGTGTCCGTCATCTGTCGTCCGTCGTCCGTCGTCCATCGTCTGTCGTCTGTCGTCTGTATTCTGTCGTGTCGTTAACTTTTAAATTCTAACAACTTTTCCTCTGAAACCACTGGGCCAATTTTGATATAACTTCGGAGAAATGTTCCTTGGGTGACCCTTTACCAAGTTTATTCAAGCCATGTTGATTCGTCTAAAAACATGGCCGCCATAGGGCGGGGCAAGTTTAATTAGGAAAAAAATTGAAAAATCTTCTTGTCAGAAACTACTGGCTCGATTTTAAAATAATTTCACAGAAATGTTCCTTGGGTGACCCTCTACCAAGTTTATTCAAGCCATGTTGATTCGTCTAAAAACATGGCCGCCATAGGGCGGGGCAAGTTTAATTAGGAAAATAAATTGAAAAATCTTCTTGTCAGAAACTACTGGCTCGATTTTAAAATAATTTCACAGAAATGTTCCTTGGGTGACCCTCTACCATGTTTGTTAAAGCCATCTTGATTCGTCAAAAAACATTGTCGCCAGGGGGCGGGGTTAGTTAATTATATAAGCTACAGTAAAAATTTAAAAAAACTTCTTGTCAGAAACCACTGGGCCAATTTTGATATTACTTCACAGAAATGTTCCTTGGGTGACCCTCTACCAAGTTTGTTCAAGCCATCTTGATTCGTCAAAAAACATGGCCACCAGGGGGCGGGGCAAGGTTAATTAGTAAAAACTTAAGAAATATTCTTGTCAGAAACTATTGACTTGATTTTAAAATAATTTTACAGAAATGTTCCTTGGGTGACCCTCTACCAAGTTTGTTCAAGCCGTAGTGATTCGTCAAAAAACATGGCCACCAGTGGGCGGGGCTAGTTTACTATATAAGCTATAGTAAAAACTTAAAAATCTTCTTGTCAGAAACCACTGAGCCAATTTTGATATAACTTCACAGAAATGTTCCTTGGGTGACCCTCTACCAAGTTTGTTCAAGCCGTCTTGATTCGTCAAAAAACATGGTTGCCAAGGGGAGGGGCAAGTTTTATTAGTAAAAATTTAAAAAATCTTCTTGTCAGAAACTACTGCCTCGATTTTAAAATTATTTCACAGAAATGTTCCTTCGAGGATCCTTCACCAAGTTTGTTCAAACCGAAGTGATTCGTAAAAAAAACATGGCGGCCAGGGTGTGGGGTTAGTTTACTATATAAGCTTTTGTAAAAACTTCTTGTCAGAAACTACTGGGCCAATTTCGTCAAAAAACATGGCCGCCAGGGGGCGGGGCAAGGTTAATTAATAAAAACTTAAAAAATATTCTTGTCAGAAACTATTGGCTTGATTTTAAAATAACTTCACAGAAATGTTCCTTGGGTGACCCTCTACCAAGTTTGTTCAAGCCATCTTGATTCGTCAAAAAACATGGCCGAAAGGGGGTAGGGCAAGTTTAATTAGTAAAAACTTAAAAAATCTTTTTGTCAGAAACTACTGGCTCGATTTTAAAATAATTTCACAGAAATGTTCCTTGGAAGACCCTTCACTAAGTTTGTTCAAACCGTAGTGATTTGTCAAAAAACATGGCGGTCAGGGGGTGGGGTTGGTTTACTATATAAGCTATAGTAAAAACTTAAAAAATCTTCTTGTTAAAAACCACTTGATCGATTTTAAAACAATTTCGCAGAAATATTCATTGGGTGACCCTTTACCAAGTGTGTTCAAGCCATTTCGATTTGTTAAAAAACATGACCGCCACAGTGAGGTGTTAGTTTACTATATAGGCAGCTATAGTAAAAACTTCGAAAGCCTTCTTATCAGAATCTACTGACCAGGTTTTGATGTTATTTCACTGACATTAACCATGGGTGCACCTCTACCAAGTTTGAACTCTTCTACGCATCTGTTACATCTTCAAAATAAATGAAAATTCTAACTACTCGCCCATGTATTATATAATCTACTTAAGTTGGGTGACTCAAGGTCAGTCAGGTGAGCGATATAGGGCCATCTTGGCCCTCTTGTTTAATTACCTCATATCTGGAGCATTGCTTAGACATAACAGTTTAGACAGGGTCCTTTAAAGGGGATTTGATATAAATAAGGGACCAGCAGGGGCTCCAAAATGTGATAAAATTGTGAAATTTCAAAAACTCTCTTCTCAAAAACTGAAGAGTCAAATGTATTTAAATTTGGTTTAAATGTCCTCTATGAATAGTCGTTTCAAAGAAGGGCTAGGGTATACTGGGGTCCCGTAAGGGGACTTTGATTTTTACATAGGAAACAGATAACAGACAATTATTTTTTTAACATCTATTTTAGTATTATTTCATATATCTTGAGGTCTGGAACATTGTTTAGTCATAAAAATGGAGACTTTGTCCTTTGAAGGGGATTGAATATCCATCACGGGTCAGCAGGGGCCCAAAAGGAGGTTAAATTGTGATTTTTTAAAAAATGTCCAGCGAAATTCGTTCATGTTTGTTATAAATAATCCCTATGAGTAGGGTTTTCATGTTATGTTCAAATGAAGGGTCTAGGATCTATTGGGGTCCAGTAAAGGGACTTAATGCTATGAGAAACAGATAAATCTCATTTTTTTCTTCTATAACTATAATAAGTTCTTCATAGTCCATACACAGTTTGAAAGAAAGTGACATGTCATAATGTAAAACCAGATGAGCGACTTAGGCCCGTCTTGGGCCTCTTGTTTAAAATATAAACAGTATTGTAAACTTGATTTTTCATGTATACCTATGTACATCATCTAGGCGATTGTTCAACTGTCTTTGAAATATATAATTTTACTTGGAGATTGACCTTTCTTTGAAATATATATAAACTATCTATTATCAAATATATAATATACATATAATACTGCACTATGAAGTTACACATTCTTAACAAATATAATAATGTGACTTTAAATGCTTTGTTGAGAAATGGGTGTCTGATGCAAGACGGCAGCTTGCATGGACCGAAAGAAATTATTTCAATTTTTTCTCACTTTATCAGGCACAGAAGTCACCTATATGCGGGCAAAACACATACTTCCCCTTATTATACTATATATGCATGGAATCTGGTATTGCAGGAGAATGTGACATGGCTATATGTGGTGGCGTCAACTGTATAATGGATCCATCTATTTTCATCGCCCTGTCTAAGGCCAGAATGTTATCACCTACTGGTCAATGTCAAACATACTCGGCGGATGCGGACGGGTATGCCCGTGGTGAAGGGTGTGGGATTGTTATTCTCAAACGTGTCACAGATGTAAGTCGACCTATTCCTCTCTTACAGTTATAAACCCTAATACCAGTCCTCCAGATCACAGGTGCCAGGTGCGTTGTAATGTCTCACAACACCCCCTATTCCCCATCCCCTGTTACCACATCTACAACCCCCTCACATCTTGAAAAATACAATAATATAACTATAGATATGTTGAACAATGTCCAAATATATTATTCTGACCAGGAAAGCATATTCTGGAGACAAAACATTTTTTTTTGGTCTTGTATATTTTTTCCCCCTGAAAATGTGTCCTTAGTCATTGAGCCTTGGGAACGACTGATAACAAATCGGTTGTTAGTTCCCTTCCGCTTGTACAAAAAAAACATTTTTTATGCACCCTCAAAATTTTTGGGGTGGCATATAGTAATCGCAGTGTCCATCTGTCCTTCCGTCCAGTATTTCATGTCCAGCCTGTAATTTTGTCATGCATAGATGGATTTTTGTAATACATGTACTTGCTACAAATGATCGACAAAACATGACACTGTGTCGCACATAAGACCCACGCTCGTACCTCAAAGGGAACGCTTTGAGTTCGTTTGAGATTTCTTGTCCGGCCTGTAACTTTGTCAAGCACAGATGGATTTTATAAATACTTGCTACAAAAGATCAATATAACATGATGACATGTCACGAGTAACACTAAGACTCACATTTCAAAGGTCAAGGTCACAATTTAACTTTGTTTGAGGACGCTCAGTCTGTTTGAGATTTCATGTCTGGTCTGTAACTTTGTCACCTATGGATATATTTCAAAAACACTTGGCTCCATTCATCAGCATGACGTGATGATGTGTCGCGTGTAAGACCCACACCCATATCTCAAAGGTCAAGGTCACACTTTGAGTTTGTTTGACAACACGTTGAGTCTTTGGGAGGTTTTGTATCCGGTCTGTAACTTTGTCATACATGGATGGATTTCAAAACCACTTGACTCAATTGATCACATGACATGAAGATATGTCGCGTGTAAGACCCAGAACCTTTGTCTTATATGGAAGGATTTAGCTTGGCTCAATTGATCACGATGACATGACGTGTTGCACGTAAGACCCAGGCCCATACCTAAGAGGTCAATGTCACATTTTGAGTTTGTTTGACAAAACTTTGAGTCTGTTTAAGATTTCAAGTCCAGTCTGTAACTGTCTGTCGTACATGGGTGGATTTCAAAAACACTTGGCTCCATTTATCAACGGATTAACATGACATGACGCATCAACATATTATGCATTTACCTGTAGAAATACCCAAATCTTTATATCAGATATCAAGGTCAAGGTCACACTTTAATGTAAAAAACATGAAGTTGTGTGTCTAGTCTGAAACGTCAGTCCATGACTCTTGATATTCATGAATACATATAAATCCCTACCTTGTATAAAATATGTTGTTAGTTTCACAGACCATTTGGGGGGCATGTGACACTTATCAGTGACATTTCTTGTTTGTTTTATTTATTAAGGCTATTGGAGGTGGAGTATTATAAGGAACCTAGTGGTTATTTACATTTAATGAGTGACTATTAATGTATTTATTCACGTTCAAGTAATACTTGTTAGTACTATGTTTGCTCCTATCAAATAAACATGAATGAAATACTGTGTGACATCAATTTGGTTTATTCAATATTTTATTCAAGAACTGTACATAGTTTATTACATAACCTTTGCAATTCATTCTTAGAATAGGGATTTTAGAAAAAAGCTCATTAGCTTGTATGAATCAAGTTCCCAACTTCAATTTGAATAACGATATACAATGTGTATATTTACCTCATTCACACATACTCTTTTTTTGGTTATAAAAACATATTTAAAGTGTTTTTTTCCCTTTAGTACATTAATTTCATTTTATACAATTGAAGGCTGTTAAGCAAGAAAATAAAATAAGGTCAACGGTTAAAACGGGCTCAAATCAAGATGGTAACACAGCAACACCTATTACTGCACCTTCCGGTACACAACAGAAGGACCTGCTACAGAGAGTGTATGGACAATACAAAGTGGACAAGTCCAGAGTGCAAGTAATCGAAGCACATGGTAAAATATCCATTTTTAGGAACTTCTTGCACTTGAAATGGTTTTAACTTAACTTCTATTGGAAATTTGACGTTTTAACAGGACAAGTTGATACAAAGGCCTGCAAAGTCTATATGGTTTTTATGATAAAGATATTCCTGTACATGTATATCATTTGAAATAATCAGTGCTTAAAGATAAGTGCTTAGTGAGAGTATATTACATCCTTGACTTTAGGTCGCATACATTTAACTGTACAGAATACATAACTCTAAATGTTCGTTTTTAGCTCTACTGGTCAAAGGCCAGAAGGGTTTATGCGAGGGCACGTTGTGTCGTACATCGAACGTCGTCTGTCGTCCGTTAGCAGCACCTTCTCTGAAACCACTAGGCCAATGAAACTCAAACTTCACATGAATGTTTCTATAGCATAGGAGACTATACAGAAGATTATTTTTTATCTGAAATTCATGATGGCCACTGTTACTAAAAATAGTCCAAAACTTAAAGAATCTTCCTTTCATGAACCGCCTAACAGATTTTGTAAATATTTATGTAGTAGTGATAACCAACTATAGTTCTATTAGATTTGTTCAAATGGTGTCCCTGGGGTTAAAAATGATCCCACCCTGAGGGTTCAATAAGGGGACACATGTCATTATAATAAACATTATTTTTTTACTGATTTTGCTTATATTTTCACAGAAGCATTGTTTGGACAAGGAGGTTCAGATTTGTAAAAAAAGACTTGGTTCCACTGTCTTAAAGGGTCAGGAGGCGCCCCAAAAGGGTAAAAATTGTAAATTACAAAAATCGTTTTCTTCAGAACCAGTCAGTCAGATTTGTTCATATTTGGCATAAATTATCGCTATGTGTAGGGGTTTGAATGAAGATAAGAATTAAGGGGCTAATATTTATAGGGGCCTTGTAAAGGAACTTAAGCTTTTACATAGAGATACTCTAAGAAAACAGAAAATTCTCATTTTTTCATCCATATGGACAAAATTATTATTCAGTTTGAGTTCTGAAGCATCGTCTGGTCATAGGAAATAAGATTTGGTTCAATAAGAAGAATTGACTGTCCATAAGGGGCCAGGGTCGGTCAAAAAAGGGTTAAAATAGAAATCTTCTTCACAACAACCAGTCAGTCAAATATGTTCATGATTGATGTAGATTATCCCAATGAGTATGGGTTTAAATTTTGTACAAATGAAGGGGCTTGTAGTTATAGGGGCCTTGTAAGGGGACTTTGAGTTTTATAAAGGAATACTATGGGAAAACAGAAAATTCTAAGTATTTCATCCATTTATGATTTTATTTTTTATTCAATTTGTGTTCTGATGCATCTTCTAGTCATAACAAACATGATTTTGTTCAATAAGAAGGATTTACTTTCCAAAAGGGGCCAGGTGGGGTCATAAAAAGGTTAAAATTGAACATTTTCATAAATCTTATTCTCAACAACCGGTCAGTCAAATTTGCACATATTGGATATAAATTATCCCTACGATTAAGAGTTCTTAGTTTGTAAAAAATCAATGGGCACTGGGATGTATAGAGGCCAAGGAAGGAGACTTTGAGTTTTACATTGTTGTTGTATGGTGTTTAGCGTCGCTTTCAACAATTTTTCAGTAATATCGCGACAGTGTCAACTTGACAGTATTCTGAGCGCTGTCGCACTTGAGTATCATGCCGCAGACACATGGTATGATACCCCACCCAGTCACATTATACTGACCTCGGGCCGACCTGACCTAGAACTTTCCTATTAATGCTGAGCCTCAAGCGAAGAATCTTCCGGTACCATTTTTAGTATACTATGGGGAAAATGGAAAATTTTCATTTTTTTGTCTATTTGTATAAATACGTTGTTCAATTTGAGATCTAAAGCATTGTCTAGTAACAGTTAATTTGATTTTATTCATTAATAAAAAGGATTTAAGGGGCAAAGGGTTGGCGGGCACTATGATTAAGATTGGGATTTTTTTATAAATCTTCCTTCAAACTTGTTCATATATGATATAAATTATTCTTACATCAACAAGGGATTGAAGATTCTGCAAATCAAGGGGCTGGGATATATAGGGAATGTTTGCATCCATGTGTACAAAAAGATTATATTGAAACTCATAACAAATCCCCAAGAGTGGGTGATTTAAGAGTTGACAAATCAAGGGGCTGGGATGTATAAGGGTTCTGTACGGGGACTATATATCTTTTACAGATGAATGGTATGGGAATTTATAATATTTCATTTTCATAGCAATTAACTTTTTGTTCAGTATGGTTGTGGTGGGGGTAATCTTAAGTTGTTAAGACGACCCCCAAAGAGGATTAATATTGTGAAATTTCAAAAAGTTTATGGTCACTATGAGTCAGTAGAGCATCCTCGGGCCCTCTTGGGCCTCTTGTTTATATGCATGTTGATGTCCTACTGCTTTTGCCCATGATTGTGGTATCTGTATGAATTAGCAAGTGCCTTAATTTAATTTTGTACAAAAGTTGTAAGTTATGAGATTGTAAGTTATGAGAGCGAACATTAAAAAAAACAAAAAAACTTTCAGGTACAGGTACGCCGGTGGGTGATCCTATCGAAGCTAATGCCCTTGGTGGATTTTTTGGTGCAGACAATGTTGTCAAGGATAGAGTGTATATTGGTTCCGTCAAATCAAATATAGGACATCTAGAAGCAGCGGCAGGAATTGCAGGACTGATTAAGGTCCTGCTGATGATGGAAAATGGAACTATTGTACCTTCTCTTATGTATACGAAAGAAAACGAAAATCCAAAGGTGAATTTGGATAAGTATGGATTCGTCGTCCCAACAAAAATCACAACTTGGCCAACACAAGCAAATCAGAAGCGCATCGCATGCGTCAATAGTTTTGGCTTTGGGGGAACAAATGCACATGCCATTATTGAGCAATGGCAAGACGATGCCTTGAGTAGTTTGCCAGTGAAAGAACATACTGAAGTTTCACATAAAATTGTTACAATTTCAGCACCTGAGGAAAAGGCATTGGAAGAAAATATAAGACTGTTTCATGACAGTCTGAAAAAAGACACAACTTCTTGCAGCTTGGCTACACTATCATTCACTTCTACAAGAAAAAGAGATCACCATGCGTACCGAAAAGCTTTTGTTGCTGAAAATAAAGAACAACTGATTGAGCTGTGCAATGATTATGCCAATGCACAACATACAATACAAAAGAAACAGGCAAACAGAAAAATTGTATTTGTATTTTGTGGAGTCGGCACGACATGGAATGGGATGTGTATGACAATGCTTGAAAATAACACCTTTAAACAAACAGTTAAATGTATCGATCAAATTCTGTTCCCTCTCACCGGCTGGACAATAGAAAATAAATGGACATCAAACCAAGACAGTGTTCAAAGAGATCCTTTCGTGGGCCACATTTCAATATTTGCATGTCAGCTAGGACTTGCATCTGTATGGAAGGCTCTTGGAATAGCTGCAGATGTCGTTGTTGGACAATCGGTAGGCGAAGTTGCAGCTGCATACGTTGCAGGATGCATAGATATTGAAGCTGCTGTTAAAGTGATATATTTCAGATCAAAATTTCTAGCTGAAGTGGAAGGGGGTGCAATGTTATTTGTCAACAATGTACCGTTTGACATGATTCAAAAACATTGTGAGAAAAGGCCAGGAGCGTTAGTTATAGCTGTGTACAATAGCCCAGTTTCTTTGACCATTGCAGGAGAGAAAGAGGCCCTGAAACAGCTTAAACGGGACATCGAGAACATTGGAGAAGAATCTATTCGTGTCGTAGAATTAGATGTTAAGTGTGCTTATCATAGTCATCATGTCGATAAAGTGGTTGGCAAGCTGGTGTCGCATCTTACGAATATCTCAGGTAGAAAATCCAAAATTGCAATCATTTCAACAGTATCTGGGAAGTTGGAAACCAATGGAATCCATGGAACCGGCAAATATTGGGGTGAAAATATACGTAAACCTGTTCTCTTTTGTGATGCCATCAAAGCTGCAAAGGCCAACAACGGACAGACAATATATCTTGAAATTGGTCCAAGTCCTGTTCTAGCGATTGCATATTGATAACATATTTCAACAGGAGTCAGTTGAAAATATTCTTGTGCTTCCATCAATGACGAAAGGAAAGGAACTGCAGACGTTGTCACAATCACTTTCTACTCTATATGAATACGGCTTCAATCCTAACTGGGAAGCCATTATTCCTGAACAAAAAGCTGTGTCTGAATTACCAAAGTACAAATTCTGGCTACAAAAATCGCTTTTCCAGAATCCTGCCATTGTATTAAAGAACCAAGGCATAGATATGTCAATCCACTCACATCTCTATTTACAAAGGGTGCCAGATGTAAATGGTAACCAAGCGTTCAAAGCAACTGTCCAAAAGACAACAACCCCGTTCATTTATTCCCATGTTGTCAGAGGAATGATTACAGTACCAGGAGCATTTTATGCAGATGTGGGGTTCGAGATAGGCAAAAGTGTTTTAGGACTTCCGTCAGATTCTGTTGAAACATCATTACAATTTTTGATGCCGTCAAAATTGGAAAAAAATATTGCAACTGTTCTGTCGATATCAACAGTTCTGAAATCTGATAAAGAGGTGATTTTTTACACAAAAGCTGGCAATTCCCTTGTTTGCAAAGGCAATGTTCGTCAGACTCCTTATACGACGAAGGGAATTCACAGAATTGATACAGAGCTTATCAAGCATAGTTTCAGCAGTGATAATGTTCAACATATGACACATGAAGCTATGTATCGGATGCTCGAACACTTGGGGTTTACTTACGGCAAATTGTTCAAGATTATGAAAAGCTGTGTAATCAACAAAGATTCGTGTCTAGTTGATATAGAACTTCCCTCAGAGATCGACCAAGATTTGGATCGAACAACTCTACATCCCTGCATACTTGACAGCATGATGCAATCTACTATAAATTTTATAGAACCCAAAACATTACAATTGATCAAAGAGGAAAACTTAAAGTTTTTACCAATAGGTATTGAAAAATTGGTGGTTTACAAGAAACCGCAGAGACAAATGTTGCTATATACAACACGTACAAATGAAACGCTTTTCAAGACTGTTGTTAAAGCCCATTACAACTGCATTCTTTTCAACACGGCTGGTGATGTCATAGCCGAGATAACAAACTATTCAACCTTCAGTAGACGTACTGAGTATTTTACTCCAGACGAACTGGCATATCACGTTACTTGGCAAGAAATACCACAAGTAAAACCCACACAATCAAAACGAATACTTATGCTCGCGAATGCACAAGATAATTACAATTTGAAAGACCTAGAATGCGACCATGATATTGTAATCTGTTTAAAATCAGAGGCACCATATGAATCCTTCATATCAGACGCAATGGTGACAACAGAATTGAAATGGGGATCACCACACAAAGCAGACAGGATAGTTGTCTTCACTGATACTTTCAACACAGTGAACGATTTGAAACCAAGCGATGCCAGACAAATTTACTATAAAACAAAAGCCAACTGTATGTTTGTTTTGGCACTGCTTCAGTATACAATGAAAAAAAAATTAAGTACTCCCCTATTCATTGTCACACAAAACACTCAGCATTTGAACAGTTTAGAGAGAACAACCAATTTTAACCTTGTTGGGTCTGAAACATGGGGTTTCATACGTTCAATTCAATTTGAATTTGTAAATGGACAAATGACGATAGTAGATTTACAGCCATCGATTAAAGAGGCCATAATGACATTGACGGACTTCGTTCGCAGTAAAATTGATGTATTACATTCGTGTAAAACAGAAATAGTCATTCATCAGAACAAAGTATTTGCAGCAGAATTTAACAAAACTGATATTTGGGATGTCACACCAAAATACCGTAGAAGTAAAGCTGTGCCGTACCCTTCATCTGCAACCATGGAAACAAGAAAATTACCATCTTACTTGATAGCACAAATGTTTCCAGTCCATTTACGCTCCGAACTTGCGACAGCCGTGAAAAACACAAGTGTCATTCCCAGTGAGACAATTGATGAAAGAGAATCATCTGGCATGACGGGAACAGAAATTATTGTTAAATCCGTCTTTTTACATCCTGCAGTAATGTTTCCGACAACAACTACATCACTCATGTGTGAACCAGACATTTGGCAAGGGTACAGACAGGAAGGTCATACTATTATTGGTCTAGAGTACACTGGGTTCCGCTTGCCAACTCAGAGTAGGAGTATGTTCAGGTGCAACAGTAGTCGAGTGTTCCTAGATACCGAAGACATGTGTGAAAGATGGGAAATAGCCAGCGTGTATCTCTCCGAAATAAAAACGGCGATGACTGTGCCACGAAATTGTTGTGTCAATGTTAGAGATGTCCCGTTTTATAAACCTGGTATCCTAGCAATGACAATGTTGTTTTTAGCCATGGCGGAGAGAGTCCCTACTGGCTCTAAAGTCACAGTGCTATGCGCAAATGAAAATCAACTTTCTGCAGCCCTTCTAAAAAGAATTCTTGTTACTTCAAAGTCAGCAAAGATTAGTTCACAAGACAGTCAGGACACTTTTGAAGTTGTTGTATCTTTGAATCAAGCTGAAACAGCACAGGCAACAATGCAAGAATCCAGGGCGATCATTTGTTTCAAAAATGCACTGTCACCAATATCGATAAGAATCTTGGCAAATAGAAAAAATATCGATGTGACAGAAATTGATACCCAACATATTTTTGAACGTAAAAACATTGAGAAGCTTCTTCCAACGGTTGTGAAGTGGTTAAAGAAGAACCGTTCCTTCTTACAAGAACACTTTGAAAGGGAAAATAATGGGGAAACCCCAAACACCACCGCAGATGCATTACAATCAAAACTTCAAACTATTGATGCTACCAAGATTGGAAATGGTAAAATGTCTTTTAAATTACCAGTTGAAAACGTATTTATTAAATCAAGTACATATATCATAACTGGGGGTCTCACCGGTCTTGGCTGGGAATTATTGCTACTCATGGCGGAAATGGGCGCTGGTACAGTTGTAACATTAGCCAGGACCGCAGTCACAGTTGACAGATTGAGAGAAATTGAATCAATACAAGACAGATATACTTGCAAAATCATCTGCATGCAGGCTGATGTTTGCGACATTAATTCGTTGAAATCTGCAATGCGACAAATACAACACATGGAAGGAACAGGCAATATATCCGGAGTATTTCACGGCGCGGGCGTCTTAGATAGTAAAGCACTGATAAACCTTAAGGAACATCATTTGGATCGTGTGATGAAACCAAAAGTCCTCGGCACGATGAATCTTCATATCGCAACAAAGTGCTTTGACCTGGACTACTTCCTGGTACAGTCGTCAATCGCTAGCATCATCGGCGAGCCAGGCCAAAGCAATTACTGTGCTGCTAATGCTTTCCTAGACACATTTGCACTCTGGCGACGTCAAAAAGGTCTTGCAGCCCAAGCAATAAATTGGGGGGCATTAGATGTTGGCATGGCTGCCCGGCCTTCATATAAGGATAATTTCGAAAAGCGAGGCTACAGACTGATGGCGCTTGAAGAAATACAAAGTTGTTTCCAGCATGCTATAATGACAAACCGTACAGGAGTCGTTTACACCTATTTAGACTGGAAATTAGCGGCCCGTGGTTATTTAAATCCACAAATGGCAAGATTGAGGCTTAAGATAGAAAGAGTTCTTGAAGATCATAATGCCGGTGATAGAAAGTTTGATGATAATAAAGTTGGAGATGCCTTCGACATGGAGAAGTTAAGGAAATCTGATAGCAAAACTCGAAAAGAACTTTTAACACATTTTGTTCAGCAAGTAGCAAATGGAGTCGTAGCAAAGAGTGTCAATGCAATAAAAATTGATGCGCATGTTATGACTCTCTCATTTGAAAAAATAGGAATGGATTCATTGTCCGCTATGACTTTCTCGAATGTCGTATATGATGTCTGCCACTATCGAGTCAGTCCACAGATTATTATGGACAAAAGTCACAGCTTAGCAGATGTTGTAACATATCTACTTGATGAGTTGAGAAAAGAAGAACAAACATCTGATCCAGCAAGGAATGCCAGTACGGAAAGACAAGGAGAACCAGAATCCAGGTAATATTTCACTTCTAAATTATCAGTTGTATACATGAAAAGCAAGTGTCATTATATCACCTAATATTTTGCCGTAACACATATTTAAAGGGAGTATATGGGAGGTGGGGGGACGCTATAAATGTCTTTAAAATATAATTATTTATTTTTAGAATGGATAAAAAGCATCTCAATATCATTAATTAATAAAAGCCGAATGGTTTGGTAAGTCAAATCCACTAAAACGTGACAAAATCAATATTTGAATTAGAGTGATAAACGTGAAACAAAATCCCCATTCTAAAAATAGACAGTACTTAAATATTTTTTTATGTGTAAACCTATCAAACAAATCAATCCAAATCCAAATAAAATCACGTGACCCGTTTAATACGTCAACAAAATATATTTCAATTTTACTGCGGGAAATCTATTTTGATCTAACCTAGGAGCATAGCCCAAGTTAGGAAATCCCTTTTCAATCTATTATTTTGGCATGTTTAAAAATATAACATTTTGGCAAAACGGGATCAGTGAGTATATATAGGCATGATATAATTATTGTAAAAAAACAATTTTAAAACTTTGAAAAATCCTGATCAATTCCCTTTAAACTGTACCCATGCATATATAAAATCCAGAAATTAACCAATTAATTGCCCTCAAAGCAAGATTGCTCTATTAATCCTAATGATGCTGATGCTCCTACATTAAATCATGCGTCATATAATATAACTTTTCAACTACAAATGGAATATATTTTATATGCTAACTAATTTGTTTCGAAACATTTTACTATCTCAGCAAGCTAAATGATTGTTGATCAGAAAGTATCCGGAACAATATGATAAACTCCGTTTTACTGCAAACAAGCTATATATTAGGTTAGAGGTCTGAGGCTTTGTCTCGAGGGACCTTTTGCAAGCCCCATTTGTCCGTCGTCTTCCGTCCGTAAACAATTGACATTTTTGACGTCTCAAATTCCATTAAATCAATTGTAATGAATTGTTGTATGTTGCTTAAGATCCTAAAGGTGAATCAAAATTGTGAATTGCATGGTCCCCATCCCCTGTCAAATTCAAGGTAAACTTTAAAAATCTTCTTCTCAGTATAGGAAGCACTGGGAAACTAATGGTGAATATAATTATGGACGCATATGGGTCCTTTACAAAAATTGTGAATTGCATGTCCCTGGGTCACACGGTTTGGCCCTCTGGGAAGGGCCTAAAAAAATAAGTGCGTCAGTAAACAATTCACATTTTGGACTTCTTCTCAAAAACCACAAGCTCAATCATAATGAAATGATGTATACAGCGTGGACGCATATTGGTCTTTTATAAAAATTGTGAATTGCATGTCCCTGGGTCTCACGGTTTGGCCCTGGGGGTGGGGCCAAAAAAATAAAGGTAAACTTTTAAAATCTTCTCATTATAGGAAACACTCAGAAACAAATTGTGAGCATGGTTATTGATGCCTATGGATCCTTTATAAAATTTGTGAATTTCATGCTCCTTGGTCTCACGGTTTGGCCCTGGGGTGGGGCCTACTTTACTTAATCTATATAAGAGAAAATGACAATAAACGTTATTTTCTTTGACTGAATAAACTTATGTGCATGTTTTTTGTTGTGATTTGTTGTTGCTGACATGACGGTTAACCTTGAAATATATATTTCTATTGCAATAGCAACCAAAAAATCACCTGGAAAAATAAAAACAAAGTACGTTATTGGTCTACTCTGTTTGAAGGTGTGTAATTATTAAGAATATTTTGGTGCCTTAGTGATTTTAGTTATTTTGTAATTTTCAGATGACTACAGTCTTGCTCAACCATTGATTGAAGTCTTTGGAGCTGTGGAGAATACCTCAGTCAACTTAAAACATGATAAAAATCACTTCATTTAAACAGGCTACATGTCTACAGAATTTAGCGAATTGTATTTCATGATCAATGCTCGAAAACAGTGGACATACTACATGTGTTGTACAGAGTTAAATTATATCCGAGATATAAATTTCGTCTGTGGTTATTACCATGGTGACTTTAAACAAAATTGTAACATATGCAGTAATAACGGACCGAACCCCTCTGATTTTTTTTTAAAAAATCAATTTTATTTTTTTATTTTTTCCTCAAATTTATATTCAATTTATTGTATATAACACAAAACGGTCTTATTCCGGAACGGCTGTTTCAATGTTGGGCTTATTTTGTCATGTAATACCTCCTCTAGATGTCTGTGTATGCTGTATAAGAATATTTATTATATAATTTACACAGCAGGTGTCTGCAGACAGTTGGGGGTATCTGGACCGCTCCTTCAAGTAAAAGGCCTTTACTCAACTTATGTTTGTGACTTTTTTTCTTTTTTTTTTCTTCTTTCTTTTTGTTATATACGACGGGTTGGACTTAGATTTGCAAAATATTAGAGGGGATTGGGGGCTAACCAATGTCTGTGAATTGTATGTGTAGCCCTGGTCACAATGGCTGATATAAATCAAATATGCTCTTGTGAAAGTTTGTTATCCTATTTTAGATGGAACCTAACGTATATAAGGGATGTTTCGTGGTATGATAAATTTAGTACAAAGCTGAAATAGAAACAATACTTATCTGTATCGGATGATTTTAACTAAAGATGATGATATAGAATGACATCATTTCAGATAAGCGTATTTGGTTTATTTCAATATTCATTTATTTGTATTGCATGTACATTTATGCTAGTCCTTAATGATTCTATGTCTGTTTTATTTATATTTGTATATATATTTTCATATGTAACCATTATGGGCTCATTAAACTTCCGAAACGGTCGTTTTTAGTTTTAATTTAAGTCAGTTTTACTATTCAAGATGATAGAATACACGTTTATATGATTACTGAGAGACTTTGCAAATGAAAACATAAATATAAAGCACATTATTAATACATAATTAAGAACGGGTTTTGTTTACAAATTAAAGTTCGTCTCTTTCTGATAAACACCTTCGGCAGAAAACTTGTTCGGAAACGCGTCGGTCGGTAATTTATGATCAATTCACTTCAGAGAGAAACATAGTATGGGGAACTGTATGGGATGCGGTTAAAAATCAAATAATTGCTTGCGGTTAGATAGTTTTAAAGAACACCCCCTTTATTCCCCTCAATGTATTAATGAACTGGAACCCACTAGCTAATTTAATGCACGTAAGCGACGACACGTCCATATAAAATTAAAAGTAAAATTACTTTTTTTATAACTGTACTAAACAAATCACCCTTGATAAAGTGATTTGTGACGTAATAGTGCGTGCGATAGTATTTATAACGCGTATATGCAAGGGAGGACCCTGAGCAAGAGTTGCCAGACCAAATTAGTATTCCATATTCATTGTTTTTCAGTGCTTATAAATAAAATAATGCGTACTACGTTCGTCACAGTTTTATTGTAATCAATATATTTAAAAAAAAAAAAGAAAACCCAATAACGATTCATAATATTAGCGAAGCCATAACTTTTCTAATCTTGTTAATGAACCCGTTATCTAACGGTCTTGTTCTGCACACTACCACTGCAGTATTCATTTGTGTACTTCCGAACACTGGCGGAGGTATAGTCGGAAAACGGAATTACAAAAATGTAAACAAAAGTTAAAAAGTTCTGTCCGCTTGTCTAAGAAATACACATTTCGATCGAAGTTATTTATTTTCTTACTTTTTTAAAAAACAGTCACTAAGGGGTCTACAGGAATTTTTTAGCAATACTATAAATACATTTAATTACAATCATTTTTGTTATTATCAAAAATTGTGCATTTCGAAAGTTTAATGAGGCTTTAACTGATATTTTATATGTTAACCCTTTACTTCATATAAACACTATTGGACACCTCTCATATTGAAAGCATTAATTCACCACGTATCAGCAATGGGAGAATGATAATTATATTAACTGACAGAGTGGAAAACAGTGCAGGAAGTGTTCAGATAGCTTGTTACGAGCAATCTGAACTCTTCCTGCACTGTTTTCAAAGGCCTTCTGTGATTGGTGCGGGAAAACGCGTATATATGAAGTAAAGGGTTAAAGGTATTACCTAATAATGTTAGAATATTTTTTTTAAAAAAAGTTTGTGACATAGCCTGTGGTTGTGTTCATGTGTTTTGTTGGTCTTCAGTTATTTTCTATCAAGGTCTGAATATTTTCATGCTGGATACCTCATTTCCAATTGCTTAAAATGAGAAGATAATCAAACATATTGAAGTTATCATTCCCCCTTTTCATGTTCAAAGATGAATTGTGTTTGTTTGAATATTTAGTGTTGTTCATATGCCAGCGAGGTTGAACAGATGATCAGTTAGCTTAAGGTTATCCAATTATTTTTCACCCATCCCCTGAAAATGTAAATGGTACGACTTACTTAGATGTTTTATATATTGTATGCAAACAGTCCCATTCCAAGTTCAGTTTTCTTCTTAGGTTTAGTTCATTTAAAACTTGAACAGACGAGATAAGTGAGAATCAAGCGAGCGACGTGGGTCCATTTAGACCGCTTGTTTTTACCAATCTGTATGTTCGTCCAACATACGTACAGCATTATAGGTTTTGGCATTTTCCAAATATGTAGCAGCAATTACTTCACAACCAAACAACTCAAATAAACTCTTTTTTATTTTTGCTAAAAAGGCTTAATCATTTGTTTGGCAATATAAATTGTTAAAATATTTTTGTGTGATTTTTATCTTAATTTTACTACTTGTTTTAGTTTGCCTATAATGTAAAAATGAGGTATGAAATTTTGACAAGAAAGTTTTCGTCAACTATGGATGAAAGTAATTTCTTTAGCTGTCTGCGTAAACATTGCTTATCTCTATTGTGTTTTGTTCAAACCAATAAGTATGAAAGTCTTATGTATCTGTTTGGTTCTTTACATGTAAGAATATACTATTTAATGTTGTAATGTGTCTGTATCAATTGGTTTATACCACATACGTGTACTGTGTATTACATGATTTACATGACAAATATGATCACTGTGTATGCATTAATTTACACGACACATATGTCCGTTGTGTATTAATTGATTTACACGACATGTGTACTGTGCAGTACATTGTTTACACGACATACATGCCCCATGTAATAATGATTTACAAGATATATATGCTTGCTGTGTATTAAATGATTTCACACGACACAAATGTGTGGTGTATAAAATGATTTTACACGACATATATTTGCATTGTATTAAATGATTTTACACAACATACATATGCCCTGTGTATTACATGATTTACACGACGTATACATGCCCTGTGAATTACATTATTTACACGACATGTATGTGCACTGTGAATTACATAATTTACACAACGTATATGTGCGCTGTGAATTACATTATTTACACGACATATATGTGCTCTGTGTATTAAATGATTGACACAACATACTAGTATGTGCTGTTAAAGTATATGTATAATATGCATCACAGGGTATAATTAAATAA
Organism: Panopea generosa; assembly: GCA_029582155.1. Lineage (NCBI taxonomy): Eukaryota > Metazoa > Mollusca > Bivalvia > Adapedonta > Hiatellidae > Panopea > Panopea generosa. The sequence continues at coordinate 14,588,127 of CM055903.1, read as the reverse complement.
AAATATGATAAAATTAATGACTGATTAATAAGCAAAATAATATATAGTTATGACATTGCGTTATTACTAGTATTTTGTAGTTGTATTTAAATACATATTATATTACAACTATTTGCTAATAAAACGATAAAGAAACGCAACTCTTCTGTTGTGATATTTTACAAAAACAATAGCTCAAGAATATGTCGAGTTGTTTTTTACATGAGAGACCCATGAGAGTCTGTATTGTTGTGCTGAACAGATTGAATGCATACCTATCTGAACACTTGCTTTTTAATTAAACTTAACTATTTTACTTTGATTGTGAAACAAGTTATTACAACTTGGACAAATCACGCTCAAAGTCTTCCTGGGAAGAACCAGTACTAACCATATGCGGAAATGGTTTCTTACTGAAAACACGTCATATAGCTGTGGCGGAGGATCGAACCCACAACCCTCCGGGAAATTGAACTCGCGACCCCTAAACTGATAATCAGACGGACTACCGACTGAGCTAACCTTCGCCTTGCGTCATCATATAAGAGAAGGGCCAGTAGAGCCACATGAAGTACATCTGTTTTAGTAATCACTTATTCCTTATAAATGCTTCGACTGTTCAGCTTCTCCCAATTATCAGTGACTTAGCATGCACGGTTGAAATTTCGGGTGACACCTTTAGTATCAAATAACGCTTTGAACATCTGTCTGAATTTGATAATTTTGGTACCAAAGTAGGCCGATAAATGTTGAATATTTCCAATTATCAGTTATATAATATTTTTCTTAGAGTTTAAATTATTACTGGTTAGAAACGAAACAATTTTACGAAAACATCTTTTTTTTAACAAAAAGGTTAGTGTACTCGTTGAAAAGCAGTTTTTTTTAAAAAAAAACACACACCATAGAAATATATATTTTATGTAAAAAGATGGAGAAATAAGTTTTCCATTGGTGGCGAAATTATTCATATCGATATTTTAAAGAAATAATTAGTATCACAAAATAACTGTAAGCGTAAAAATCCATCATTTCTTCAAATTTAAAAAAGAAAATTTTACCACCCAAAGTTACAATTGTAACAGGACGAGAAAAATATACAGTCCGTGACTCTACCCCGGGACCATTCGCTTACAGGGCGAATGTTCTACCGACTGAGCTAACCGAACCTCTTATATACATTTCTCTCCTAGTATGTTACGTACACACTGTGACATATCCCCTAACAGATTTGGAATTTGTCCCCGAATCAGAGAATCATGTGAAAGTTTATCGGAATATATAGATAAGTCACAGTCCCTCGTTGGGCGCCAATGTCAAAGGATGAGAAATATAAGCAGCCAGTCCAGGAATCGAATCCAGGACCATTTGCTTACAGGGCGAATGCTCTACCGACTGAGCTAACCGAACCGCTTAACTAGATTCCTCTCTTAGAAGGTTACGACGAACACACCGATATGCTTATTTGTTCAGGAGGAGTTGTGTTAGTCTGGATCACTGATGATCTAGGTGAGTTTTTGTGATCACCCTATGTTTGTCTTTTGTCATTTACTCTTGCTTCAAACAACTTTTTTCGACAGATTTTCACCAAATTTGGTGCGAAGCATTCTTATCTTACATTCTCTCAAGTTTGTTTGAACCATGACGATCCTTGGGTCAAAATTAACTTTGCCACAGGGGCTTATCAGGGGTTTTTTTTGTTGTTTAATTTTAAGTAAAAAAAATCTTCCCTAAAACTGCTATCATATTTTGCCAGTAGTTTCACCTACCGGTAATGATGTTCTCTCAGGTTTATTCAAACCATGACTCCTGGTCAGTATTTGCCCAAATTGGATGGCCACGGTGTTCATGAGTTTAACATAGTGTACTTTTAATTTAAAAAATCTTCTTTGCAAGATTTGACCAGTCAAATTTGTTCATCTGTGGTGTGTGAACGATGAGGTTTCAAGTGAAGGGGCTAGGGTTCATTGGGGTTCAGTAAAGGGACTTTTGATTTTAACATAGAAAATGGAAACAGGAAATTTCTCGTCCTAATTTCGGTAACATTTCAATCATCTTGAAATATGAAGCATTGTTTATAAATAACAATTGTGACTGGGTCCTTTGAAGGGGATTAAATATTCATAAAAGGTCAGTCGGGGGCCCGAAAATGGATAAAATTGTGAAGTTTTAAGAACTAATTAACGTTATGTGTTCGTATTTGGTTTACATGATAGGGGTTTCAAGTTTTCTTTCTTCAAAAAATTGGGCTAGGGTCTATTTCGGTCTAGTAAGTGGAATTTGAGTTTCAAATGGGAATGTGTATATATTTTCATCATAAGCTTAGTTCATTTTAAGTTGAAAATGAAGTCACAAGTGAAATCAGGTGAGCAGCTTCTCTTGTTTCTCAAGTTCAACAAAAGAATTTAAAAACATTATATTCATACACAAATGTATATAAAACATTGGTAATATTGATATGAAAATAATGTTTAAACATGGAGCAACTAAACTACACTTACTCTTTATACTGCTCAAAGACTGCTGCTTTGTCCTTGTGTCCATTCGAATCCTTATCTAGAACATAAATCTAAAAGCACTCGAGGGAATCCAATGTGACTTGGAATGTGGATAGAGGGAAATGCCTGGAATTATAAAGCAAAAGAACCATACCTTATTTTGAACAATGATCAATTTTTTTACTTTATTTTGTGTTATTTTTGCTTTTCTCAACTTTGAACATGAATAGAAAGCAATATGTGGAAGAATCATAACTCTGTCTTGAATAATGACTAGAAAGCAAAGTGTGCAAGAATTAAAAATCTGTCTTAAATATTCTCAGAATAATCTTCTTTTTGCACCCTCTTTCACTTTACAAACACAGTGTAGCTACTACTCAATCATGCACTTGCTTGGGAATATTCATCGGGTTTACAGGTACCCTTGTTTTTCTACCTGTTTTCTTCCATAAAAGTGCATGCCACCCTACTGCTTTACAATACACTCCCGCACTTTTATTATAAACGCCCTCATATCTCTCTACTTCATGTATGCCCAAAAATTATAACTCTCTGACTTTTCATAATGATATGTTGATAACATCTAAACTGATCTGTTTTAGGTCCCCCTCGTTAAGAAGGAGAACTTTATAAATCTGAAAATGTGTAATAAATGAGATAACGGAATGAAACATAAGAAGCTTATATTGAGACAAAGGTTGCAGTTGATATGATTTCACTGGTGCAAAAATAATTGTTACTGAAAATAGCAAAACGGTTTCTGTTCTGTAACATTAGTTTTTAAACAACTGAGCGGTTCTGTATATGTTGTCTGCCAAGAGAAATGTTTGTTTTAGTTCTGCTTTTACTAGTCAACAGCCAGAAGTGCTCTTGCGAGGGTGTGTTGTCCGTCATCTGGCAACTGTTGCAGTGTGTTAGCAGTACTTTCTTAAAAAACACTTTGCAAGTTATACTCAAACTTGACACAGGTGTTTCACATGTATGTGAGACTAAAAACAAAATTGTTTTAATCTCTAATTCAAGATAGCTGCCATTACTGAAAAAAATAAATCACTCTTTTTTTTTAAATGAATTTAACTACCAGTATATTTTTCACAGAAGCAATGAATCACTTCGAAAGTTAGTTCTGTTATATTTCTCATCCAGTTATTTTTGTTTTATTCTGCTCCCCCAAAGAGGTGAAGCATATAGTCGTCGCTTCGTTCGTCCGTGCGTGCGTGCGTCCGTCCGTGCGTCACCAAATTCTTGTCCGGAATATTTCTCTACAACCTCTGGTTGGAATTTTATGAAACTTGCTAGGATGCATCACTACCACGTGAAGATGTGCATAATATCGTTTTGTTCCGGTTCGATAATTTTTCACGGAGTTATGGCCCTTTCATTCTGTCTGTGACCAAATTCTTGTCCGCGCTATTCCTCTACAACCCAATGTTGGAATTTTATAAAACTTACTAGGATGCATCGCTACCAAGTGGAGATGCGCATAATATATTTGTTTTCCGGTTCGATGATTTTTCATGGAGTTATGGCCCTTTAATTGCGTCTGTGACCAAATTCTTGTCCGGGTTATTTCTCTACAACCTCAGGTTGGAATTTTATGAAACTTGCTAGGATGCATCACTACTAAGTGCAGATGTGCATAATTTCTTTGTGTTCCGGTTCGATGATTTTTCACGGAGTTGTGGCCCTTTGATTCTGTCTGTGACCAAATACTTGTCCGTGCTATTTTCTACAACCCAAAGTTGGAATTTTATGAAACTTGCTAGAATGCATCACTACCAAGTGGACACGCGCATAATATCTTTGTGTTCCGGTTCGATGATTTTTCACGGAGTTATGGCCCTTTAATTGAGTCTGTAACCAAATTCTTGTCCGCACTATTTCTGTACAACCGAAGGTTGGAATTTTATAAAACTTGCTAGGATGCATCACTACCAAATGGAGATGCGCATATTGTCTTTGTATTCCAGTTCGATGATTTTCATGGAGTTATGGCCCTTTAATTGAATCTGTAACCAAATTCTTGTCCGCACTACTTCTCTACAACCTCAGGTTGGAATTTTATGAAATTTACTATGTTTGTGTTCCAGTTCGATGATTTTTCACGGAGTTATGGCCCTTTCATTCTGTCTGTGACCAAAGTCTTCTCCGCTCTATTCCTCTACAACCTCTGGTTGGAATTTTATGAAACTTGCTAGGATGCATGATTACCAAGTTGAGATGTGTATATTGTCTTCATGATGCTTTTTCTCTTCAACCTCTGGTTTTAATTTTGTAAAACTAGCTAGGATATGCACATATTGTCATTTTGTTCCGGTTCAATGATTTGCGAAAGAGTTCTGTCAAGTGCAGAGCCACATATTTTCCTGCTATTCAGTTTGGTATTTTTCAACCAAGTAGCCATCAGCACTAAGGGAATATGGTACAGAGTCAAACACTCACTTGGGGAACATCCATCGGTTCCACCGATATTTTCTTGTTTCACTTGAAGTTATTTCATGTTATATTTTCCATCCAGTTATTTCTGTTGAATTTCCCATGCATTTTTTCTGTTATATTTCCAATGCAGTTATTTCTGTTATATTTCTCTTTAAGTTATTTCCATTATATTTCACATGCAATTATTTCTGTTGTATTTCCCATCCAGTTATTTTTGTTTTATTTCATTTTAAGTTATTTCTGTTCTATTTCCCATGCAATTATTTCTGTTATATTTTACTAAGTTATTTCCATTATATTTTGCATGCAGATATCTCTGTTGTATTTCCCATGCAGTTATTTCTGTTGTATTTCCCATGCAGTTATTTCTGTTATTATATTTTCAATGCAGTTATTTCCATTATATTTCACATGCAATTATTTCTGTTGTATTTCCCATCCAGTTATTTTTGTTTTATTTCATTTTAAGTTATTTCTGTTATATTTCCCATGCAATTATTTCTGTTATATTTTACTAAGTTATTTCCATTATATTTCGCATGCAGTTATTTCTGTTGTATTTCCCATGCAGTTATTTCTGTTGTATTTCCCATGCAGTTATTTCTGTTATTATATTTTCAATGCAGTTATTTCCATTATATTTCACATGCAATTATTTCTGTTGTATTTCCCATCCAGTCATTTTTGTTTTATTTCACTTTAAGTTGTTTCTGTTATATTTTCCATGCAGTTATTTCTGTTGTATTTCCAATGCAGTTATTTCTGTTAATTTTCACCTGAAGTTATTTCTGTTATCATATTTTCAATGCAGTTATTTCTGTTGTATTTCCGGTGCAGTTATTTCTGTTATATTTTACCTACAGTTTTTTTCTGTTATTATATTTTCAATGCAGTTATTTCTGTTATTTTTTCAACTGAAGTTATTTATGTTATTATATTTTCTATGCAGTTATTTTTGTTGTATTTCCGGTGCAGTTATTTCTGTTATATTTTACCTAAAGTTTTTTTCTGCTATTATATTTTCAATGCAGTGTTTTCTGTTATATTTCACTAAGTTATTTTCATTACATTTCACATGCAATTATTTATGTTGTTTTTCACATGCAGTTACTTCTGTTATATTTCACATGCAATTATTTCTGTTATATTTTTCCTTAAGCTATTTCTGTTATTATATGTTCAATGCAATTATTTCTGTTATATTTCACATGCAATTATTTCTGTTGTATTTCCCATCCAGTCGTTTTTTGTTTCATTCCACTTTAAGTTGTTTTTGTTATATTTTTTCATGCAGTTATTTCTGTTATATTTCACTGTGTTATTTCCATTATATTTCCCATGCAGTTATTTCTGTTGTATTTCCCATGCAGTTATTTCTGTTATTATATTTTCAATGCAGTTATTTCAATTATATTTCACATGCAATTATTTCTGTTGTATTTCCCACTCAGTTATTTCTGTGGTATTTCCCATCCAGTCATTTTTGTTTTATTTCACTTTAAGTTGTTTCTGTTATATTTTCCATGCAGTTATTTCTGTTATATTTCACTGAGTTATTTTCATTATATTTCCCATGCAGTTATTTCTGTTGTATTTTCCATGCAGTTATTTCTGTTGTTTTTCCCATGCACTTAATTCTGTTATTATATTTTCAATGCAGCTATTTCCGTTATATTTCACATCCAATTATTTCTGTTGTATTTCCCACGCAGTTATTTCTGGTTTATTTCCCATGCAGTTATTTCTGATATTTTTCACCTAAAATTATTTCTGTTATTATATTTTCCATGCATTTATTTCTGTTATATTTCACTTAGAGTTGTTTCTGTAAGTGTTATAATTATTTCCCATGCAGTTATTTCAGTTATAATTCCCATACACTTTTTTCTGTTATATTTTCCCATATAGTTATTGGTGTAATATTTCCCATGCAGTTATTTCTGTAGTATTTCCCTTGTAGTTATTTCCGTTATATTTCACTTAGAGTTGTTTCTGTCAGTGTTATAATTATTTCCCAGGCCGTTATTTCAGTTATAATTCCCATACACTAATTTCTGTTATTTTTTCAATACAGTTATTGGTGTAATATTTCCCATACAGGTATTTATGTTGGATGTCTGATACAGTTATTTCTGTTGTATTTCCCTGGAAGTTATTTCTGTGGCCAGTCATTTGTCTATTTTCTTCTCATTTTTGAGATAAAAAAATGTGTTTTTCTTTTTTTTGTGGTCATTTGTTACATGATGATTTTGATTATTGCAGTTATGAAGATCCCAATAGAGATAGTAACGATGACCGGGGTGCAACAGCTGCCTAAAATAACCATGACTACGATGCCAAACATGGAGGTTACCACGACGAGGATTATGACAAAGGTCGAGATGATTATGACAAAGATAGGGATTATGATCGCGACTATGACCAAGATTACGATCGAGATTATGACCGAGATTATGATCGCAATTATGACCGAGATTCATATAACAGGGACTCGCACAACAGGGATTCCGATAATGACAAAGACAAGTAAGTAGTAGAGAAGTTCTGTGTTTTTATTTGTACTAGTAAATGGTTCACACAAAAAGAGAAAGATTGCCTAAAGAACCAGAAATTGAAAATATATTTACTGGATATATATAATTTAGTTTGATACATGTATCTTGGAACAAAATGAATACTGAGGAATTAGTATTTGATTTGAATCGTGCACACTATCCTTGCGTCGCTTCAGTGAGATAGAAGACAAGGAGTACGGGGGAGAGCCAACCAAGTTTGATGATGACAGCTACCCAATAGACACAGCGCCGGCAGCTCTGCCAACACCAGAAGGCAGTTCACATCCTTCAACATTTGTGTAGTCCAATCACCACTAAGCCATCTACATTTATGCATTTTATGAAAGTGGCATAATGTGTTTCTGTTCACGAGTGCATGAAAAATTCCTCGTTGTTTATTGCAGCATGTATACAAACTATAACATTGCTGGTATTTGTTGATTTAAAAGACTGATAAAAGAGATGGCACAAAATTGTCGCTTTAAACATCACATTCAAATACACTGGAAGATTTTATGGAGACAAAGATTCCTAAGATTATAGTTGTCGCACAACTAACATGTTGACACATACATGCCACAAAATATACATAAGATTATGTCATTTTCAAGTTATTTTTGCAGACGCAATATTCGTTTGGTCTGCTGACTTTTCCTCTTTGCTAAATAGCACAAGTTATAGATTTAAGCCTTTGTTTTCGTCCCAAACAGAAGCAGACTAAAATTGTGTTACTTTTATAATGTTATCATATCCTTTTGTTAATGAAGACAGTTTAACAAAAGATAGTTGTTTAAATCTGTTGGTTAGCAACTGAATTTATCTTTTTTTCGCCTTTTCAATTTATTATCAGTTCATTTACTTGACAATAGATACAATAAAGTATTATGTCTTACTGCCAGATCAGCCAGCATAGCTCTCTTCTACTGTTGCATTTCACAAAATATCTTACGATAAAAATCACTGTAAGTCAATTTAACAATTTCTTTGTTAAATGCTAAAATTTTTATCAGTGTTTGTAATGACTGTGTTTCCAGAAAATATATCATTTTCTGCATGTTTTGAGCTCACTTTGAGCTTGTTTAGATGAATATTAAAAATATTATGAATAATTGTTGGAAAATAAGTTAACAATGATTGTTGTCATAATGTTTTTGTGAAACTCACCCTAGATGCGCCTTAGTCTTTTTCTAATACAAGAAAATCTCAGAGGAACAAATTTTGAAAACTTCTAGTTAATATGGACTTATCGGTGTCTTATCATTGAACTATAAACAAATACAGAATAAAGATTATGCTATTAAGTTTTTTTACACATATATACATGTACATACATGTTTACAAGTCAATTATAAATGATGATTCCAATATATTAAAATTTAACATATCATATTTTTATACTTATTCATCCAATTTTACTTTATATCACGTGATAGAGCTTGTGTGATCACCCTGTGGCCATCATTAACTCTTGTATTAAAAGACTTCTACTCTGAAACCGTATTACAGATTTAATCTTAATTGGTGTGAAGTATCCCAACATGAAACTCGTGTTGGTTCAAATTATGACCCTGGGGTCAAATCTAACCACAGGTCTTAGATGTTTCATGTATTATAGACATATGGTTCAAAAGTTCTTCATAGGACAAGTCCATTAAAAAAAATTGAAAAGTTGACAAGTGAAATCAGGTGAGCACCTTGGGCCTCTTGTTGTATATAGTCATTGCCTAGAATTATCATTTTTATTTTAAATTCGCTTTTTTAATTTTAATATGTTGGAACAGTGATAAGCTCTCCGTGGAAAACCATAAAATGATAAGGTAATCTAACTAATAGTGTGGTAATGTATGTAAATACATGTATTAAACAGAAACCTTCCACATCGCGTATATATGTTGAATAATGTAACATTCCCTCCATCGTTAGATATGTAGTGCTCTCTTAAAGGGAGTGTATCAGGATAAACCCTATAAATGTCTTAATAAATAAAATAATTATCAAAATGGATAAAAACATCTTATATCATTAACTGAATAGCTTAGTATGTTAAATCCACTAAAACATGAAAAAACTATAAGTAACCATGAGTGAATTTCAAACAAAATCCCCTTTCTGAAAATAGACAACACTTAAATACTGTTTGACAACCTTTATATTGTCATTCTGACTCTTTCTAAGACAAAACAAGTTTTACTAATTGTAAACCTGTATAACGAGTATGTATAGGCATAACATATTGGCAAAAAATGTTTAAGCCAATTTTAAATGTTGAAAAATCCTGATATATTCCCTTTGATATTAAATAGTGATAAGAAAATGCATAAAATGTAGAGTTTGAACCCTCTTATTGGTTTGAATGTAGTGTTTGAACCCTCTAATTGGTTTGAATGTGGTGTTTGAACCCTCTAAATGGTTTGAATATAGTGTTTTGACCACCAAATTTTAGACTGCAATGTAGAGTTTTGATGTTTACAGGGCACATAAGTACCCATTTTCAGGTCAAGTGCTCCGGTGTGATATTAATACTACTCCGATGTGATGAATACATATACTACTCAAACTTTATCATCTTTATTCAGATCTCTATTTTCACTACCCAGTAACACGCAGTTACCCAGTAACTAGGGGGTTGGTTTACTGTTAATATTATACACGTTTCTATTTAAGAAAATTTTAAGAGTAAGATAACTTTTGTTTCCGAAGTACAGTTACGTTCATTTTAAGTCTTTTCATGTAACACTTGTACATGTTTATAACGGGTATAATATTTCAATGCAAATATAATCATAAACAGCATTAACTTTAAATATCCACAAACTGAACGTCATTTACATCTTAATTTAAAACCAAAGTACCGAGTGTGAAAATCTGAAATTGGTGTTGTATTAAATGTATTAAAAAGTGTATATGTTATCTCATTGTTAAACCTTGTAGACCTAGCCAAGGGCTGCATTCAGCTCGGTTAAATGTTCATTAATTTACATATGTTCATGGGAACTGGGAACACAGAAGTCGATAATTTTAGGGAACCAGGTAGCAAATGTATTTACTATTCAATGTTGTTGGACGAAACCCAAATGTAGATAAACATAGTGTATAAGTTAAGTTGCTATATGGACCACCTTGAGCATTTCTGAATGAGACATTTTGACCTTGTGACACTATGACCTTATGATACAATATTTGTACCTACAAGGAAACTCCCAGTCAGACCAGTTCAACTTGCATGTATCATCTATAAGTCAAAGTATATTATGCACAGTGGATTCCGTCAGGTACTTCAACTTTTATGTAAAAAATAAAATATATCACAGTATGCAAAAACTGGACGGATGGTATCTCAGACTTTCATCTGGACAATTTACTGACAAAGTTTACAACAGAACAATATATCGATGTCATTTAGGCATATAATGCACTTTTAGGACGATACTTTATATCTTGAAGGCTATGAGAACTTCCTTCATGGGAACTGTTCATATTTCTATCACTTCTCTGATATGATACTGGATTTTCCTTATCTCTTTGCAAACCGTCAGATGTAGTGTTATTGTCATAGTCGGGAGGTGGAGTATGATACTTCACATCTTTGAGGCTGTGAGAACTTCCTTCTTGGAAGTTGTGTATACCGCTGTGATTGTTGTGATTTGACTGAGAACTGCCTTCCTGGAAGTTGTGTATACCGTTGTGATTGTCGTGATTTGACTGAGAACTGCCTTCCTGGAAGTTGTGTATACCGTTGTGATTGTCGTGATTTGACTGAGAACTTCCTTCCTGGAAGTTGTGTATACCGTTGTGATTGTTGTGATTTGACTGAGAACTTCCTTCCTGGAAGTTGTGTATACCGTTGTGATTGTTGTGATTTGACTGAGAACTTCCTTCCTGGAAGTTATGTATACCGTTGTGATTGTCGTGATTTGACTGATAAGATACTGAATTTTCTCTTTCCAAACTATTAGATGTGGTAACATAGTCGGGAGGCGGTGAACTTCGCTGCGCAACTTCTACATCATTAACACTGTTACTGTTGAAGTGAGGTCCAATCAGAGACAAGATAACCGGCAAGAGAAATAAGGCATGAAGGATTCCAAATGTTATTACCAAACTCATAACTTTAAAAAAAGATTGGAATATAAACGACTTGGCAAAAGCTAAAGTGATGGCACCCAATATTGAAGAAATGGCCCCATGGAATATAGGAGCGTTAGATCGAATAACGCCTGCTTTCATTCGCTCGTTTCTATTGATACCCTTGGAGATCATATAACCATGGCAAATATGTGCAGCAAAGTCGACAGAAAACCCGATACTCATGACGATATGTATCATTGTGATGGAACTCAGCGTCAGACCAAGGAAAGGAAGGAATCCGAATATTCCAGTTGTAATCATCGCTACTGTAACAGTAACGTATACAAGTAGCAGGGGTGTGGCATGAATATGCACGTTACAAGAAAAACCATAGCAACTGCAATACCAATAGTTTGAAGAGTTTGGGAAAGTATGGCAACGTATTGTTCGTAAAATAAAAATGCAGGTGAAAATGCAAACACTTGCAACGAACTTTCATCTGCAAGTTCTCGCATTCGGAGCATAAAAACTTTCCCTGTTTCTGTGTATCTTGTATGCTCTCAGATATTACATGAAGGCGGAAAGCTGTAATAGTCTTTGTAGCGTCGTTTATTACAACGTCAATTTGGAATCGAGTATTTTGAACGGCAGCTAGAAAGGTCTGTAAACTTGTAACAAAGGCAGTTTCGGAAGAGTCATAATAGCCAGAATATGCTTTGAAATCTGTCAGAACATTTATCTCAAAATTGTCTTGAAAAGTGTCCTCAGACTTTACTTTTGTCAACAAATCAGTTATTCCTGTCTGAACATTACTGTTCTGAATAAGTCATTTGCGAATCGAAGTCAAAGGAGACTGGTGTACCTGTCGGGAAGTTATTGTCCAACCACACTCGATCCTTGTAGTTATAGGAGACCAAATTCTTCAACTCTAGACCTTGCTTTATTTCAGTAACACCCCATATTGAAACGTCCAAATATGCGGCAAAGATGACCAAAATAACAGCTTTCATCGGTTTTGGAAACACTAATTTTGGGATAAGCCACTTGGGTAACTTATCCAAGTAACTCTCAGTTTCACTTTGATTACGTGATTTTCTCCCCGTGCAGCAGCATATGAAGCAGCCAGACTTGCTGCTACCTCTGTAGTCGTCTGCTAGTTTCACTGACATGCATGTTGCATGATGACGGTTCTGTGATGTTCTCTTTTCATTAATGACAATGCAGGAGAGGAAAATCGTCGCCTGATTGATATAACAGAAGACAACTGCGACACCTGGTAAATTATACAAAACAATGTGTAAATACATTTCATCGATATGATAAGACAATACAATTTCATTAAATGAGACGTCTCGCATATAAGACAAGATATCCATGCAAGGTCGAAGTTAAACAAATAACATTAAATAGAGATTTAATTACACATAAGTAATAATAATAATAATAATTATATAATATTTTGATGAAGAAGATAATGCGCACTGAAGCAAATAAAATGAGTTTTTTGCACCCATACTGGGATATTGCATCATGTATATATAAAATATTCAGAAAGAGGACACACTATCTGCTTAAAAGCATACCTTCCATAAAAACCATGATTTTAAACATGCTGACCAAAATCTGTCAAACGCAACTGAATATAAGCAGAAGTTTCAGACACTTAGGAAAACTGACGAGGCTCCAGCTGCAAACGCTAAAAGGTTTGTAAGTGACGTTATAGTGATTGATACGCCACTGGTCCGCATGGTCTCTCCGATACGCGTCTCTACATCATCAGCATAGTTAGTAGCCGTTATTCCGGACATGAGAAGGAACATATCATCTATTCCAATACCTAAATGAAAAGAGAAAAATAGTTTTAAACTACAATAGACCTTACATGTTGCTGAATTCTAACTTAGAAGACGATGTTGCTGTATTCTAACTTACCATATGATGTTGCCTTATTCTAACTTACATAGTGATATTGCTGTATTCTAACTTACAATATGATGTTGCTTTATTCTCAATTACCAGACAATGTTACTGTATTCTAACTTACCAGATGATCATGTTGCTGTATTCTAATTTATAAAATGATGTTGCTGTGTTCGATATTACAATAGGATGTTGCTGTATTCTAACTTACCAGATGATGTTGCTGTATTCTAATATACAAAATGATATAAATGTATTCTAATTTACCCTATGATGTTGCTGTATTCAGTATACATCCATTAACTATTACGGCTACAAAGGCCTGCAACTTTTGCCAATGACTCTGGACCTCGATAATAAGACCAGCCCACTATTAAGACCATTTTTGCCCGGTCCCAAAGGTGGTCTTATTAGAGGGGTTTTACTGTATTTGGGATACTACTTAGCCTTAGTACTAATGAACTGTTAGAAGGTGGTAGAGGCTATACTATGATTACTACTTAGGCCTCAGTACTAATGAAATGTTAGAAGCTGATAGAGGCTATACTACGTATACTACTTAGCCTTAGTACTAATGAACTGTTAGAAGCTGAAAGAGGCTATACTATGTATACTACTTAGCCTCAGTACAACTAGACAGTAAGAAGCTGATAGAGGCTATATTATGTATACTACTTTGCCTTAGTACTAATGAACAGTAAGAAGCAGATAGAGGCTATACTATATATACTACTTAGCCTCAGTGCTCAAGAACTGTTAGAAGCTGATAGAGGCTATACTATGTATACTACTTAGCCTCAGTACTAATGAACTGTTAGAAGCTGATAGAGTCTATACTATGTATACTACTTAGCCTCAGTACACATGAACTATTAGTGGCTGATAGAGGCTTATCTATGAATACTACTTAGCCTCAGTAGTACTGAACTGTTAGAGGCTTGATAGAGGCTAAACTATGTATACTACTTAGCCTCAGTACTAATGAACAATTAGAAACTGATAGAGGCTATACTATGTATACTATTTAGCCTCAGTACTAATGAACTGATAGAAGCAGATAGAGGTTAAACTATGTATACTAAATAGCCTCAGTACTAATGAACTGTTTGAGTCAGATAGTGGCTATACTATGTATACTACTTAGGTTCAGTACTAATGAGATGTTACAGGCTGATAGATTGCTAAACTATGTATACCACTTAGCCTCAGTACTAATGAACTGTTAGAGGCTGGTAGAGGAAAACTATGTATACTACTTAGTCTCAGTACTAATGAACTATTAGAGACTGGCAGAGGTTAAACTATGTATACTACTTAGCCTCAGTACTAATAAACAATTAGCAGTTGATAAAGGCTGTACTATGTATACTGCTTAACCTCAGTACTAATGAACTGTTAGAGGGAGATAGAGGCTATACTATGTATACTACTTAGCCTCGGTACGAATGAACTGTTAGAGGCTGATAGAGGCTAAACTATGTATACTACTTAGCCTCAGTACTAATTAACAATTAGAAGCTGATGAAGGCTATACTATGTATACTACTTAGCCTCAGTACTAATGAACTGTTAGAAACAGATAGAGGCTATATTAATGTATACTACTTAGCCTCAGTTCTAATGAACTGATAGAAGCTGATAGAGGCTATACTATGTATACTACTTAGCCTCAGTACTAAAGAACAATTAGAAGCTGATAAAGGCTATACTATGTATACTACTCTGCCTCAGTACTAATGATCTGTTAGAAACAGATGGAGGCTATACTATGTATACTACTAAGCCTCAGTTACTAATGAACTGTTAGAAGCTGATAGAGGCTATGCTATGTATACTACTTAGACTCAGTACTATTGAACTGTTAGAAGCAGATACAGGCTAAACTATGTATACTACTTAGCCTTAGTACTAAAGACATGTAAGAGGCAGATAGAGGCTAAACTATGTATACTACTTAGCATCAGTACTAATGAACGGTTAGAAGATGATAGAGGCTAAACTATGTATATTACTAAGCCTCGGTACTAATGAACTGTTAGAGGCTGATAGAGGCTTAACTATGTATACTATTTAGCCTCAGTACTAATGAACAAGTTAGAAGCTGATAAAGACTATATTATGTATACTACTTAGCCTCAGTACTAATGAACAGTTAGAGGCTGATAGACGCTAAACTATGTGTACTACTTAGCCTCAGTAAAAATGAAGTGTAAGAGGCTGATAGAGGCTAAACCAGTTATACTACCTACCCTCAGTATTAATGAACTGTTATAGGCTGATAAAGACTAAACTATATTTACTTCTTAGCCTCAATACTAATGAACAATTAAACGCTGATAAAGGCTATAAAATGTATATTACATAGCCTCAGTACTAATGAACTGTTAGAGGCTAATAGAGGCAAAACTATGTACACTACTTAGCCTCAGAACTAATGAAATGTTAGAGGCTGATAAAGGCTAAACCATGTATACGTTTTAGCCTCAATACTAATGAACAATTAGATGCTGATTAAGGCTAAACTATGTATACTACTTAGCTTCTGTACTAATGAAATATTAGAGGCTGATAGAGGCTAAACTATGTATAAAAATAAGCATCAGTACTAATGAACTGTTAGAGGCTGATAGAGGCTATTCTATGTATACCTATTAGCTTCAGTACTATTGGATTGTTAGAAGCTGATAGAGGCTATACTATGTATACCACTTAGGGTCAGTACTTATGAACTGTTAGAAGCTGATAGCGGCTATTCTATGTATACTACTTAGTCTCTGTACTAATGAACTGATAGAAGCTGATAGAGGCTATACTTTGTATACTACTTAGCCTTAGTACATATGAATTGTTAGTGGCTGATAGAGGCTAAACTATGTAGACACTTAGCTAGCCTCAGTACTAATGAACAGTAAAAAGCTGATAAAGGCTCTACTATGTATACTACATAGCCTCAGTACTTATGGACTGTTAGAAGCTGATAGAGGCTATGTTATGAATACTACTTAGCCCCATCCTAATGAACTGTTAGAAGCTGATAGAGGTTATATTATTTATACTACTTAGCCTCATTTCTAATGGACAGTTAGAAGCTGATAGAGGCTAAACTATGTATTCTACATAGCTTCAATACTAATGACCCGTTAGAAGCTGATAGAGGCTATACTATGTATACTACTTAGCTTCATTAACAATAAACTGTTAGAAGCTGATAGAGGTTATACTATGTATACTACTTAGCATCAGTACTAATGAACTGTTGGAAGCTGATAGAGGCTATACTATGTATACTACTTAGCCTCAGTACTAATGAACTGTTAGAAGCTGATAGAGGCTATGGTATGTATACTACTTAGCCTTAGTACTAATGGACTGTTAGAAGCTGATAGAGGCTATACTATGTATACTACTTCGCATCAGTACTAATAGGACTGTTAGAAACTGATAACGGCTATACTATGTATACTACTTAGCCTCAGTACTAATGAACTGTTAGAAGCTGATAGAGGCTATAATATGTATACTACTTAGCCTCAGTACTAATGGACGGTAAGAAGCTGATAGAGGATTAACTATGTATACTACGTAGCTTCAGTACTAATGACCCGTTAGAAGCTGATAAAGGCTATACTATATACACTTCTTAGCTTCAGTATTAATGAACTGTTAGAAGCTGATAGAGGCTATACTATGTATACTACTTAGCATCAGTACTAATGAACTGTTGGAAGCTGATAGAGGCTATACAATGTATACTACTAAGCCTCAGTACTAATGAACTGTTAGAAGCTGATAGAGACTATGGTATGTATACTACTTAGCCTCAGTACTAATGGAATGTTAGAAGCTGATAGATGCTAAACTATGTATACGTTTTAGCCTCAATACTAATGAACAATTAGATGCTGATTAAGGCTAAACTATGATTACTACTTAGCCTCAGTATTAATGAAATATTAGAGGCTGATAGAGGCTAAATTATGTATACAAATAAGCATCAGTACTAATGAACTGTTAGAGGCTGATAGAGGCTATTCTATGTATACCTATTAGCTTCAGTACTATTGGATTGTTAGAAGCTGATAGAGGCTATACTATGTATACCACTTAGGGTCAGTACTTATGAACTGTTAGAAGCTGATAGCGGCTATTCTATGTATACTACTTAGCTCTCTGTACTAATGAACTGATAGAAGCTGATAGAGGCTATACTTTGTATACTACTTAGCATTAGTACATATGAATTGTTAGTGGCTGATAGAGGCTAAACTATGTAGACACTTAGCCTCAGTACTAATGAACAGTAAAAAGCTGATAAAGGCTCTACTATGTATACTACATAGCCTCAGTACTTATGGACTGTTAGAAGCTGATAGAGGCTATGCTATGTATACTACTTAGCCCCATCCTAATAAGCTGTTAGAAGCTGATAGAGGTTATATTATTTATACTACTTAGCCTCATTTCTAATGGACAGTTAGAAGCTGATAGAGGCTAAACTATGTATTCTACATAGCTTCAATACTAATGACCCGTTAGAAGCTGATAGAGGCTATAGTATGTATACTACTTAGCTTCATTAACAATAAACTGTTAGAAGCTGATAGAGGTTATACTATGTATACTACTTAGCATCAGTACTAATGAACTGTTGGAAGCTGACAGAGGCTATACTATGTATACTACTTAGCCTCAGTACTAATGAACTGTTAGAAGCTGATAGAGGCTATGGTATGTATACTACTTAGCCTTAGTACTAATGGACTGTTAGAAGCTGATAGAGGCTATACTATGTATACTACTTCGCATCAGTACTAATGGACTGTTAGAAACTGATAACGGCTATACTATGTATACTACTTAGCCTCAGTACTAATGAACAGTTAGAAGCTGATAGAGGCTATAATATGTATACTACTTAGCCTCAGTACTAATGGACGGTAAGAAGCTGATAGAGAATTAACTATGTATACTACGTAGCTTCAGTACTAATGACCTGTTAGAAGCTGATAAAGGCTATACTATATACACTACTTAGCTTCAGTATTAATGAACTGTTAGAAGCTGATAGAGGCTATACTATGTATACTACTTAGCATCAGTACTAATGAACTGTTGGAAGCTGATAGAGGCTATACAATGTATACTACTAAGCCTCAGTACTAATGAACTGTTAGAAGCTGATAGAGACTATGGTATGTATACTACTTAGCCTCAGTACTTATGGAATGTTAGAAGCTGATAGATGCTATACTATGTACACTACTTAGCCTCAGTACTCAGGGACAGTTAGAAACTGATAACGGCTATACTATGTATACTACTTAGCCTTAGTACTAATGAACTAGTAAGAAGCTGATAGAGGCTATACTATGCAGACCACTTAGTCTCAGTACTAATGAGCAGTAAGAAGCTGATAAAGGCTCTACTATGTATACTACATAGCCTCAGTACTTATGAACTGTTAGAAGCTGATAGAGGCTATACTATGTATACTATTTAGCCTCAGTACTAATGAACTGTTAGAAGCTGATAGAGGCTATACTATATAGACTACTTAGCATCAGTACTAATGAACTGATATAAGCTGATAGAGGCTAAACTATATATACTACTTAGCCTCAGTATTAATGATATATTAGAGGCTGATAGGCTAAACTATGTATACAACTAAGCCTCAGTACTAATGAACTATTAGAGGCTGATAGAGGTTATTCTATGTATACCACTTAGCTTCAGTACTAATGAACTGTTAGAAGCTGATATAGGCTATTCTATGTATACTTCTTAGTCTCAGTACTAATGAACTGTTAGAAGATGATAGAGGCTATTCTTTGTATACATCTCAGTATCTGTACTAATGAACTGATAGAAGCTGATAGAGGCTATACTATGTATACTACTTAGCCTCAGTACATATGAATTGTTAGTGGTTGATAGAGGCTAAACTATGTATACTACTTAGTCTCAGTACTAATGAACTGTTAGAAGCTGATAGAGGCTATTCTATATATACCACTTAGCTTCAGTACTAATGAACTGTTAGTAGCTGATAGAGGCTTTTCATTGTATACTACTTAGTCTCTGTACTAATGAACTGATAGAAGCTGATAGAGGCTATACAGTGTATACTACATAATCTCAGTACTATTCAACTGTTAGAGGCTGATAGAGGCTATTCTATGTATACCACTTAGCTTCAGTACTAATGAACTGTTAGAAGCTGATAGAGGCTATTCTATGTATACCACTTTGCTTCAGTACTAATGAACTTGTTAGATGCTGATAGAGGCTATTCTATGTATACTACTTAGTCTCTGTACTAATGACTGATAGAAGCTGATAGAGGCTATACTATGTATATAACTTAGCCTCAGTACATATGAATTGTTAGTGGCTGATAAAGGCTAAACTATCTATACTACTTAGTCTCAGTACTAATGAACTGATAGAAGCTGATAGAGGCTATACTATTTATACTTCTTAGCCTCAGTTCTAATGGACGGTTAGAAGATGATAGTGACTATACTATGTATACTCCTTAGCCTCAGTATTAATGAACTGTTAGAAGCTGATAGAGGCTATACTATGTAAACTACTTAGCTTCAGTACTAATGAACTGTTAGAAGCTGATAGAGGCTATCCTATGTATACTACTTAGCCTCAGTACTAATGAACAATGAGAAACTGATAAAGGCTATACTTTGTATACTACATAGCCTCAGTACTTATGGACTGTTTGAAGCTGATAAAGGCTATACTATGTATACAACTGTGCCTTAGTACTAATGAACTGTAAGAAGCTGATAGAGGCTATACTATGTATACTACTTAGCATCAGTACTAATGAACTGTTAGAAGCTGATAGAGGTTATATTATGTATACTACTTAGTCTCAGTTCTCATAAACTGATAGAAGCTGATAGAGGCTAAACTATGTATACTACTTAGCCTCAGTACTAATGAAATATCAGATGCTGATAGAGGCTAAACTATGTATACAACTTAACTTCAGTACTAATGAACTCTTAGAGTCTGATAGAGGCTATTCTATGTACATGTATACTACTTAGCTTTGGTACTCATGGATTGTTATAAGCTGATAGAGGCTATTATATGTATATCACTTAGCTTCAGTACTAATGATCTGTTAGAAGCTGATAGAGGCTATTCTATGTATACCACATAGCTTCAGTACTAATGAACTGTTAGAAGCTGATAGAGGGTATTCTATGTATACTACTTAGTCTCTGTACTAATGAACTGATAGGAGCTGATAGAGGCTAAACTATGTATACTACTTAGCCTCAGTACTAATGAACTGATAGAATCTGATAGAGGCTATACTATTTATACTTCTTAGCCTCAGTTCTAATGGACGGTTAGAAGCTGATAGAGGCTATACTATGTATACTACTTAGCTTCAGTACTTATGAACTGTTAGCAGCTGATAGAGGCTATACTATATATACTACTTAGCTTCAGTACTAATGAACGGTTAAAAGCTGATAGAGGCTATACTATGTATACTACTTAGCTTCAGTACTAATGAACTGTTAGAAGCTGATAGAGGCTATACTATATATACTATTTAGCTTCAGTACTAATGAACGGTTAGAAGCTGATAGAGGCTATACTATGTATACTACTTAGCTTCAGTACTAATGAACTGTTAGAAGCTGATAGAGGCTATACTATGTATACTACTTAGCCTCAGTACTAATGAACTGTTAGAAGCTGATAGAGCCTATACTATGTATACTATTTAGCCTCTGTACTACTAAACTGTTAGAAGCTGATAGAGGCTATAGTATGTATACTACTTAGCCTCAGTACTAATAGGACTATTAGAAGCTGATAGAGGCTATACTATGTATACTACCTAGCCTCAGTACTAATGAACTGTTAAAAGCTGATAGAGGCTATACTATGTATACTACTTACCGTCAGTATTAATGAACTGTTAAAAGCTGATAGAGGCTATACTATGTATACTACTTAGCCTCAGTACTAATGAACAGTAAGAAACTGATAAAGGCTATACTATTTATACTACATAGCCTCAGTACTTATGGACTGTTAGAAGCTGATAAAGGCTATACTATGTATAGTACTTATCCTCAGTACTAATGAACTGTTAGAAGCTGATAGAGGCTATACTATGTATACTACTTAGTTTCAGTACTAATTAACTGATAGAAGCTGATAGAGGCTATATTATGTATACTTCTTAGCCTCAGTACTAATGAACTGTTAGAAGCTGATAGAGGCTATAATATGTAAACTACTTAGCCTCAATACTAATGAACAGTAAGAACCTGATAGAGGCTATACTATGAATACTACATAGACTCAGTTCTAATGGACTGTTAGAAGCTGATAGAGGCTATATTATGTATGCTTCTTAGCCTCAGTACTAATGAACTGTTAGAAGCTGATAGAAGCTATACTATGTATACTACTAAGCCTCAGTCCTAATGAACTGTTAGAAGCTGATAGAAGCAATACTATGTAAACTACTTAGCCTCAGTACTAATGAACTGTTAGAAGCTGATAGAGGCTATACTATGTATACTACTTAGCCTCAGTACTTCTAGACTGTTAGAAGCTGATAGAGGCTATATTATGTATACTACTTTGCCTTAGTACTAATGAACAGTAAGAAGCAGATAGGAACTATACTTTATATACTACTTAGCCTCAGTACTCATGAACTGTTAGAAGCTGATAGAGGCTATACTATGTAATCTACTTAGCCTCAATACTAATGAACAGTAAGAACCTGATAGAGGCTATACTATGAATACTACATAGACTCAGTTCTAATGGACTGTTAGAAGCTGATAGAGGCTATACTATGTATGCTTCTTAGCCTCAGTACTAATGAACTGTTAGAAGCTGATAGAAGCTATACTATGTATACTACTAAGCCTCAGTCCTAATGAACTGTTAGAAGCTGATAGAAGCTATACTATGGAAACTACTTAGCGTCAGTACTAATGAACTGTTAGAAGCTGATAGAGGCTATACTATGTATACTACTTAGCCTCAGTACTTCTAGACTGTTAAAAGCTGATAGAGGCTATATTATGTATACTACTTTGCCTTAGTACTAATGAACAGTAAGAAGCAGATAGGAGCTATACTTTATATACTACTTAGCCTCAGTACTCATGAACTGTTAGAAGCTGATAGAGGCTATACTATGTATACTTCTTAGCCTCAGTACTACTTACTATGTATAAAACCTAGCCTCAGAACTAGTGAACAGTTAGAAGCTGATACAGGCTATACTATGTATACTACTTAGCCTCAGTACTAATGAACAGTTAAAAGCTGATAGAAGCTATACTATTTATACTACTAAGCCTCAGTACTCATGACATGAACTGTAAGAGGCTGATAGAGGCTGATAGAGGCTATACTATGTATACTAATTAGCCTCAGTTCTAATGGACTGTTAGAGGCTGATAGAGGCTATAATATATATACTACTTAGCCTCTGTTTTCATGAACTAGTAGAGGCTGATAGAGGCTATACTATGTTTACTACTAAGCCTCAATACTAATGAACTGTAAGATGCTGAAAGAGGCTATACTATGTATACTTCTTAGCCTCAGTACTAATGAACTGTAAGAGGCTGATAGAGTCTATTCTATGTATACTTCTTAGCCTCAGTACTAATGAACTGTTTGAGGCAGATAGAGGCTATATTATGTATACTACTTAGCCTCATTCTAATAAACAGTTGGAGGCTGATAGAGGCTATACTTTGTATACTACTTAGCCTCATTACTTATGAGCTGTTAGAGGCTGATACAGGCTATACTTTGTATACTACTTAGCCTCATTACTAATAAACAGTTGGAGGCTGATAGAGGCTATACTATGTATACTACTTAGCCTCGTTACTAATAAATAGTTGGAGGCTGATTGAGGCTATACAATGTATACTACTTAGCCGCATTACTAATAAACAGTTGGAGCCTGATAGAGGCTATACTTTGTATACTACTTAGCCTCATTACTAATGAACTGTTAGAGGCAGATAGCGACTATTTTATGTATACTACTAAGCCTCAGTACTAATGAACTGTTAGAGGCAGATAGAGACTATATTATGTATACTACCAGGCCTCAGTACTAATGAACTGTTAGAGGCTTATACAGGCTATACTATGTAAACTACTTGGCCTCGATACTAATGACCTGTTAGAAGCTGATACAGGCTATGCTATGTACTCTATTTGGCCTCGGTACTAATGACCTGTTAGAAGCTGATACAGGCTATACTATGTACACTACTTGGCTTCGGTACTAATGACCTGTTAGAAGCTGATACAGGCTATACTATGTACACTACTTGGCCTCGGTACTAATGACCTGTTAGAAGCTGATACAGGCTATACTATGTACACTACTTGGCCTCGGTTCTAATGACCTGTTAGAGGCAAATAGAGGCTATACTATGTACACTACTTGGCCTCGGTACTAATGACCTGTTAGAAGCTGATACAGGCTATAATATGTACACTACTAAGCCTCGGTACTAATGACCTGTTAGAAGCTGATACAGTCTATACTATGTACACTACTTGGCCTCGGTACTAATGACGTGTTAGAAGCTGTGCAGGCTAAACTATTTACACTACATGGCCTCGGTACTAATGACCTGTTAGAAGCTGATACAGGCTATACTATGTACACTACTTGGCCTCAGTACTAATGACCTGTTAGAGGCTGATACAGGCTATACTATGTACACTACTTGGCCTCGGTTCTAATGACGTGTTTGAAGCTGTGCAGTCTATACTATTTACACTACTTGGCCTCGGTACTAATGACCTGTTAGAAGCTGATACAGGCTATACTATGTACACTACTTGGCCCCGGTACTAATGACCTGTTAGAGGCTGATACAGGCTATACTATGTACACTACTTGGCCTCGGTACTAATTACCTGTTCTAGGCTGATACAGGCTATACTATGTACACTACTTGGCCTCGGTACTAATGACCTGTTAGAGGCTGATACAGGCTATACTATGTACACTACTTGGCCTCGGTACTAATGACCTGTTAGAAGCTGATACAGGCTATACTATGTACACTACTTGGCCTCGGTACTAATGACCTGTTAGAAGCTGATACAGGCTATACTATGTACACTAGTTGGCCTCGGTACTAATGATCTGTTAGAAGCTGATACAGGCTATACTATGTATGCAAGTTGGCCTCGGTTATAATGACCTGTTAGAGGCAAATAGAGGCTATACTATGTACACTACTTGGCCTCGGTACTAATGACCTGTTAGAAGCTGATACAGGCTATACTATGTACACTACTAAGCCTCGGTTCTAATGACCTGTTAGAAGCTGATACAGTCTATACTATGTACACTACTTGGCCTCGGTACTAATGACGTGTTAGAAGCTGTGCAGGCTATACTATTTACACTACTTGGCCTCGGTACTAATGGCCTGTTAGAAGCTGATACAGGCTATACTATGTACACTACTTGCCTCGGTACTAATGACCTGTTAGAGGCTGATACGATACAGGCTATACTATGTACACTACTTGGCCTCGGTACTAATGACCTGTTAGAAGCTGTGAAGTCTATACTATTTACACTACTTGGCCTCGGTACTAATGACCTGTTAGAAGCTGATACAGGCTATACTATGTACACTACTTGGCCTCGGTACTAATGACCTGTTAGAGGCTGATACAGGCTATACTATGTACACTACTTTGCCTCGGTACTAATTACCTGTTCTAGGCTGATACAGGCTATACTATGTACACTACTTGGCCTCGTTACTAATGACCTGTTAGAGGCTGATACAGGCTATACTATGTACACTACTTGGCCTCGGTACTAATTACCTGTTCTAGGCTGATATAGGCTATGCTATGTACACTACTTGGCCTCGGTACTAATGACCTGTTAGAAGCTGATACAGGCTATACTATGTACACTACTTGGCCTCGGTATTAATGACCTTTTAGAGGCTAATACAGGCTATACTATGTACACTACTTGGCCTCGGTTCTAATGACATGTTAGAGGCATATAGAGGCTATACTATGTACACTACTTGGCCTCGGTACTAATGACCTGTTAGAAGCTGATACAGGCTATACTATGTACACTACTTGGCCTCGGTACTAATAACCTGTTAGAGGCTGATACAGACTATACTATGTACACTACTTGGCCTCGGTACTAATGACCTGTTAGAAGCTGATACAGGCTATACTATGTACACTACTTGGCCTCGGTACTAATAACTGGTTAGAGGCTGATACAGTCTATACTATGTACACTACTTGGCCTCGGTACTAATGACCTGTTAGAGGCAGATAGAGGCTATACTGTGTACACTATTTGGCCTCGGTACTCATGACCTGTTAGAGGTTGATACAGGCTATACTATGTACACTACTTGGCCTCGGTACTAATGACCTGTTAGAAACTGATAGAAACAGTCCATTAGTACAGAGGCTATCTAGTATCCATACTATGGATACTATTTAGCCTCAGTACTAATGAATTGATACAAGCTGATAGTGGCCATACTACGGATACTAGATAGCCTCTGTACTAATGGACTGTTAGAGGCTGATAGGAAACATACTATGGATACTACTTAGCGTCAGTACTAATGAACTGTTAGAGGATGATAGGGAACATACTATATATACTACTTACCTCAGTACTAGTGAACTGTTAGAGGATGATAGGGAACATAATATAGATACTACTTACCTCAGTACTAGTGAACTGTTAGAGGATGATAGGAACATACTATATATACTACTCACCTCAGTACTAGTGAACTGTTAGAGGATGATAGGGAACATACTATATATACTACTTACCTCAGTACCAGTGAACTGTTAGAGGATGATAGGGAACATACTATATATACTACTTACCTCAGTACTAGTGAACTGTTAGAGGATGATAGGGAACATACTATATATACTACTTACCTCAGTACCAGTGAACTGTTAGAGGATGATAGGGAACATACTATATATACTACTTACCTCAGTACTAGTGAACTGTTAGAGGATGATAGGGAACATACTATATATACTACTAACCTCAGTACTAGTGAACTGTTAGAGGATGATAGGGAACATACTATATATACTACTTACCTCAGTACTAGTGAACTGTTAGAGGATGATAGGGAACATACTATATATACTACTTACCTCAGTACTAGTGAACTGTTAGAGGATGATAGGGAATATACTATAGATACTACTGAGACTCAGTACTTATGAACTGTTAGAGGCCGAAAGAGGACATACTTAGCCTCTGTTCTACTGAACTGTTAGAGGCTGATAGAGGCTATACTTGGGATACTTCTTAGCCTCAGTACAGTAAAACCCCTCTTATAAGACCACCTTTGAGACTTTGAGGCAAAAGTTGTCCTAATAGCGGGATAGTCTTATTATTGAGGTCCAGAGTCATTGGCAAAAGTTGCAGGCCTTTGTAGCCGTAATAGTAAATGGATATATACTATATTGTGCATATGTGTGGATTTACTGTTATACCAACGATAATAATAATAAAAAAATAAATCCTTTCTTTCTAACTATGGATTTGTTAATGTTTTTAGGATATAATTAAAACAAATATATTGTATGGTTTATCTTTTATTTACATACATAATATAATAACAAGTAAAGATAACACAAAAACTACTTTAACATTATGCTTGAGTGTATATATAGTCCTTCTCGTGGGGTCCTTAGTAGGGTCGTTTCCTTTCACTTATGGCATTCTATCTGTATCAATGGACGTATTTGAACGTTCATATCATTATTGTCAGGACCCTGAAAACAAACAAAAAAACAACAAAAGATGTTACGAAAATAAAATCATTCTTGCTCATCATATAAAATGGCTATTATTACCGGTAATAAGAGTATCTTTTTTTTTAAAAGTAAATTCATTGTATTTTTGTTTCGCCGTTTTTACAGACGTGTTTTATTTTTACAGTTAAATTTAGAAATGCAATCACCACATCATAAAAGACCATCGATATCACTCAAATAACAATTAACCAATTAAAAGATGCAAACTTACTGGTTTTCATTCTTCGTAGCCACCTGTTTTTTGACAGGTTGCATATTCTATCGACCACAAAGTTTGTTTTTACAACACTCTCTCCGGTGTCCTTTATGGGTTTGTTGACCTAGAAACGTCACACCTTTAACGACAACCACAAATCGACTTGTTGATTATGTTGTAAATATTTCCTCGAGGCGTCTTTGGTCATACGAATACGAATATTTTATTCAGCATAAAACATCAATACAATGTTTATAGGTCTCACACCACTATTACATTTCCCATAGGGCTCCATTGTAACATTTAAGTCCAAAACAGAGTGAAAATTAAATTCTGCAACATGTGTCTGGGCTCAAATTCTTCACTGGTTCAAGATATGCAATTATAAAGAAAAAAAAGTATACCTTGACCAGGTTTTTTTGTTTTTTTAAATTCAATGCTTTTGTGGGACCTATCAATTTCAAGACTAATAATATGTCAGCTATTCGCCGTAGATGCGGTTCGAACCAACTATTCTGAAATGACACAGAATTGTCGAGAAAGCTGGTATCAGCATCACATTTTCAGTGGTGATTTCTAAAATACTGACCATTTAACTCATGCTAGCAAAAAACAAAACATTGCAGTACAAAGCCCTGAAAAAAAGAAGAAAAAGAGAACTAAAGTTTTATTTCTACCTCCTTCATCTGTAGGACCGGAGTACTCAAGGGAGATAATAGTGGTGTGAGTCCTATAGCCTACACACATTGAAAGATGGGTGAATAACATGAAATAGATCATTTAACAGAGAAGCAATATATATTATCTATGTGAATTACATATATTTATATATTCATATATGATAAGGGTCACATTAACACGTCGTTAGTATAAAGAATGTCAGTCGCTTTTATATGTAGATATTTTAACTGAATGTTGTATATACATTAGTTTGATTATGTATGTTTATAATGATCGGTTAAAGTAATTGTTATCTTTTCTGCATTGCATATAAATTTTGCTATGTTTGTTAACAAAGCTTTGAGTTTGTGGAAATCAGTGATTGAAATTTGTTTATCGTTGGCCAACTACAGTAGTATCTTTTAAAGTAGGTATTCCTCAAGTGTCTATATGCGGAACACACCAGAAGGAAATAATATTCATTTTCGATTTGGTTTATTTGGCATTTTGTACAAATTCTGTTTTCTCTTGGTATGTTATCGTATCTTCCTGTTTCTATCGCTGAATTATGTGACGATATGCGAAATCTTGAAAATGAAAATTTATATTTATTTTCTTTTATTGCGTCTAAGTATTTTTCTTTTATAAAGTCATGTTTAAATAAGCTATAGTGCTGTGGTCTGGATGAGTTGTTTATTTCTGAGTACCAGGTTTGTTTATATGTATCTAAGATGCGCTTTTTTATGATGAGGAAATGTATATCTATATTGAATTGCTGTAACCATATATCACTAAATCCATGGTTTTGGAGAACAGTTTTTATTTGATATGCCCAATTTGTGTTTTGGTTATTTGGTAAATTATCGGTATCATGTTTTAGCACTGAATAAATATTTTTAACTATGGAGTTTTCGCTTAGTTTGAGGATTTTCATCCAGTATTTTATCATATTAATTTTTCTGACAACTTGTAGTGGAACTCTTCCTAGTTCTCCATAAAGTGCATTTAAATTTGTAGGTTTTTTAGCACACAATATCCGTCTAAGAAATTTGGTATGTATTCGTTCGATATCGGTGCATACAAGTGGTCGTAATTAAGGGTGTGAAATAGAAAAAAGGCCGTGTTTAGGACATATTTGGTGGTCGTAATACCGGATTAGCGGGGTGCCCGTATTATCGGAGTTAACGACCATTGAATAAAGAAGGAAAAAATCCGTCCCTAAAATAAATGCCCGTAATATCGGGGTGATCATAATATCGGGGTGGTCGTTAGGTGGAGTTTTACTGTATAGCCTTTATCAGCCTCTAACAGTTCATTAGAACTGAGGCTAAGTTGTATCCATAGTATGGTCTCTAGCAGCCTCCAACAGTCCATTAGTACCGAGGCTAAGTATACTGAATGCCAAAAGAAACTACACACTTTTACATTTTATTTTTTTTACCTATTTTCAAAAAATTTCAGTACGAACTTTTGGTACCAAAATGTTTGACAGACATTGAATGGTATACGGACAAAAGCCCCCCCGGACATAAGCCCCCCCCCCCCCCCCCCGGACATAAGCCCCCTCCAACAGGTAGGGCGGACATAAGCCCCCTCGATGTTTTTGCAAGGCGGACATAAGCCCCCTCGGCTAATCTCAAGGGGCGGACATAAGCCCCCTCGACCATTTTAGCAGGGCGGACAAAAGCCCCCTCGATCCCAAAAAATAAAGGGCGGACATAAGCCCCCTTACCTCGTGTACAGAGCGGACAAAAGCCTCCCTCAATCCGTATAAAATAAAATAAACTAATTAAATATTTACAGGTGGGAGTCAAATTTGCAAAATACTGTTTCCTGGATATCTTGTATATTTTCATTTTACAACTAATGAACTCGTTTTTTTAACTTACTGGGTTGTCTGTGATGAGTGCACCTTTGCACTGTTGGCTGCGTCTTTTCGAACATTCCCAGGCAACTGTGACTTTGTTCTCTTTCTTCTTAGTATACGTATGGCCTTCGTAGCACAACTTGCTGGAACCTTTGTTGCTCTTGATAAACTCCATTGTTTCAGTGGATTGTGATATGATTTATGGTCATTTTCATGCGTATATATATACATACGGCAAAGGTATGTTATCAGTTTGCAATTAGAGTAATGAGTGCCAGCTACCTGTTAGATAGTTATTAGCATACCGGGTGCTCTTTAATAAGTAATCCACATTTTCGCTTAAAACAAACTGTGAATACGCGACCCAGTCTCTCTTCTTTAAAATTATATTTAATTATAATAACGTGACAGTTTGCATTAACCGTCAACAACAAACATCTCCTTATCTAATTATCGATTATGGTGTTCATACAATAATAAGTTATTATAACACACATTAAAGGTGAAAGATAACTTTATTCAGTCAAACAAAATTCCAGCATTTATAATATGATCGCATGTTTACAAACTTACAATTATCAACAACAACATAACATTAACTTTAATCACACAGGATTTGTACAACATCGGGATAATTACGGTGTAACTAATCAAAATCATGATAGCCGAGTAGTGGCTTGATCAGGGTCTGCTCTGTTTGCAGTAGTAGTGCGGATCGTTCAAAGTTATAATTTATTAACCTTATTGTTGGGGCTTATAAACGCTTTCATCGCCAGACATAAAAAAAAATAATGGGAAAAGGCGCCGAGTAGGGTTAAGTTTAACGATAAAAACAGAGTGTGCATTAGGTATGTCGTCAATAAATGACGTTGCGCATTGAGAGTTATAACGAGTACTCTCCCTTGCTTTAAACCAAATACGCTATTCTTTGTTTTAAGACATGTTTAACCATTATTGATTCGGAAATTGTTAAGAAGATAAACATTTGAGCAGACCTATGACCAAAAACAAAGGTGAAGGGGGGTTTATCAACTATATTACTCTAGGTAAGGGGGCTTTTGTCCGCCCTGCTTAAATAGTCGAGGGGGCTTTTGTCCGCCCCAAAAAATTAGACGATGGGGCTTATGTCCGCCTTGCAAAAACATCGAGGGGGCTTATGTCCGCCCTACCGGTTTGAGGGGGCTTATGTCCGGGGGGGCTTTTGTCCGGGGGGGGGGCTTTTGTCCGCGAATCTGACTTAACTTTTGCAAAGACTATTTTGTTATTGGAACTTCCGGAAAACATGTTTTAATAAGCTAAGTCGTATGTGCGATGTAATTGAAAATCACAAAGTTACCAATTTCCATGTGATATTATTCTTGATTAAATGTTTTTGTAACCACAGCTTCAAAGTCGTTAATAGCGGTTGTGACCACCTCTCCTATGATGCAGGGTGAAAACTCTAGACCGCATGGACCTGGTGTAACGCCTGATGACGTCATTTGGGATAGCGTTCCATTCATAGATTAAGGCCGCTGTAAGATCACGGACATTGTTAATTTCGTGATTTATCCTCACATTTCGCCCAAGCAATGCCCAAATATGCTCAATAGGGTTCATGTCGGGGCTACATGCAGGCCACTGCAAGACGCCGAAGCCGTTTCTCTGCAGAAAATCCCTAGTGCGCAATGCTGTGTGCGGCCTAGCATTGTCATGCATTAGAATACCAGGGTGAGCAGTCAAGAACGGAACCACTACTGGTTGCAGAACCTGATCGATATAGCGATCGGCATTCATATTTCCTTGAACAACAATTAGATCGGTCTTTATACCCCCTATAATGCCACCCCAGACCATTAACCCACCTCCCCCAAAGCGATCACGTTCAATTACGCAGTTGTCATCATAACGCTCCCCGCGTCTTCGATACACGCGTAACCTACCGTCTGCAAAACTTACGTTGAACCTGCTCTCGTCTGAAAACAGCACTCTGGACCACTGGAAACGCGTCCAGTGACGATGACGTCGCGCCCAGAGCAGCCGGCGGTGACGATTTGCTCTATTTAGAACTTGTCCAACGTATGGTCGCATTGGTCTGATTGGTGCTGGGCCGATACGTTAACGTCTCAATACGGTTTGCGATGATATGCCGTATTCAATCGCCGTTCTTTTCGCCGTCTTGAAGCGTCGACGTCTATGTGTTAACTTCATATGCCGATCTTGTCCAACCGTCGTTACTTTGGGCTTACCGGCTCTAGGGCGGTCCAAAATGGTACCAGTTACATTATAACGCTGCTGCAGGTTAATGATAGTACGCCTGTTGCAATTCATCTGTCTAGCGACGCCAGTGACGCTGATGCCAGAAGCAAGCAATTGAAGAGATTCAATTTTCTGGTTTTCAGACAGCCTAGGCCTGTTGAAAGCAGTGTGAGTCAGAAAGAAAAGTGTTTTTTACATCAGCAAGGTGTATAGGAAGTCGGTCAGTGATAAACCGGTTTTCAATATACCGATGCACGAGATTGACGTGCAAAATTTGCATAACAACGTCCGGTCGAAATATTCGACACTAATTGGGTCAAATTGACCTCACATGAGTGTACGGTATAATCCAGTAGGCATTTACTCGACATGTGAAATTTTGATCAAAACACATTAACATTGACACAGAAAGTAGAAAAACAAAAGTGTGTAGTTTCTTTTGGTATTCAGTATAGTTTACATAGTGTAGCCTCTATCAGCCTCTAACAGTTCATTAGTACTGATGCTTAGTAGTATCAATAGAATAGCCTCTATCAGCATCTAACAGTTCATTAGTACTTAGGCTTAGTAGTATCCATAGAATAGCCTCTATCAGCATCTAACAGTTCATTAGTACTGAGGCTTATTAGTATACATAGTATAGCCTCTATCAGCATCTAACAGTTCATTGGTACTACGGCTTAGTAGTATACATAGTATAGCCTCTATCAGCATCTAACAGTTAATTAGTACTGAGGCTTAGTAGTATACATAGTAAAGCCTCTATCAGCATCTAACAGTTAATTAGTACTGAGGCTTAGTAATATACATAGAATAGCCTCTATCAGCATCTAACAGTTCATTCGTACTGAGGCTTAGTAGTATCCATAGAATAGCCTCTATCAGCATCTAACAGTCCATTAGTACTGAGGCTAAGTAGTTTACATAGCAAGCCTTTATCAGCATCGAACAGTCCATTAGTACTGAGGCTAAGTAGTATACATAGTATAGCCTCTATCAGCATCTAACAGTCCATTAGTACTGAGGCTTAGTAGTATACATAGTATAGCCTCTAACATTTCATTAGTATTGTGGCTAAGTAGTATCCATTGTATAGCCTATATCAGCTTCTTACAGTCTATTATTACTTAGGCTAAGTAGTACCCATAGAATAGCCTCTACCAGCCTTTAACAGTTCATTAGTACTGAGGCTAAGTAGTAATCATAGTATAGCCTCTATCAGTCTCTAACAGTCCATTAGTATCGTGGCTTTATAACGTATTAATTAATGATATTTTTAAATAAGGGTTAGTAATAGTATTAATAATTACTCATGTCAAATGAATAAATGAAATCGCTTTTTCGAATTGGTGATACCACTGATACAAATATCATATCATATAACTTATAAATATTTGTGATATATCCAATATTTTTCATGTGAAAAAGATGATATCGTTTATTCAAACGTGTATTAAAATATTGTTTTATTATGAAATTATTTTGTTTAATTTTTAACTTATTTATTTAACATTGATTGTGAAACAAGTCTTTACAAGTTATATACAGATTGAATTCGTCGTCCTGGGAAGAATGAGTTCTAAGCATCGATGTGTGAATAAAAAGATTCGTCATTTTCTAGAGCCCAGATCGTCTATTATATCAAGTAACCCTATTAAACCAACTTTAACCGAACACCCACCACGGGCGGAGAGAAAGACCTTTTAGACAGAGAAATTATAAATAAAAGCGTTCTAGATGGCTTGGAGCAGCTGATAAAATCAAGAAGCACGTCTAAAATGTCTTCATTTCGAAGGTAAAAAAGAATAAGCGCGTTTGTTTACATTAATATATTCTGTTATATTCTATTATTTCTATAAAAATGTATCCGGTATTACTGGCGGAAACACATTTATAAAGTGTATTTCCTTCTTGTTTTTTAGTTATACTGAAAAAAGCATTCAATACATTGTTTTACTTTTGCGGTTACGAAAACTATTGATGAAAGGTGATGTTGACAGCGCAATATGCTTATTTACGCATTTACTACTGTTTGCTAAATACAGAAACTTCGTTACAAATAATGACGTAATTGCTATTAATATATCTATATAAGCGGCTTTCATTACGCATGTCCAATTTATCGCAGCTCCAGTTACTGATTACCAGACGGCATCATGACATAGAAGTAAGTTGTTTTCTGTTCTGTATTAACATTTATTTAGTAGCGACATAAAAATAGTAAATGGGCGTGTCGGAGATGATGCAGGTACCGGAAGCTTTACCTTTCTAGCCTTATCGATTATGTTTTGTGTTCGTACGAGTTGTTTCCAATTATCAGTGATTTTATTGTACATGATTTCCAAACGTGCTCCACGCATGCACCTATATAGGTTAATTTTTCACTTGGTTTTGTAGCCTGTGTTGAGCAAGAAAGCAATTATTCATACAGTAAATTGTACTGGGATAATAATCAAGTAAATATTTATAAAGAAACTATATATAGTGAATTGTTAAATACAAATAATATTGTAGTAAACAAACGGAATTTAAAAGTGAATGGTTTAATAGTGAGTGTGAAAATGCCCGGCGGGGATTCCGTGCTGCATGCAAATCGTGTATAAAATGTAGGTCAGTAGACAATAGAGTTGTTATAATTGCCCAACGTCGCAATTAGCATGCAACCAAGCGTAAAGCTTAAGCGTCCTACAAAATAACCCAGAGGAATAAGCTACACAATATAGCTAAATCGCAGCCATAAATGTTTTGGAGCGAGATCAAAAAGTAAAAGAGTACAACACCAAAAAATAGTAACATAAGTCAACAAGAGTTTTTTTATCATTTTAAAAATATTTTTCAATTGATAACATATTTTATAATGACGATATTGAAACCGAAATGTCAAATCGTAACTTCAATCAACATGTACACAAGTTAGATACTGATTTCAGTGTTGATGAGGTCATCAAGGCAATTTCATCAATGAAAACGGATAAAAGTAGTGGTGATGATAAATTGATCTCCGAAATGTTTTTTAGATAGTTCTGATGTCATATCTCCAATTTTGTGCAAACTTTTCAATCATATATATTCATGTGGTATATATCCTGAAAGCTGGACAAAGGGTGTTATTGTTCCAATTCCCAAAAAAGGTAATATTAATAATGTGAACAATTACAGAGGTATCACTCTTAAAGTATATTTTCATCTTTATTAGATAACCGTTTAAGATCATGGGCGGATGAAACCAATTTATTATCTGACTTCCAGTTCAGTTTTCAAAAAAATCGAAGCACTGTTGACTGTATTTTTGTATTGAATTCTATCATAGACACAGTTCTTAAAAATGAGAACAAGAAACTGTATTGTTCTTTTATTGATTTCCGTAAGGCATTTGATGTTGAATATAGAAATGGAATTTGGTTTAAATTATTAGAATACGGAAGTTCTTCTAAGATAGTTAATATGCTTATGACTATATATAACAGTGTTAAGTCTTGTGTACGTGTTAATGGTAAATATAAAGATTATTTTGATAGTTATTCGGGTGTGAAGCAGGGTGAAACACTGACCCCTTTGTTGTTTATATTCTTTATAAATGACATGTATGATTATATTAAAGATGACACATTAGATGTGTTTACTTTAGATGAATTTAAGCTATTTTTACTGTTATTTGCAGATGATACGGTAATTTTCTCATATACTAAGGAAGGCCAACAACGTCAGTTAAATAAATTACACGATTATTGCAAACGTTGGGGTTTGACAGTTAACATAGAAAAAACTGTTGTTATGCTTTGTAAAAAAAAGGTAACACATTGGAAAATTTTGACGTATATTATGATACTGATCAATTGCATGTTGTGAAAGATTTTACATACCTAGGGGTCTACCATCAAATGGTTATAAATCACAAAAGAAACTGTCAGAACAGGCTATGAAAGCTTTGTTTCCCTAGGTGTAACTGAAAAAGTTATTTGATACAATGGTAATACCTATATTAAACTATGGGGCCGAGGTATGGGGTTTCCATAATTCCCCTAATTTTGAGCGCATTCATATTACATTTTTAAAACAAGTTTTATCTTTTAGACAGCAAACAGTAAGTATATCAATATATGGAGAATTCGGGATGTTCCCTATGATAGTCATTAGAAATATCCATATAATTAGATATTGGTTAAATATAATAAAAACTCCCAACTTCTTTATGACATAAGTTATTTAATATGCGGGATGCAAATGGTTATCATATAAATAGCTGGTCAAAAATGTTAAAACACTTCACGAAAGTTTAGGATTTGCTCATCTATGGTATGATGAAAATGATACAAACATGCAATTTAATGCCATAAAGCAACGCGTGTTCGATCAATATATCCAGAACTGGTTTTCTGAGCTAAATAATTCTAGTAAACTTGACACGTATTGTTCATTTAAAGTTTGTTTTGAAACTGAATATTACCTTAACTATGTTAGTAATGTTAAACATAGAACAGCATTATCAAGACTAAGATGCTCAGAAGAAAGTAGATATACAAATATAGCAAAAAAAAACAAAGAATCTGTCAAAAATGTTATGTTAAAATTATTGAGAATGAGTTCCTACTTTCTCCTTGTATGCTCATTATACAGGGATTTAAGAATTAATGTTTTACTAAAATACTTTTGTTCATAGCCCACTATGTCTAAGTTTAGATGCTTGATACAATCGAAACAAAAACTACTTAGCAAATAATAAGCACAAGACATATTAATACCATGTACTTTTAAATACAACTATGACCCCGCCCCCACAACCCACGCCCCCCCCCCCCCCCCCCCACCAAAGAAAAAAACGAGAAAAAAACACATTTTTTATTCAATAATTATGTCATTATGTTGTTGCTGTGTTATGTTTGTTGATTTTTTTTGGTATTGTTTTTTTTTTTTCTTCTTTGTGTTGTATCATTAATTTTGTAAATACACTTACAATCATACATAGAGTAGGAACGACACGAACAACATCTAAGTTATTTGGAATCAGCTGCTTTATTTAGCCAAATACAGGTGACTGAGTGATAAATATATAGATATATATGCATTTCACTGTTGTTATAATATATTATAAGTTTATGTTTAAACTGACTTACCGACTCTGTGATATAATATCCATTCCTGTCATCCAATTTCAAGCACATTATTTCCAAATATTGACTATCGAATTTCCTTCGGAATAATTCTTACCACAAACAATTGAGCACTCATTATTTTATTTTATTCTAATAGGTCTATTGTACACACATATACTTACTCTGACATACTTTGGTAAATAATACAACACTAACGTAATCCTTATTATTTAATGAAATGTTTATCCACTTGTCTAATAATTTATAGGGTCAATCATTCATTACATTGTCGGCACGGGTACAAATCCAATAAGGTGAGTCTTTGCATACACAGAAACGCCTTCCATTCATGTTTAGACCAAACAAGTGAGTTTCACGTTTTGCACGAGACAATATCACCTGTCACCTATATGAAAGTTTAATGTTGTTGACCTGCGGGTGATCATTACGCTTATCTATTCATAATGTTATGTACATAACATACAGTGTAAGTACGTAAATAGTTATAAGCAAATAACTTAAAAAAATGTCTCTATATTGCCAAATGAACCAACATGTTAAAACCAAGGCTACTTTTTAAAAGCTATACGGAACTGTTGTATAACACGTGTTGTTATGTTGTGTACATTTATATGTATATATATGTGAGTATATGTGTATGTGTGTATATATATATATATATATATATTTTTTTTTTTTTTTTTTTTTTTTTTTTCGTTGTTTTGTATGTGTATATGTTTGCTCTCCTTGTATGGAGGAATAAAAGATTAAATCAAAATGTTTTGTAAATACTCATGCTTGTATTCATGTTTGTATCGTTCAACCGCCAAAATAAAAAAATAAAAGTGTAATGCCGATAAACATAATGTATGTTAATGCTGAATAAAACTATTGAATTGATTATAACTGTTTTAATTATATAATGATGCCCTCGTGATGGTCGTTATGACATACTACAATGCAGCCGCAGGCATATTCTAAATATAATTACACAAATCAATTAATTTGGCAGTTTATGGCTTATTTAAAATTATTTCCATGACTTGCACCGGTTGTATATCACTTTCCCAGCCTTTTAATTAAGCACCTATTCAAACAATCTCATGTTCCCAACTTTCCAATTCACACCTTCAAGTTACCTGTGTTTCTCTGCACTGCAAAAAAATTGAAAATTATGTATAAGGCAAACTACAATTTATTATGATAAATGACATGCATATATTTGTTAATAAAAACTGTCGTTTTAATTAGTTTGTTATGATAAATAATGTGAATATATTTGTTAATAAAAAATGTGGTTTTAATTATGTCCTTGGCTGTTACCAAACTTCTCCATATTATTAAATGTCAACAAACTGTAATCCACAAAGAAACGCTGAAGAATGTGTCAGTTAAAAATCCAATTAAATTACTAAATATGATTTCTATCCAAATTATTTTTTTTTATTTTTACTTCTGACAACATGTTATATTATTGAGATGAGAACTATAACACAATTTATTGTTGTGATCTTTATTCTAGGAAGTCTAAACATCAAGTGAGTGGAAATGTATTATCGTGCGATACATATATTAAGGTATACATGTTAAGTAACTGTGTATGAAACTATATGAAATAAAGCTACATGAGTTGTTTCCCTTAGTAACACAATCATGCAACACAGCACCAACGACAGTCTATCTAAAAAAATTGAGGGGGGTCCGGAACCCTCTATCTACAACTGTGCCTACACATCGTTTTCAGCCAAGCTACGCCCCTGTATATAATCGACTGCGTCAATCTCATCTATAACTAGGTCACAATGAATATGTTCCCTTTTACTTGATACCCTCCCGTCGCATTACAATCTCCGGCAACAACGACTCTTCCTAACGATTCATAAGGATTAAACATCAAAATTAATACAATTTGTAGCAGGCGAATCTTCACCGCATAAATACACACCGCAAAAGAATATGTCTTCATCATCATTAAAGAAATATTTATCTAATTTCTACCGTAACATTGTATCATAACGTTTTTTAACGATAGAAATAACTGTACCGCCACTGTTTCGTTTCACCCGCCTTTGTCTAAATTTGCGGTAGTAAACACATGTTTTACCTGAAAGTTCTAGTTCACTATGTTTACATGTCCATAATTCAGATAAAGTTATAATGTCATTTCGAATCATAAATATATTAATTCACTGTTTGATTTTTTTTTATTATCTGTCAGGCCGTTACAGTGCCATACCATGACACTCGGTCCACCCTCGGCTGTATTCTCTGTATTCACTGGTATATATGAATATAGTAGTATATCTAAAAGCATTTTTGCTTTATTTGACGTGATGATAAGAAAGTCAATGTATGTATACCATATGTTTTGGAACGTTTCAAACATTGGGTAAGGAGAAAATGTTGATATATTAAAGAGAATTTATCAGGATTTTTCAAACTTTTGATATTGGCTGAACACATTTTCCCCAATATACCATACCTATATATACTCGCTGAACCCGTATTACCAAAACAATATCTATTTAAACATGCCAAAATAATATATTGAAAAGGGATATCCTAACATGGGCTACGCGTCGGGGTTAGACTAAAATGGATTTCCCGATATACCTTTGGTATAAAACAGAGGCAATGGTGGTGGGAGTGTTATCCCTTATTTTTCAAAACACATTCAGATCTGGGAGAGTAATTATCAAACAAATGAATCCATAGAATGAACAATTTGCAATTTGTCATGCAACATGGCCTTAATATTACTCACAGTTATACGAATACAATCTGCAGTAATTTATTACATATTGCGTTCAACAGATAATCACTTCGAGAGAAATTTGAATTTTGGGGGAGGATCAAACTAGTCAATATTTGTCCTGTGACCAATGTTTGTACACAAACTGGCATGCTGCAGCTCACATGGCCATATTTACATATTCAAAATACTAGTAGTTAAATGCAAACTACAAATCATGCATGACTTACCAAGCTTTTAAATGGTTTCTTGTATAATCCTTTTTTTTAATCACCAACAGTATATGTATCACCATATTTCTCTTTCTTATTAAAAATGGTTCAATTTATGATGTCACGTGAATGAATAATTTTACATGTGTATTATATCACATCAACCAGAACAGGTTCATTTTTAGATTCAAATTATACATAGTGTTTTCACTTGGAATGTGAATATATATATAAGGCTTTTGACAAGTCAAAGCGTTTGAAATTGACTTTAAACTAATCAATAACACTTTCTGGATTTTTTTTCTCTATTAAGTATCCTTATATTCTCATTTACAGCATGATATCTGTTTTAATAATGTGTTTTCTCTCCCTTCGTGTATTACATTGTTATTGAACCAATTTTCTAGTACGGAAGGACAGTAATGGATGGATCTTCTAAAATACTGATGAGCCAAATCTGTTAATATCTGTCTAAATGTCCTCTCTGAATAGGAATGTTAAAGTTGTTCAATTAAAGCGGTTAGGGTATACTGGGGTCTTGTAAGCGAACTTTGATTTCTATGGGAAAACAGATAATTCTGTTTTTTACAACTATTTTACGCATTATTTCAATTATCTTGAGGTCAGGAAAATTGTTAAGTCATTACAGCTTCTCAAGAACTGTCCAGCCAGATTCTTTCATATTTAGTATAACATTTAATGATCCCTATAAGAAGATGTTTCAAATGAAGGGGCTAGGATGTATTGGGGACTTTGTATTTTTACATAGAAATAATATGGAAAAACAGTAAATTATTATTATCAGTTATTCTAGGAATTATTTTAATCATCTTGAGGCCTGGGGTATTGTTTAGTCATAACAACTGAGCCCGAGACCTTTAAAGGGTATTTAATTATAAAGAGCTATAAAGAGCCAGCAAAGGGATAAAATGGTGAAAAGTCAAAAATATTGTATAAGAGTTTATTACCTCCTTTATATTTTCTTTGTTGTTGTTTCCGTTCAATAAGTTAACGTGTATAGGTTTTAAAAAAATATCACAAAAAAATGAATACTAGTATTAAAGTAAATATTTAACATATACTTAGTGGACAATATTTCCAAGAGTTAATATTAGATTTTTTTCGATACTGCTGTATGCGTTGGGTTTTTTTCTCAAATACTTGTATGTACGGAATCTGCTTTAAATAAGAGGTTAGTGTCCATTGGTGCCCAGTAGGTTGATTTTCACTTTACCTGAAAATGCTATGAGAAAACAGATAATTCTCATTTTTCTCATTAGTATAGAAGTTCTTCATAGGCTAAGTCCATATACAATTTGATAGGAAGTGACATGTGGGCGACTTTGGTCCTCTTGTTTGATATTAGAGGCCGTTTATGGAGTTCTATTAGAAAAAAATAGTGTTGCTAATGAAATTAAAAAAAATCTCATGGGTTCGAACTCGGATTGAGCGAGCAGCATTCCGCAGATATAACCAATATGCCATGGAGGAATATATCAAGATGGCGGAATAAATCTAAGTTGAAACTTAATTGCTTATCCGGATGTAATCAATGATGCCAAGTTATTGCTTACATTATTCTACTGGTCCGGTTTCATTCAAATATAACAGCTTGTTTAAATCCATGCCTATTATGATGAACAACGGCAATTTGAACCAGATAGTCAGAATTTATACTAATTATTCCTATTATACTAGTTTTTTGTTGATTTAAACATAAATACTGGTTATGCCGCTTTTAGTTTTATTTCGAATAAACACTTATTTCATATATTCTCAAACTAAAAAGGATGTTATCAAAAGCTTAAAGTCATATAAAAGGTTGACATTGCAATGGTAACCATAGAAACGTGCCTCTGTCTACATATATGTCTACATGCTCCTGGATGTTATAGGCACGTGGATAATGGACATAATTTTCAAGAAAGGCCATCTTGTTTAATGAAAGGTCTATGATAATGGTGAAGAATCCATGACCTTTGGGCTAGAGCGTATTTATCTTAAGTATGGCAAGTGACAACATATCATAATTTGGATTGGCTGTCGGTTTATAATGACAATTATGGACAATTTTATACTTCATGCTTTCTATTATTTTAGCAATGGCAAGTGACGATATAGCCATCATTGGGGTTGGCTGTCGGTTTCCTGGTGCTGACAATTTGTCCGAATTTTGGCGAGTACTTTCAAAGGGTGAAAACCACGTAAAAGAAATCCCAAAGGATCGATGGAACGTTGATGCATTTTACGATAAGGACCCCAACGCTCCAGGGAAAACGTATGTGCGAAAGGCTGGTTTAATCAACAGGTAAACTTAAATCCATTGCACTTTTATTATCGAACACTGTTTTGATATAGGTAAATTTGGTGCTTTTATAATTAATGAAACGCATATTTAGATATAATGTTATATAGCTAACAAGCTAATTCCTGAAATCCGATATTGGGATAGTTTATTTACATTATTATTTTATTATTTATATAGAAACATTTGTTATATTCCTCTCTTAGACGTTCGAAATAGAACTATCGCGATTTTCGAACTATCGAATTCAGGTTGAAAGTTTCTTATTTTACAGATGAAAGCATGCATTAAAAACGACATTTTTTCTCAAATACATTCATGATATAAAAATACTTTTTATCTGTATGTGTATTTTTGTGTTAATAGGGTCAAACATGATTATTGAGTCTGGCGCATCGTGCATCTGATATTCTGGAATTTACCCGACTTTGCACGCGAATCTAACAAATGAAAAGGTCAAATACCATTTTCTGAAAATCAGAGCAATCTAGTTTTGGAAATATACTTCCTGTGTGACATAGGTGTAATTTGATGTGTTTTGACAGTTTCTCAGGGCCAAACTATTGTGTGCCTATTTTTAAAACATTATGAAATGAAGTCGTCCGATCACAGTTTATTTTCGTTAATAATTAAAATTAAATAAGTACCCGGTAGATCTAATTAGTTCATTTAAAAAGTAAAATACAGATTGATCACTCCAAAATTGCTTCGTCGGTCACCTTTTATTAGCTTACATAATACGCACACAGGTATGAATAACGGATGCTGGTAAGTTTCCCAACCCCATCTGTTTTTTTTTTTTCCATTTTTTTATTTTCAATATAATGTTTACTCCATTGTATATAACAAAAAAAGAAAGAAAAATGACATACATTACTTAACCTATATTTGTTTGTTATATCCGATGGATTGTACATAGATATTGGAAAAAAATCAGATGGGGTGGGCAACTAACCAATGTCTGTTACTACAATACAACACAACACAACACAATATCCTTTATTCACTCAGTTCACATAAACATGAAATTATGAGGTCATGCAAAGTTGTAAAATGTTAAGGCTCATATAAGATGGTTAGTGGGAAGGACTGTTACTAATGTTGGAAA
Source organism: Panopea generosa (assembly GCA_029582155.1). Lineage (NCBI taxonomy): Eukaryota > Metazoa > Mollusca > Bivalvia > Adapedonta > Hiatellidae > Panopea > Panopea generosa. The sequence continues at coordinate 14,544,341 of CM055903.1, read as the reverse complement.
AACTTGTAGTCCAACCCAATTGCTTTTTTCATCATTATTATACCACTGTTAATATATATGTGTATTGTATAATGAAGCTTGCAATAAAATATTATTAAACCTAGGAAAAGGAAAACATTTGTCAGTTTTTGTCGGGGTTGTGTATTTTGTTTACAGTATTTCCACATTGTTATATTTTGGATTAAACTGTCACGCAATAATTGTTTTTACGACGTTTTTAACAGTATTGTTTGATTAACAGTAATGTGTAAGAGTGTAATATGTAAATGTTGATACATGTATGATGACAAATGATGAGCGACTGCAATTTATTCGTTTAAGTCGACGATTCGTCTGACATTCCATGATTTTTCAGTGAAGTAGATTTCAGGTGACAATTTTATTTCTGTATCCACATTGTCATTGAATGCAATGAAAAATATAAAAAAATAATGCTCCCGATACAAGTAAGAAAGTCATTTTATGATAGAGACCTGAAAAAAGTATTTCTTACTATGTCCATTTTTCAGTTTACATAAAACCTTGACAAATGAATGCTAGGTTTGTTTACGAATATCGATTTTAAACACGTCTCCTGAAAAGTGATGCAATACAGGTCAAGGTCAAAAGCTATAAATATATTTCGCTTGTGCATGTCAGAAATTATAAAGGTTCTGAATGAGTTTATTCACAAACAATTGTATATAAGACAATAAAAATATTTTCAGAAAATGTTTTCCTTGTCAGAATAATATATTTGGCCATTGTTTTAGATATCTATAGTTAAATTATTGTATTTTTCAAGATGTGAGTAGGTTGCAGATGTGGGAACAAGGGGTGGGGGTTAAGGGATGTTGTAAGACATGACAAGTGCCCGGCACCTGTGGTTTCTTCTTCTTTAAAAATGCATTTGGGTCTCTCTTTAAATGAGAAGCATGCAAACTTATTTCATTTACTGTAGAGTATGGTGGGGTTACACCTTTAAGACACATATTTGGAGATATTCTTAACATGTTGACAGTATTGTTATATAGGTTCGATGAGTGGGATCATCTATTGTTTGGTATTAGCGACAATGAAGCTCAGCTCATGGACCCAAACCAGAGAATGGTTCTCGACTGCGTACACATGGCTTTAGAAGATGGACATATGACAAGAAAGGACATAAACGGAACTCACACTGGCGTTTATATAGGTAAGATATTTCATTTCCTCCAATGGTTAAGCAGAGCATAAACATTATACATTTTTAAATGACATAACATATACACTTTGACAAATCAATATTATATTATGATATACAGTATGTACATGACAATATAAAAAACACACCAGATAAAATCATATGAAACTTAATTATACAATTAACATTAAAATAAGTAAGAGTTTATTTAATGTCCTATACTTTATAATTTTTATCTCGACTATTCGTAGAATGGCTATTGTACTCGCCCTATTAGGTTAACATTTTTTATCAGGTAAGATATCTGTGCAACCACTCATTGGATATGAATGAAACTTCACATGTGTGTTCATCATCACCAGTGGAACACACAGAGATAAGAACCATAACTCTAGGTTGCATTTTAGCATAGTAATGGCCGTTTTGGACTTGACTTTTCAGGTTACAGTTTTTTTATCAGGTAAGATATCAATGCAACCACTTATCGGATATGAATGGAACTTCACATGTATGTTCAATATCATATATAGAACGCACAAAGCCAAGAACAATAACTCTGGGTTGCATTTTGGCCGAATTATTTTTCTATTTAAGATTTTGAGAAGGTACATATTCATCAACCTATCAATGGATATGAATGAAACTTCACATGTATGTTCAACATCATCTAGGAAACTCATTGAGACAAGAATCATAACTCTTCATTGCATTTTGGCAGAATGATTTCCCTTTTAGACTTTTATTTTTCAACAGGTTAAAGTTTGTAGTACAAAATGTTTGACAAATAGGGTCAATTTGTGGTCCTCTTTCAAACTTGTTCAAAATCATGACTCTTGGGGCAAATTGACCCGCCCTAGGTTGTCAATATTTTACATAGTTATATGGGGAAATCTTAAAAAATATTTTTCTTCCAAAGTTGGAGGCCTGGAGCTCATATTTAACTTTTTTTTCTTTTTTTTTTTTAAATTTATTTTTTTTCATTTTCATGAAAGTTTAATTTTCTGTATAAAAATTTCTTCATTTTCATGAAAGGGTATCTAGCTATGATAAAACTATTCATGCTGGTACAAGATTATAAAATTTTCAACTAGAAATCCATTTTCATGTGTCTTGACCTGGTACCGATATATTGCGCTATGATGTGAAGTTAGTGCATATAGATGTTGTATATGTAAAACATTGAAACAATGTAGAATGTGAAAGGATATCCAGCTGTTATAAACTGTGCATGCTGGTACAAGATTATTTCAACTATAATTTATTTTTTAACCGACAAGCAATATTTATAGCTTACTTTTACCACCCCTGAATTTTTAATTATCTTCCATTTGGTACTTTAAAAAGCTGTTGTTTTAGACCAGCATCGAAATAGTCGAGTGCGCTGTCCCTCCGACAGCTCTTGTTATATAGTGTACTTTAAACTAAAACGTACAATGACTTTTTTTAATGTTATCATTTTGTACACTATTTGAATGATTGTCACAAGCAAATGAACATCATCATCATCATCCGTGACGTATTTTCCTAAACTTGCAAGTAGATCACAAATTTGCGCCTTTGTATTAACGAAACATCACGAGACCCAAGCCATTAATAATGGTTGTCCAAAAGTTATTTCGTATTGCATTTCTATTATTTTCGGAACACACGTGAACAATATGAACGACTTATTTTCAACAAGATTGTTACCATTGTATAAAACTATCACCATTGAATTTTGTCTTGTAATTTAAAACATTCACGAAAAATGTGTAAATAACCCGACGTACCTCAAAATCACCACCTTCTTAATTAGTGACAGTAAGCTTCTCATTAGTTTGGGAATCGGGGGAATTAATCTTAGAGTTTTGGCCCTTGACTTGTCAAAAAATTGCATTAATTTGTGATGTAAGTACTCTAGCTCATGCAGTTTGCAATGGATCTTCACAAAAAGTGTATAGTTATTCTAACCATAATATTGTAGACAAGTTCTTGAACAGGTCAAATCTGATCGTTAATGTTACAGTTGTGGCTACTGACTCATGAAGATTGCCTTTCCTGGCGTGGTGATTTCTCTACCACACGTATGGATCATAGGATGTCACAAAACTTCCACAGTGTTTGCGTTACTCTGACATCTTGGACAATTTTTTGAAATTGCTGAAAATGGATAATTTATGTCTGATTGTATACTACATTTGCATTACTCCCCCGAAGCGGGATTTAACACATGACAGGTTATATATGGCATATCTAGTTTTATTGGTGGAAGAAGACCTCAGAATGTATCTGAGTAGAACCACTGTTTTTCCGCAAGTAACTGGTAAACGGTAAACTTTCTCACACAAAGTTTTTGGGGCGAGCAGGACTCGAACCTACGACCTTAGCGGTGAGATGTAAGTGATGTTGAGACAGCAATCTAGAACACTCGGCCACTGAGGACCCAATAACATCTGTTGAATAGTTTGATTCAGTTCCATTTAAACGTAGACTTAAACGTAGGGGTAATTGTCCGCTGACTGGGAAGTTTAATGCAATTTTAGATCATGTGTACATTCGATATTAAATGTTTTATTTCGTTATGTGAAAATTATAACACCAGTATTTATCATTTAATCTTCACCAAGTATAGGTTAGAAGTTATATGGAATTTTCTACGCCAGTAACTTCTAACCAGCTATGATGTTGATCTACGTTCCAGTCATTTTCTTTTTGCGTAATTTTTATTGATAGAATTAAGCCCATGAAAAAAATGAACATTGTTTGACAGGCACAAACGCATTAGCACTGTTTATTTGATAATACTTATTTTGCGCGCTCCTCGTAAGTTTTCATTGGATTAAATAGATTTAAGGGGCATGCTCATTACTGAAAATGAATGTGGATTTAAGCGATATGATCCTTTTGTAGTTACATGCGTCAGGGAATCGGCATGACCCGATCCAATGAAAACTTACAAGGAGCGCGCGAAACGATTATTATCAAACAAACAGTATTAACTCGCATACACTCATGTTTGTTCCTGGCAATCAATGTTCGTTTCTTTGATGGGCTTAATTCTATAAATAAAAAATATGCAACAAAACAATGAAACGAGAACGTAGACATTTCCTTATAAATTCTAACCTATACATATTATAATTGTTACACATTGGCGAACTGTATTATTGCAGGTGTCATGAATGATGATTTCAAGCCACATGTAATGGATGATATTAATCCTGCCATGGCTCCCTATGCGATGACAGGGGTACATCCCAGTATAGTGAGTGCCAGGGTGTCATACGTGTATAATCTTCTAGGTCCAGCTATCACATTGGACACCGCTTGTTCATCTTCCCTCGTGGCGATCAATATTGGATCCCAGGCTCTCAGGCAAGGTAACATATTTACATGTAGATGCAACTTAACTTTCCTTTTGATAATTGTTTATTCAGCTTTGTTGATGACCCAAGTCAAGTGTCAGGATGAACTATTGTGATCTACTTCCGTTTGTCGTCCGTCCATTATCCGTTGTTAAATTTTGCTTTAAACAACTTCTTTTCTGAAACCACTTGACAAATTTTGTGTGAAGCATTTTGACACAAAGCTCTTTGTTTAAATGATTGCCCTTGGTTTTGACCCCGCCCCAGGGGTTTATTAGTATTTTTATCAAAATTTAAAAAAAAATCTTCTTCTCCGAAAGTGCAAGGCACGGAGCTTTGATATTTTGCATGTTATATCATCTAATGAGTTTCTATCAAGTTTGTTCAAGCCATGAACAGTTTCGGGGACATGTCAGTTTAACATATCAAAATCTCCTGAAGAAGAACCATCCAGTCAAATTCGTTAATATTTGTTATAAATGATCCCTTTGACCAGGAGTTTCAAATTTGTTCAAATGAAGGGGCTAGGATCGACTGGGCCCAGTAAGGAGACTTTGATTTTTACATCGGAATACTATGGGAAAACGGAAAATTCTGCTTTCCTGGTCTATTTTAGGAGGGTTTTTTTTAATTATCTCATGTCTGGAGCATTGCTTAGACATAACAGTTGAGAAAGGGTCCTTTAAATGGGATTTGATATAAATAAGGGACCAGCAGTAGCCCCAAAAATATGATAAAACTGAAATTTCAAAAAGTAGCTTTTCAAAAATTGATGAGCCAAATGTATTTATATTTCGTTTAAATATGAATAGGGGTTTCAAAGAAGGTAATAGTATTTGATTTTTACATTGGAAACAGATAATAAACAGTTTTGTTTTTCACATCTATTTTACGTATTATTTCAATTATCTTGAGGTTTGGAACATTGTTAAGTCATGAAAATTGAGACTTTCTCCTTTAAAGGGGATTGAATATCCATAGGGGGTTAGCAGGGGCCTAAAAAGAGGTTAAATTGTGAATTTTCAAAAAATATTCTTCTCAAGTACTGTCCAGCGAAATTCGTTCATGTTTGTTATAAATAAACCCTATGAGGAGGGTTTTCATGTTTGTTCAAGTGAAGGGTCTATGGTATATTGGGGTCCAGTAAGGGGACTTAATGCTATGAGAAAACAGCTAATTCTCATTTTTCTCATATATAACTATAACAAGTTCTTCATAGTTCATACACAATTTGAAAGAAAGTGACATGTCTTAATGTGAAATCAGATGAGCGACTTAGGCCCGTCTTGGGCGGCCTCTTGTTTAAAATATAAACAGAATTGTAAACTTGATTTGTTCATGTATACTTATGTACATCATCTGGGCAATTGTTCAACTGTCTTTGAAATATACAATTTTACTTTGAGATTGATCTTTCTTTGAAATATATATAAAATATCTATCATCTTTTATATAATATACATATAATACTGCACTATGAAGTTACACATTCTAAACAAATACAATAATGTGTCTCAATCTGATTCTTTATTGCTTTGTTAAGAAATGGGTGTCTGATGCAAGATGGCAGCCTGCATGGACCGAAAGAAATTATTTCATTTTTTCTCAATTTGTCAGGCACAGACGTCACCTATATGCGGGCGAAACACATACTTCCCCTTATAATACTATATATGCATGGAATCTGGTATTGCAGGAGAATGTGACATGGCTATATGTGGTGGCGTCAACTGTATATTGGATCCATCTATTTTCATCGCCCTGTCTAAGGCCAGAATGTTATCACCTACTGGTCAATGTCAAACATACTCGGCGGATGCGGACGGGTATGCCCGTGGTGAAGGGTGTGGGATTGTTATTCTTAAACGTGTCGCAGATGTAAGTAGACTTATTCCTCTCTTACAGTTATAAACTTAATTAATACCAATGCTCCAGATCACAGGTGCCAGGTGCGTTATCATGTCTCATAATACCCCCTATTCCCCACCCCGTCACCACATCTACAACGCCCTCACATCTTGAAAAATACAATAATATAACTATAGATATCTTAAACAATGTCCAAATATATTATTTTGACAAGGAAAACATATTCTGGAGAAAAAACATTTTTTTGTCTTGTATATTTTTTTTCCTGAAAATGTGTCCTAAGTCATTGAGCCTTCGGAACGACTGATAACAAATCGATTGGTGATTCCTTTCCGCTTGTACAAAAAACAATATTTTTATGCACCCGTAAAACTTTGGGGTGGCATATAGTAATCGCATTGTCCATCTGTCCTTCTGTCCAGTATTTCATGTCCAGCCTGTAACTTTGTCATGCATAGATGGATTTTGGTAATACATGTAATTGCTACAAATGATAAACATAGCCTGACACTGTGTCGCGCGTAAGACCCACGCTCGTACCTCAAAGGTCACGCTTTGAGTTCGTTTGACAACACTTTGAGTCTGTGAGATTTCGTGCCCGACCTATAACTTTGTCAAGCACAGATGGATTTTATAAATACTTGCTACAAATGATCAACATAACATGATGACATGTCACGAGTACCACTTAGACTCCCATTTCAAAAGTCAAGGTCACAATTGAACTTTGAAGACACTAAGTCTGTTTGAGATTTCATGTCTGGTCTGTAACTTAGTCACCTATGGCTATATTTCAAAAACACTTGGTTCAATTCATCAGCATGACGAGACGATGTGTGGCGTGGTAGACCCACACCCGTATCTCAAAGGTCAAGGTCACACTTTGAGTTTGTTTGTCAACTCGTTGAGTCTGTTGGAGATTTTGTATCAGGTCTGTAACTTTGTCCTACATAGATGGATTTCAAATACACTTGACTCAATTGATCAACATGACATGAAGAAGTGTTGCGTGTAAGACCCAGAACCTTTGTCTTATATGGAGGAATTTAACGTGGCTCAGTTGGTCACGATGACATGACGTGTTGCACGTTAGACCCAGGCCCATACCTCAAAGGTCAATGTTACACTTTGGATTTGTTTGACAGCACTTTGAGCCTGTTTAAGAGTTCAAGTCCAGTCTGTAGCTGTCTATCATACATGGGTGGATTTCAAAAACACTTGGCTTCATTTATCAATGGATTAACATGACATGACGACATCAATATATTATGCCTTTACCTGTAGAAATACCCAGATTTGTACATCAGATGTCAAGGTCAAGGTTTCACAAAGATCAAAATCACACTTTAATGTAAAGAGTCCATGACTCTTGATATTGATGAATACATATAAATCCCTAACTTATATAAAATATGTCGTTATTTTCACGGACCATTTGGGGGACATGTGACACTTATCAGTGACATTATTTATTAAGGCTATTGGAGGTGGAATATTATGAGTAAATTAGTGGTTATATACATTTAATGAGTCACTATTTGTGTATTAATTCACGTTCAAGTAATGCTTGTTAGTACTATGTTTGCTCCAATCAAATAAACATAAATGAAATACTGTGTGAATTCGATTTGGTTTAAACAATATTTTATTCAAGAACTAGTTTATTATATAACCTTTGCAATTCATTCTAAGGATAGGGATTTTAGAAAAAAGCTCATTAGCTTGTGTGAGTCAAGTTCCCAACTTCAATTTGAATAACGATATACAATGTGTATATTTATCTCATTCACACATACTTTTTTATTTGTTATAAAAACATATTCAAGGTGTTTTTTTCCCTTTAGTACATTAATTTCATTTTATACAATTGAAGGCTCTTAAGCAGGAAAATAAAATAAGGTCAACGGTTAAAACGAGCTCAAATCAAGATGGCCACACAGCAACACCCATCACTGCGCCTTCCGGTACACAACAGAAGGACCTGCTACAGAGAGTGTATGGACAATACAAAGTGGACAAGACTAGGGTGCAAGTAATCGAAGCACATGGTAAAATATCCATTTTTAGGAAATTTCTTGCACTTGATATATGTTTTCTTAATAGTATTTAAATTTAACTACTGTTGAAAATTTGACGTTTTAACAGGACAAGTTGATACAAAGGCCTGCAAAGTCTATATGATTTTTATGATAAAGATATTCCTATATATCATTTGAAATAATCAGTGCTTAAAGATAAGTGCTTAGTGAGAGTATATTACATCCTTGACTTTATGTCACATACATTTAACTGTACAGAATACATACCTCTAAATGTTCGTTTTTATCTCTACTGGTCAAAGTCCAGAAGGGCTTATGCGATGGCACAGTGTGTCGTACATCGTACGTCGTCCGTTAGCAGCACCTTCTCTGAAACCACTAGGCCAATTAAACTCAAACTTCACGAGAATGTTTTAATAGCATAGGAGACTATACAGAAGCATTTTTTTATCTGAAATTTAAGATGGCCGCCATTACTAAAAATAGTCCAAAATCTTCTTCTCATGAACCGCCAAACATATTTTGTAAATATTTATGTAGTAATGATAACCAACTATATTTCCATTAGATTTGTTCAAATGGTGTCGCTGGTGTTAAAAATGATCCCACCCTGAGGGTTCAATTAGGGGACACATGTCATTATAATAAACATTAACTGATTTTGCCTATATTTTTACAGAAGCATTGTTTAGTTTGTTGTTGTTGTATGGTGTTTAGCGTCGCTTTCAACAATATTTCAGTCATATCGCGACGGTGTCTACTTGAGACAATATTCTGAGCGCTGTCACACTGGGGTATCATTGCCGCAGACACATGATATGATACCCCACCAAGTCACATTATACTGACACCGGGCCGAACAGACCTAGAACTCTCCTCTAAACGCTGAGCGTCAAGCGAGGAAGCTTCTAGTACCATTTTTAAAGTCTTTGGTAAGACCCGGCCGGGGATCAAACCCACGACCTTCCGTATGCGAGGCGGACGTTCTACCACTAGACCATGCCGCGGTCCTGCATTGTTTGGACAAGGAGGTTCAGATTTGTAAAACTGACTTGGTTCCACTGTCTTAAGGGGTCAGGGCGGGCCACAAAAGGATAAAAATTGTAAATTACAAAAAATCGTTTTCTTCAGAACCAGTCAGTCAGATTTGTTCATATTTAGCATAAATTATCCCTATGTGTAGGGATTGAATGAAGATTCGAATTAAGGGGCTACTATTTATAGGGGCCCTGTAAAGGGACTGAAGATGTTACATAGAGATACTATAAGAAAAACAGAAAACTCTTATTTTTTCATCCATATGGAAAAAATTATTATTCAATTTAAGTTCTGAAGCATCATCTGGAAATAAGATTTGGTTCAATATGAAGAATTGACTTTCCATAAGGGGCCAGGGTCGTTCAGAAAAGGGTTTAAATAGAAATCTTCTTCACAACAACCAGTCAGTCAAAAATGTTCATAATTGATATAGATTATCCCAATGAGTATGGGTTTAAATTTTGTACAAATCAAGGGGCTTGTATTTACAGGGGCCTTGTAAGGGGACTTTGTGTTTTATAAAGGAATACTATGGGAAAACGGACATTTTTTTGGGGTGATTTAAGTTTTGAAAAATCAAGGGGCTGTGATGTATAAGGGTTCTGTATGTAGACTATATATTTTTTACAGATGAATAGTATGGGAATTTAAAGTATTTCCTTTTTATAGCAATTAACTTTTTGTTCAGTATGGTTGTGGTGGGGGTAATGTTTTGGTTGTTAAGACCACCCCAAAAGAGAGTTAATATTGTGAAATTTCAAAAAGTCTATGGTCACTATGAGTCAGTAGAGCATCCTCAGGCCCTCTTGGGCCTCTTGTTTATATGCATGTTAATGTCCTACTGCGTTTGCCCATGATTGTGATATCTGTATGAATTAGCAAGTGCCTTAATTTAATTTTGCACCAAAGTTGTTAGTTATGAGAGCGTACATTAAAAAAAAAAAAAAAAACTTTCAGGAACAGGTACCCCAGTGGGTGATCCTATCGAAGCAAATGCCCTTGGAAGATTTTTCGGTGGAGACAATGTTATCAAGAATAAAGTGTATATTGGGTCCGTCAAATCAAATATAGGACATCTAGAAGCAGCGGCAGGGATTGCAGGACTGATTAAGGTCCTGCTGATGATGGAAAATGGAACTATTGTACCTTCTCTTATGTATACGAAAGAAAATGAAAATCCAAATTTGAATTTGGATAAGTATGGATTCGTCGTCCCAACAAAAATCACAACTTGGCCAACAAAAGCAAATCAGAAGCGCATCGCATGCGTCAATAGTTTTGGCTTTGGGGGAACAAATGCACATGCCATTATTGAGCAATGGCAAGACGATGCCTTGAGTAGTTCGCCAGTGAAAGGACATACTGAAGTTTCTCATAAAATTGTCACAATTTCAGCACCTGAGGAAAAGGCATTGGAAGAAAATATTAGACTGTTTCATGACAGTCTGAAAAAAGACATAGCTTCTTGCAGCTTGTCTGCACTATCATTCACTTCTACAAGAAAAAGAGATCACCATGCGTACCGAAAAGCTTTTGTTGCTGAAAATAAAGAACAACTGATTGAGCTTTGCAATAATTATGCCAATGCACAACATACAATACAAAAGAAACAGACAAAAAGAAAAGTTGTGTTTGTATTTTGTGGAGTCGGCACGACATGGAATGGGATGTGTATGACAATGCTTGGAAATAGCACGTTTAAACAAACAGTTAAATCTATTGATCGGATTCTGTTCCCTCTCACCGGCTGGACAATAGAAAATAAATGGACATCAAACCAAGACAGTGTCCAAAGAGATCCAATTGTGGGTCACATTTCAATATTTGCATGTCAGCTAGGACTTGCATCTGTATGGAAGGCTCTTGGAATAGCTGCAGATGTCGTTGTTGGACAATCGGTAGGCGAAGTTGCAGCTGCATACGTTGCAGGATGCATAGATATTGAAGCTGCTGTTAAAGTCATATATTTCAGATCAAAATTTCTAGCTGAAGTGAAAGGGGGTGCAATGTTATTCGTCAACAATGTACCATTTGACACGATTCAAAAACATTGTGAGAAAAGGCCAGGAGCGTTAGTTATAGCGGTGTACAATAGCCCGGTTTCGTTCACCATTGCAGGAGAGAAAGAGGCCCTGGAACAGCTGAAACGGGACATCGAGAACATTGGAGAAGAATCTATTCGTGTCGTAGAATTAGATGTTAAGTGTGCTTATCATAGTCATCATGTCGATAAAGTTGTTGGCAAGCTGGTGTCGCATCTTACGAATATCTCAGGTAGAAAATCTAAAATTGCAATCATTTCAACAGTATCTGGGAAGTTGGAAACCAATGGAATCTATGGAACAGGCAAATATTGGGGTGAAAATATACGTAAACCTGTTCTCTTTTGTGATGCCATCAAAGCTGCAAAGGCCAACAACGGACAGACAATATATCTTGAAATTGGTCCAAGTCCTGTTCTACGATTGCACATTAATAACATATTTCAGCAGGAGTCAGTTGAAAATATTCTTGTGCTTCCATCAATGACGAAAGGAAAGGAACTGCAGACGTTGTCAAAATCACTTTCTACTCTATATGAATGCGGCTTCAATCCTAACTGGGAAGCCATTATTCCTGAACAAAAAGCTGTGTCTGAGTTACCGAAGTACAAATTCTGGCTACAAAAATCGCTTTTCCAGAATCCTGCCATTGTATTAAAGAACCAAGGCATAGATATGTCAAACCACTCACATCTCTATTTACAAAGGGTGCCAGATGTAAATGGTAACCAAGCGTTCAAAGCAACTGTCCAAGAGACAACAACCCCGTTCATTTATTCCCATATTGTCAGAGGAATTATTATCGTACCAGGAGCATTTTATGCAGATGTAGGATTGGAGATAGGCAAAAGTGTTTTAGGACTTCCGTCAGATTCTGTTGAAATATCATTACAATTTTTGAAGCCGACAAAATTAGAAAAAAATATTGCAACTGTTCTGTCGATATCAACGGTTCTGAAATCTGATACAGAGGTGATTTTTTACGCAAAAGATGGCAATTCCCTTGTTTGCAAAGGCAATGTTCGTCGGTCTCCTTTTACGACGAAGGGAATTCACAGAATTGATACAGAGCTTATCAAGCATAGTTTCAGCAGTGATAATGCTCAACGTATGACACATGAAGCTATGTATTGGATGCTCGAACACCTCGGGTTTACTTACGGCAGATTGTTCAAGATTATGAAAAGCTGTGTAATCAACAAAGATTCGTGTCTAGTTGATATAGAACTTCCCTCAGAGATCGACCAAGATTTGGATCGAACAACTCTACATCCTTGCATACTTGACAGTATGATGCAATCTACTATAAATATCATAGAACCCAAAACATTACAAATTATCAAAGAGGAAAACTTAAAGTTTTTACCAGTAGGGATTGAAAAATTAGTGGTTTACCAGAAACCGCAGAGACAAATGCTATTATATACAACACGTACAAATGAAACACTTTTCAAGACTTTTGTTAAAGCCCATTACAACTGCATTCTTTTCAACACGGACGGTGATGTTATAGCCGAGATAACAAATTGTTCAACCTTCGGTAGACGCACTGAGTATTATACTCCAGACGAACTGACATATCACGTTACTTGGCAAGAAATACCTCAAGTAAAACCCACACAATCAAAACGAATACTTATGCTCGCGAATTCACAAGATAATGACAATTTGAAAGATCTAGAATGCGGCCATGATATTATAATCTGTTTAAAATCAGAGGCACCATATGAATCCTTCATATCAGACGCAATGGTGACCACAGAATTGAAATGGGGATCATCGCACAAAGCAGACGGGATAGTTGTCATCGCTGATACTTACAACACAGTGAACGATTTGCAACCAAGCGATGCCAGTCAAATTTACGATAAAACAAAGGCCAACTGTATGTTTGTTTTGGCACTGCTTAAGTACATGTTGAAAGAAAACTTAAGTACTCCCCTATTCATTGTCACACAAAACACTCAGCATTTGAACAGTCTAGATAGAACAACCAATTTTAACCTTGTTGGGTCTGAAACATGGGGTTTCGTACGTTCAATTCAATTTGAATTTGTAAATCAACAAATGACGATAGTAGATTTACAGCCATCGATTAAAGAGGCCATAATGACATTGACGGACTTCGTTCGCAGTAAAATTGATGTATTACATTCGTGTAAAACTGAAATAGTAATTCATCAGAACAAAGTATTTGCAGCAGAATTTAACAAAATTGATATTTGGGATGTCACACCAAAATACCGTAGAAGTAAAGCTGTGCCGTACCCCTCGTCTGCAACCATGGAAACAAGCAAATTACCATCTTACTTGATAGCACAGATGTTTCCAGTCCATTTACGCTCCGAACTTGCGACAGCCGTGAAAAACACAAGTGTCATTCCCAGTGAGACAATTGATGAAAGAGAATCATCTAGCATGACGGGAACAGAAATTATTGTTAAATCCGTCTTTTTACATCCTGCAGTAATGTTTCCGACAACAACTACATCACTCATGTGTGAACCAGACATTTGGCAAGAGTATAGACAGGAAGGTCATACTATTATTGGTCTAGAGTACACTGGGTTCCGCTTGCCAACTCAGAGTAGGAATATGTTCAGGTGCAACAGTAGTCGAGTGTTCCTAGATACCGAAGACATGTGTGATAGATGGGAAATAGCCAGCGTGTATCCCTCCGAAATAAAAACGGCGATGACTGTGCCACGAAATTGTTGTGTCAATGTTAGAGATGTCCCGTTTTATAAACCTGGTATCCTAGCAATGACAATGTTGTTTTTAGCCATGGTGGAGAGTGTCCCTACTGGCTCTAAAGTCACAGTGTTAAGCGCAAATGAAAATCAACTTTCTGCAGCCCTTCTAAAAAGAACTTCTTGTTACTTCAAAGTCAGCAAAGATTAGTTCACAAGACAGTCAAGACACATTTAAAGTTGCTGTATCTTTGAATCAAGCTGAAACAGCACACGCAACAATTCAAGAATCCAGAGCGTTCATTTGTTTCAAAAATGCACTGTCACCAAAATCGATAAGAATCTTGGCAAATAGAAAAAATATCGAAGTGACAGAAATTGATACCCAACATATTTTTGAACGTAAAAACATTGAGAAGCGTCTTCCAAGGGTTTTGAAGTGGTTAAAGAAGAACCGTTCCTTCTTACAAGAACACTTTGAAAGGGAAAATGTTGGGGAAACCCCAAACACCACCGCAGATGCATCACAATCAAAACTTCAAACTATTGATGCTACCAAGATTGGAAATGGTGAAATGTCTTTTAAATTACCAGCTGAAAACGTATTTATTAAATCCAGTACATATATCATAACTGGGGGTCTCACCGGTCTTGGCTGGGAATTATTGCTACTCATGGCGGAAATGGGCGCTGGTACAATTGTAACATTAGCCAGGACTGCAGTCAAAGATGACAGATTGAGAGAAATTGAATCGATACAAGACAGATATACTTGCAAAATCATATGCATGCAGGTTGATGTTTGCGACATTAATTCGTTGAAATCTGCAATGCGACAAATACAACACATGGAAGGAACAGGCAATATATCCGGAGTGTTTCACGGCGCGGGCGTCTTAGATAGTAAAGCACTGATAAACTTAGAGGAACATCAATTGGATCGTGTGATGAAACCGAAAGTCCTTGGAACGATGAATCTTCATATCGCAACAAAATGCTTTGACCTGGACTACTTCCTGGTACAGTCGTCAATCACTAGCATCATTGGCGAGCCAGGCCAGAGCAATTACGGCGCTGCTAATGCTTTCCTAGACACATTTGCACTCTGGCGACGTCAAAAAGGTCTTGCAGCCCAAGCAATAAATTGGGGGGCATTAGATGTTGGCATGGCTGCCCTGCCTTCATATAAGGATAATTTCGAAAAGCGAGGCTACAGACTGATGGCGCTTGAAGAAATACAAAGTTGTTTCCAGCATGCTATCATGCAAAACCGTACAGGAGTCGTTTACACCTATTTGGAATGGAAATTAGCGGCCCGTGATTATTCAAATCAACTAATGGCAAGATTGAGGCTTAAGATAGAAAGAGTTCTTGAAGATCATAATGCCGGCGATAGAAAGTTGGATGATAATAAAGTTGGAGATGCCTTAGACATGGAGAAGTTAAGGAAGTCTGATAGCAAAACTCGAAAAGAACTTTTAACATATTTTGTTCAGCAAGTAGCAAATGGAGTCGTAGCAAAGAGTGTCAATCAAATAAAAATTGATGCGCATGTTATGACCCTCTCATTTGAAGAAATAGGAATGGATTCATTGTCCGCTATGACTTTCTCGAATGTCGTATATGATGTCTGCCACTATCGAATCAGTCCACAGATTATTATGGACAAAAGTCACAGCTTAGCAGATGTTGTAACATATCTACTTGATGAGTTGAGAAAAGAAGAACAAACATCTGATCCAGCAAGGAATGCCAGTACGGACACACAAGGAGAACCAGAATCCAGGTAATATTTCACTTCTAAATTATCAGTTGTATACATGAAAAGCAAGTGTCATTATATCACCTTATATTTTGCCGTAACACATATTTAAAGGGAGTATATGGGAGGTGGGGGGGACGCTATAAATGTCTTTAAAGTATAATTATTTATTTTTAGAATGGATAAAAAGCATCTCAAAAACAGATCAATCCAAATCCAAATAAAATCCATTTAATACGTCAAAAAATATATATTTCAATTTCAAGCGGGAAATCTATTTTGGTCTAACCTAGGAGCATAGCCCAAATTAGGAAATCCCTTTTCAATCTATTATTTTGGCATGTTTAAAGGTAACATTTTGGTAAAACGGGATCAGTGAGTATATATAGGCATGATATAATTATTGAAAAAAAAACAATTTTAAAACTTTGAAAAATCCTGATAAATTCCCTTTAAACTGTACCCATGCATATATAAAATCCAGAAATTAACCAAATAATTGCCCTCAAAGCAAGATTGCTCTATTAATCCTAATGATGCTGATGCTCTTATATTAAATCATGCGTCATATTATATAACTTTTCAACTACAAAATATATATTTTATATGCATACTAATTTGTTTCGAAACATTTTACTATCTCAGCAAGCTAAATGATTGTTGATCAGAAAGTATCCGGAACAATATGATAAAACTCCGTTTTACTGCAAACAAGCTATATATTAGGTTAGAGGTCTGAGACTTTGTCTCGAGGGACCTTTTGCAAGCACCTTTTGTCCGTCGTCATCCGTCGTGCGTCCGTAAACAATTGACATTTTTGACGTCTCAAATTCCATTAAATCAATTGTAATGAATTATTGTATGCTGCTGAAGATCCTAAATGTGAATCAAAATTGTGATTTGCATGGTCCCCATCCCCTGTCAAATTCAAGGTGAATTTTAGAAATATTCTTCTCAGTATAAGAAGCACTGGGAAACTAATGGTCAGTATAATTATGGGCGCAAATGGGTCCTTTATAAAAATTGTGAATTGCATGTCCCTGGGTCTCACGGTTTGGCCCTGGGGGTGGGGCCAAAAAAAAAATAATGGTAAACTTTTAAAATCTTCTCATTATAGGAAACACTCAGAAACAAATTGTGAGCATGATTATTGCTACCTATGGATCCTTTATAAAATTTGTGAATTTCATGCTCCTGGGTTTAACGGTTTGGCCCTGGGGATGGGGCCTACTTTACTAAATCTGTATAAGAGAAAATGACAATAAACGTTATTTGTTATGACTGAATAAACTTATGTGAATGTTTTTTTGGTGTGATTTGTTATTGCTGACATGACGGTTAACCTTGAAATATATATTTCTATTTCAATAGCAACCAAAAAATCATCTGGAAAAAATAAAAAACAAAGTACGTAATTGGTCAACTCTGTTTGAATGTGTGTAATTATTGAGAATATTTTGGTGCCTTAATAATTTTAGTTATTTTATAATTTTCAGATGACTACAATCTTCCTCAACCATTGATTGACTTCTTTGGAGGTGTGGAGAGAGACATAAATTACTTCTGTGGTTATTACCTATGGTGACTGCAAACACAATTGTAACAAAGGCAGTAATAACGGACCAACCCCTCTGATTTTTTTTTAATTTTGATTTTTTCCCTCAAATTTATGTTCAATTTTATGTATATAACACAAAAAGGTTTTATTCCGGAATGGCTGGCTCAAAATATCTGATGTTGGGCTAATTTTGCCATGTAATACCTCCTCTAGATGTCTGTGTATGCTGTATAAGAATACCCATTATAGATTTTGCACAGTGGGTGTCTGGAGACCTTTGGGGGTATTTGGACCGCTCCTTGAAGTAAAAGGCCTTAACTCAACATAATTATGTTTGTCACTTTTTTGTTTCTTTTTTTTTTCTTCTTTGTTTTTGATATATATGACGGATTGGACATAGATTTGCAAAGTATCAGTGGGGAGAGGGGGTTAACCAATGTCTGTGAATTGTATGTGTAGCTCCCTGGTCACAATGGCTAATATAAATCAAATACGCTCTTGTGAAAGTTTGTTATCCCATTTTAGATGGGACCTAACATATATAAGGGATGTTTTGTAGTATGATAAATTTAGTACAAAGCTGAAATAGAAACAATAATTATCTGTATCGGATGATTTTAACATAAGATGATGATATAGAATGACATCATTTCAGATAAGCGTATGTGTACCCATTAGACACAGCGCCTGCAGCTCCGCCAACACCAGGAGGCAGTTCACATCCTTCTACATTTGTGTAGTCCAATCACCACTAAGCCACCTACATTTATGCATTTTATGGAAGTGGCATAATGTGTTTCTGTTCACGAGTGCAAGAAAAATTCCTCATTGTTTATTGCAGCATGTATACAAACTATAACATTGCTGGTATTTGTTGATTTAAAAGACTGATAAAAGAGATGGCACAAAATTGTAGCTTTAAACATCACATTCAAATACACTGAATGTTTTTATGGAGACAAAGGTTCCTAAGATTATAGTTGTCGCTCAACTAACATGTGGACACATACATGCCACAAAATATACATCAGATAATGTCATTTTCAAGTTATTTTTGCAGACGCAATATTCGTTTGGTCTGCTGACTTTTCCTCTTTGCTAAATAGCACAAGTTATAGATTTAAGCTTTTGTTTTTTGTCCCAAACAGAAGCAGGACTAAAATTGTGTTACTTTTTTATCAATTCCAATTCAATGTTATCAATTCCTTTTGTTAATGAAGACAGTTTAGCAAAAAATAATTGTTTAAATCTGTTGGTTAGCAACTGAATTTATCTTTTATATCGCCTTTTCAATTTATTATCAGTTCATTTACTTGACTATAGATATAATAAAGTATTATGTCTTACTGCAAGATCAGCCAGCATAGCTCTCTTCTACTGTTGCATTTCACAAAATATCTTACGATAAAAATCACTGTAAGTCAATTTTAACAATTTCTTTGTTAAATGCTCAAATTTTTATCAGTGTTTGTAATGACTGTGTTTCCAGAAAATATATCATTTTCTGCATGTTTTGAGCTCACTTTGAGCTTGATTTTGATGAATATTAAAAATATTATGAATAATTGTCGGAAAAAAAGTTTACAATGATTTTTGTCATAATGTTTTTGTGAAACTCACCCTAGTCTTTTTCTAATACAAGAAAATCTCACAGGAAGAAATTTTGAAAACGTCTAGTTAATATGGACTAGCTGATGTCTTATCATTGAACTATAATCAAGTACAGAATAAAGATTATGCTATTCAGTTTTTTTACACATATATACATGTACATACATGATTTACAAGTCAATTATAAATGGTGATTCCAATATATTAAAATTAAACATATCATATTTTTATATTTATTCATCCATTTACTTTATATTTTAAGCTCATCCTGAGCCAAAAACTCACGTGATAGAGCTTGTGTGATCACCCTGTGTCCATCATTAACTCTTGTATTAAAAGACTTCTACTCTGAAACCGTATTTCAGATTTAATCATAATTGGTGTGAAGTATCTCGACATGAAACTCGTATTGGTTCAAATTATGACCCTGGGGTCAAATCTAACCACAGGTCTTAGATATTTCATGTATTATAGACATATGGTTCAAAAGTTCTTCATAGGACCAATCCATTAAAAAAAATTGAAAAGTTGACAAGTGAAATCAGGTGAGCACCTTGGGCCTCTTGTTGTATTCATTGCCTAGAATTATCATTTTTATTTTAAATTCGCTTTTTTTAATTTTAATATGTTGGAACAGTGATAAGCTCTCCGTGGAAAACCATAAAATGATAAAGCAATCTAATTAATGGTGTGGTAATGCATGTAAATACATGTATTAAACAGAAACCTTCCACATCGCGTATATATGTTGAATAGTGTAACATTCCCATCATTGTTATATATGTAGTGCTCTCTTAAAGGGAGTCTATCAGGATAAACGCTATAAATATCTTAATAAATAAAATAATTATCAAAATGGATAAAAACATCTTATATCATAAACTGAATAGCTTAGTATGTTAAATCCACTAAAACATGAAAAAAACTATATGTAACCAGGAGTGAATTTTTAAACAAAATCCCCATTCTAAAAATAGACAGCACTTAAATACTGTTTGACAACCTTTATATTGTCATTCTGACTCTTTCTAAGACAAAACAAGTTTTACTACTTGTAAACCTGTATAACGAGTATATATAGGCATGACACATTGGCAAAAAATGTTTAAGCCAATTTTAAAATGTTGAAAATTCGTGATATATTCCCTTTGATATTAAATAGTGATAAGAAAAGGCATAAAATTCAGTCATGTTTGCCCTGGATGACATCATGAACTCATTTGTGATATATGATGATGGTGATACATATGCATCAGAATTATGTCCAACTTTGTGTGTAAACTGAAAGATAGATCTATTATAAATTTAGTGTATGGTAACCTATTAGGGGATAGTATACACTTCTTATGTTTCAAGGACAAGCATACAAATTTCTCATCTCAATATAACATTTTTCTTTGTCTAAATCCATTACAATGCAGTTCTGAATCAAACTTTCTCATAAATTAATTTTTAGTTAACATTAATATTTTATTGTCATCTTTGCCGTATTTTCCTTTTCCAGTTTAATGGCTTCATTAGATTAGAGTTCTGACCTTTGAATGTATTCTTTTATTGACGGGTCATATCTAGAGGAAATTGCAGGTGTATATTTGTTTTGATTCTTGTCTATCACATGTACTCATCATTCACATAAAGGTAAAATGTTTATATTCAGAAGGTTGTCTTTTAATTGCGCAATTGATTGCCATAGTATATATTCATTCATTGGTAGCCAGCAGTTTGTATATTACAATTTTATATCTTATTTTCATTTTAATCGCCATTCTACATTCCAAATAGAAAATATATATTTTCTGACATTTTTTAATAAAAGTAAATGACATACTTTAACTTTGTTTTTGTTTATTCCTAACCATTTATTATAAATGTTTGATAGCTATTGTTTGGGTGAGTAAAATTGTCGAGCTTAATAAGGGCATAACTTGTATAAATTAATAATGGATAGAGAGTTGGCTGCTCATGCCAGAGGTTGTGGGTTCAATCCCCCGATCGACCCGTTGCCTCTCATAAAACAACACTCAGTACTGGTTCTACCCAGGAAGCAAACTGGAGAGCAGTTCCTATAAGCTATTAGCTTTCATCGCAATCAAACTAAAATAAATTAGTATAAACTAAATTGATACCTGAGGAGCTGGGCCTGGTTTCACTAAACATCACAAGCTGACATTTTCCTCAACTCAAAAATTTAAATTTTTCTAAATGATTATTTGAATTTATATTCTATCAAATGACCACACATAATTGAAATCTAACAAATATTTACTAATTAGTGAAGGATTACATGCAAAATAATCAATGTAAATGAAGGTAAAAAAAAAATGGTGTTGAGGAATATATCAAATTGAGATGTTTAGTGAAAGAAGGGCCTGAAATTCAAACCTACATCAGGTCGAGTGATGAACATTGTGAACACTTTTTTATATAATCGGGCAATGTTTGTTGTTGAGCAAATGTTGATTAAATATACAATTTTTAGTTTAAAAAACATAACTCTTGTAAAATTTGAGGTGCGGAGTTGGGATTAATTCCATGCAAAGTCTTGTATACCAATTTGATATAGATAGGGCAACGTTTGTTTGAGTTACTGAACAGATGTTACATTTGAAGATGCAGACGCCGAAAAATAGGTGATTACCAAAGCTTACCTATTCATGAATAGAAATGCAGTATTATGGAGCAAAGGATAGTCAAGCGCAACATGAAGATCTACATTTTATATACTAAGAATTTGTTTTAAAACATGTCAATATTTATATGTTAAATTCCCATGATACATGCAGTCCTAAGGAAACAGAATTACATGCGATGTTAGGATATTGAGGATACGTCATAGAATATTAAAACTATAAATGTATTTGAAAATCAAGCCTTTGTCGACTTTGAAAATCAACCTGTTTGAACTGTCGTAGACAGAATTGTCTGTCTTTTTATCTTGTTTATCCAATTAAAGTTGTATCTTTATTGGATTTTAATATATTTTATGTATTAAACCATAAGATCTCTTGGTTTGAGTTGGAAAATACTTCCAAGTCAAGGTCATACATATAGTTATCTTTGAATTGTCAAAAGTAATAAGAAAGTTCTTTTCATTAATTACTCTGTATTATTATCTTTAATTAGTTATTTATTCATGTAATTAAGTTTCCATTAGAGTGACGCACCTCTTGTTTAATGTAGCATCAAGTTTAAAGAATGACCTAAATGGTGGTTACAAACCATGATTTCAGCTGTACACAAGTCCACAGATATTGATCTGATGGGGTTGTTCGTTTAAACATTTTTTGATATTAAGTGATCCATTCAAAATGTTGGTATCAACTTAATGCTAAATGTTTTTAACTTCTCTGAGCGAAGCATCTGAAACATAGGAAATGCATAAGTTTGTCTTGTGTGCACTCTAGCTACCGCCTTTTTTTTTTGTTAGGTGATCTAAATCAAACTTGCACAGTGATTATATATTCACAATGTCTTAGATATGACCTTGAACTGCCTGGTCATATAAGGCCATCCTTAAAAAAGGTTGTTTGGCATGCTCCTACCTACTCATTCAAAATTGCTGCTACCCAAACTTTTTATTGACTTTCAAAGCATTTATTTATTTATTTTTTTTTTCATGATTTCTGTCCATTTTTCTTGAAATTGACTGCAAAATCAAAATATGGCCAAAAAAAGATTAGCTACCTACCTACCCACATAAAAAAATACTGGGTCGAAGCAGAGAAAACAAATAAATTTTTATGGATGGCTTAATTGGATACATAATGTCTGAATTACAGCCATTGCTGTATCAAAACTTGCTTTATTTGGCAACGTGGCTTATTTCACAGGCGAGTGATTTAGTGCGAAGATGGCCTGTTCGCTTTGGTTCATGATACAGTTCTTGCAAAGCGTAATACACATAATGTATTTATATGCTGGTGTTAGTTTTGGTTGGGTTGGTGACATATTAAATTTTCTCATATACTAGTACATGTAATTGTGACTATTCACAAACGTTTAGTTCAATTCACAACAAAGTTTTATACAAGTAGTAACATACATGGAAAAACATTAAAATACTAAATCAATCAACATTCAGCTACAACTGATTTATGTGTATTCATTCAAAATTCTCAAAACAAGCATGTCCATGAATTGTAGAGAGTAAAACAATATAACACATTTAAATCAGATACAAAATAAATACATGTGGCAAAGTAAATGTCAATAAATGGCAATAATAATACACTTCACAGGTCATATAAAGTATGTCACAAAAATAAATACACATTGAAAGACACTTTGCAGTTCAGTTCATATCAGAAGGTCTGGTTTTTTTTGCATATGCCATATGGACCCATTTATTTTTTTGCATATGCCATATAGGCGAAATATTTTTTGGCATATGCAATTTCAGGTTATTGATTTTTCCATATGCTATTCAAAAATTGAATTAAAATTCTAATACTTTTTTTTCTATTTTGAGTATTTTAATCTATTTTCAAGTCTCTTTAAGATCCTTACACGTTCTTAGAATCACCACCATACGATCTTGATGCAGTTAGACCATTTTCCTACTCAGAATTACAGATATACATACAATGAGAGACTTGCAATCTTTAACTTTATTTTCTCCATATAGAAAAAAGTATTTTTTGCATATGCCATATGAGGTCATTTATATTATGCATATGCTATATGGGTACCCTCCCTAACAGACCCTCATATCAAATGTATAAGCTTAAATCTATAACAAGGATTATACATAGTTATCACTTTCTCTATTGATAGTCACATTTGAACATCTCTTCTCTGACTTAAATAATACTCAGCTATTGTAATTGCTACTCAGATGTGATTAATACTACTCAGATATGATAAATACTACTCAGATTATTATGATAAATACTATTTGATTATGATAAATACTACTCAAATACATAAAAACTACTCAGATATGATAAATACTACTCGGATATGATAAATAATACTCCCATGTGATAAATACTCTTGATGGGTGTGGGGCACTCTATATCTCGGTTAGTACATATGTGCCACTGTATTGACCTCTCTATTTGGACATATGATTTTGACCCCTATTTCTTTTGCATAATGCAATGTAGACCTTTGACATTTGGACATTATAATGTATACTTTTGACCCCTTGTTCAATCCGGTGTTCAATCCACTCCTGCCTAGGAACTTCAGGCTAGGAACCTCTTGGAAGATTGGAGAGTAGACACAGTGGCACAAAGATTTTGCAGCAAAGACACGCCATTCAACATATGCTTATGCCGTTGTGTAGACAAGGTTTTATTTAGATTAAATAAAGAGTTTGGACCCTTCTAAAGTTTGTTTGAATGTAGAGTTTGAACCCTCTTATTGGTTTGAATGTAGTGTTTGAACCCTCTAATTGGTTTGAATGTGGTGTTTGAACCCTCTAAATGGTTTGAATATAGTGTTTTGACCACCAAATTTTAGACTGCAATGTAGAGTTTTGATGTTTACAGGGCACATAAGTACCCATTTTCAGGTCAAGTGCTCCGGTGTGATATTAATACTACTCCGATGTGATGAATACATATACTACTCAAACTTTATCATCTTTATTCAGATCTCTATTTTCACTACCCAGTAACACGCAGTTACCCAGTAACTAGGGGGTTGGTTTACTGTTAATATTATACACGTTTCTATTTAAGAAAATTTTAAGAGTAAGATAACTTTTGTTTCCGAAGTACAGTTACGTTCATTTTAAGTCTTTTCATGTAAAACCTGTACATGTTTATAACGGGTATACTATTTCAGTGCCAATATAATCATAAACAGCATTAATTTTAAATAGCCACAAACTGAACGTCATTTACATCTAAATTTAAAATCAAAGTACCGAGTGTGAAAATCTGAAAATGGTGTTGTATTAAATGTATTAGAAAGTGTATATGTTACCTCATTGTTAAACCTTGTAGACCTAGCCAAGGGCTGCATTCAGCTCGGTTAAATGTTCATTAACTTTAGCTAACATATTTTCATGGGAACTGGCTCAACCTCAAATAATCACACAGAAGTCGATAATTTTAGGGAACCAGGAAGCAAATGTATTTACTATTCAATGTTGTTGAACGCAACCCAAATGTAGATAAACATAGTGTATAAGTTGAGTTGCTATATGGACCACCTTGAGCATTTCTGAATGATACATTTTGACCTTTTGACACTATGACCTTATGATACAGTATTTGTACCTACAAGGAAACTCCCAGTCAAATCAGTTCAACTTGCATGTATCATCTATTAGTCAAAGTATATTATGCACAGAGGATTCCGTCAGATACTTCAACTTTTATGTAAAAAATAAAATATATCACAGTATGCAAAAACTGGACGGATGGTATCTCAGACTTTCTTCTGGACAATTTACTGACAAAGTTTACAACATAACATTATATCGATGTCATTTAGGCATGTAATGCACTTTTAGGACGATACTTTATATCTTGAAGGCTATGAGAACTTCCTTCATGGGAACTGTTCATATTTCTATCATTTCTCTGGTATGATATTGAATTTTCCTTATCTCTCTGCAAACCGTCAGATGTAGTGCTATTGTCATAGTCGGGAGGTGGTGTATGATACTTCATATTTTTTAGGCTGTGAGAACTTCCTTCCTGGAAATTGTGTATACCGTTGTGATTGTTTTGATTTGACTGAGAACTTCCTTCCTGGAAGTTGTGTATACCGTTGTGATTGTCGTGATTTGACTGATAAGATACTGAATTTTCTCTTTCCAAACCATTAGATGTGGTAACATAGTCGGGAGGCGGTGTACTTTGCCGCGCAACTTCTACATCATTAACACTGTTACTGTTGGAGTGAGGTCCAATTAGAGACAAGATGACCGGCAAGAGAAATAAGGCATGAAGGATTCCAAACGTTATTACCAAACTCATAACTTTAAAAAAAGATTGGAATATAAACGACTTGGCAAAAGCTAAAATGACGACACCCAATATTGAAGAAATGGCCCCATGGAATATAGGAGCGCCAGATCGAATAATGCCTGCTTTCATTTGCTCATTTCTATTGATACCTTTTGAGATCATATAACCGTGGCAAATATGCGCAGCAAAGTCGACAGAAAACCCGATACTCATTACGATATGTATCATTGTGATGGAACTGAGCGTCAGACCAAGGAAAGGAAGGAATCCGAATATTCCAGTAGTAATCATTGCTACTGTAACAGTAACGTATACAAGTAGCAGTGGGTGTGGCATGAATATGCACGTAACAAGAAAAACCATAGCAACTGCAATACCAACAGTTTGAAGAGTTTGGGAAAGTATGGCAACGTATTGTTCGTAAAATAAAAATGCAGGTGAAAATGCAAACACTTGCAACGAACTTTCATCTGCAAGTTCTCGCATTCGGAGCATGAACTTTCCCTGTTTCTGTGTATCTTGTATGCTCTCAGATATTACATGAACGCGGAGAGCTGTAATAGTCTTTGTAGCGTCGTTTATTACAACGTCATTTTGGAATCGAGTATTTTGAACGGCAGCTAGAAAGGTCTGTAAACTTGTAACAAAGGCAGTTTCGGAAGAGTCATCATAGCCAGAATATGCTTTGAAATCTGTCAGAACATTTATCTCAAAATTGTCCTGAACAGTGTCCTCAGACTTAACCTTTGTCAACAAATCGGTTATTCCAGTCTGAACATTACTGTCTGAATAAGTCATTTGCGAATCGAAGATAAAGGAGACTGGTGTACCGGTTGGGAAATTATTGTCCAACCACACTCGATACTTGTAGTAATAGGAGGACTCAGAGACCAAATCCTTCAACTCTAGACCTTGCTTCATTTCAGTAACACCCCATATTGAAACGCCCAAATATGCGGCAAAGATGACCAAAATAACAGCTTTCATCGGTTTGGGAAACACTAATTTTGGGATAAGCCACCTGGGTAACTTATCCAGGTAACTCTCAGTTTCACATTGATTACGTGGTTTTCTCCCCGTGCAGCAGCAAATGAAGCAGCCAGACTTGCTGTCACCTTTGTAGTCTTCTGCTGGTTTCACTGGCATGCATGTTGCATAATGACGGTTCTGTGTAGTTCTCTTTTCATTAATGGCAATGCAAGATATGAAAATCGTCGCCTGATTGATATAACAGAAGAAAACTGCGACACCTGGTAAATTATACAAAACAATGTGTAAATACATTTCATCAATATGATAAGACAATACAATTTCATTAAATGAGACGTCTCGCATATAAGACAAGATATAAAAATAATTATATAATATTCTGGTGAAGAAGATAATGCACACTGAAGCAAAGTTAAAACAAAATGAGTTTTTTGCACCCATACTGGGGTATTGGATCATGTATATATAAAATATTCAGAAAGAGAACACACTATCTGCTTAAAAGCACACCTTCCATAAAAACCATGATTTTAAAAATGCTGACCAAAATCTGTCAAACGCACCTGAATATATGCAGAAGTTTCTGACACTCAGGAAAACTGACGAGGCTCCAGCTGCGAACGCTAAAAGGTCTGTAAGTGACGTTATAGTGATTGACACGCCACTGGTCCGCATGGTCTCTCCGATACGCGTCTCTACATCATCAGCATAGTTAGTAGCCGTTATTCCGGACATGAGAAGGAACATGTCATCTACACCAATACCTAAATGAGTAGAGAAAAATAGTTTTAAACTACAATAGACCTTATATGGTGCTGTATTCTAACTTAGAAGATGATGTTGCTGTATTCTAACTAACATGGTGATGTTGCTGTATTCTAACTTACAATATGATGTTGCTGTATTCTAACTTACCAGATGATGTTGCTGTATTCTAACTTACAAGACAATGTTGCTGTATTCTAACTTACCATATGATGTTGCCTTATTCTAAATTACCAGACAATGTTGCTGTATTCTAACTTACCAGATGATGTTGCTGTATTCTAATTTACCAGATGATGATGCTGAATTCTAATTTACAAAATGATGTTGCTGTGTTCGATTTTACAATAGGATGTTGTTGTATTCTAACTTACCAGATGATGTTGCTGTATTCCAATATACAAAATGATATTACTGTATTCTAATTTACCATATGATGTTGTTGTATTCTTACTTACCAGATGATGTTGCTGAATTTTAAATTACAAAATGATTTTGCTGTATTCTAACTGACCAGATGATGTTTCTTTATTCTAACTTACCAGATGTTTTGCTTTATTCGAACATACCAGCTGTATTCTTACAGATGATGTTGCTGAATTCTAAATTACAAAATGATTTTGCTGTATTCTAACCGACCAGATGATGTTGTTTTATTCTAACTTACCAGATATTTTTGCTTCATTCTAACTGACCAGATGATTTTGCTTTATTTAAACTTACCAGATGATTTTGCTTTGTTCTAACTGACCAGATGATGTTGCTTTATTCTAATTTACCAGATGATGTTGCTTCATTCTAACTTACAAGATGATGTTGCTTTATTCTAACTTTCTAACTTACCAGATGATGTTGCTGTATTCTAATTTACAAAATGATGTTGCTGTGCTGTATTCGAACTTACAAGATAATGTTGCTGTATTTTAACAGACCAGATTCTAACTTACCAAATGATGTTGCTGTTTTCTAACTGACCAGATGATGTTGCTTTATTCTAACTTACAAGATGATGTTGCCCCATTTCCAATGGCAAATACTAGTAGTATATTTCCAGTATTCCCAATCTTAAGTAATAAAATTACCAATTTCAAAATGCATTGAAACTGGCAATGCTACTTGGGAGTATACATCCTGTTATATCTGTTATGTTTATTCTAAATCCAATGTTTTTGTTAATATTAGTCATAATTTACCCTCCAAATGTTTTCACCACGTCTTCAGAATATGTAATTTTCCCAATTTCTTTATAAATGTCCAAAGTCAAGAACCCCGATTCGATTCCCGAAAATACATGCAAGAGCACTGAGCATATACTACTTACCAATTATTAGAAATGGGACTGCTCCGACAATGCTGACAAATTCCACTCCACAGGCACTGACAAGACCGAAGGCTGATAGAATGGCAAGAGCGGCTGCAGTGACACCGCCAAAACCTAAGTTTGACCTTTGACCTACACAGTCGCATCTTGCTGTCATTGTAGCCATACAAGCATATGTTATCATCAGCGTGAATGTTATAGAAAAGAAAGTTATATCGCCAGAAACATTATCATTAAGTTCTTCACTAAGTGAATCTGAGTGAGAGTAGGCTATATCAAAGCTGCTGGATTTGTAATCTTTTATCTTATCGAGGAATGACTTTTGCCAGTTTTTAGCCGTAGTTTGATAATAATCTGAATCTGTTCTCAAATTTACACGTAATATCAGCATAGATGCGGACTGAAGAATTCCGGATGTAACCTGGGCTCCACCAACAAGTTGCTCATAATAAATGGCACCACGGGTTGAGTGTACGAAGTTTGGATATGTGACGGAATTTGTACTAACTTGGGTCATGAATTCGCTGTCGGTAAACACGTCCCCGTCGATAGAGCATGAGCCGAAACTCTTCGCACAGATGTCGGATAGTTGTACCGTTTTCCCGCTTTCGTCAGTAGTTGTAATAGTTAAGAGGAAAGCGTAAAGCTGTCCAACATCATTTAAAAAGCTAACATCCAGAATAGTTCCTGCATTAGGCTTCACAATAACCTCACCCTGTCTTCCAAGGTCAGGCATTTGGATGCCGTTAAAATTAGAACCACTTAAATCAGGGAATGAATCTCTTATCTTATCGCTGTCTTTACTAGCCTGACTGCCGATTGGTGTATACACTTTCTGGACATCTATGACGTAGTCAAGCCGTAGTAGACCAATGCCAAGCAGACAATTCAAGAGTATGCCGATGAAGATGATTTTCCATGGATGCCGGGCAGCAAATCTACCATATGCGGCAAACGCTCCGCCTAGTTTTTTCTCAACAGCATAAAAACAGGAATTACACGTGTATGTCATGTTTGAAATCTATAACAAAAAGAAAACAAAACAATATCAAAGTATAAATGTTAATATATATACATATTCATACAGTCTTCTGCCTCGGAAGTGGGAGGTTGAAGGTTCGAATCCCGGCGGTAGATTGGATTGTCTTTAATAGCATCGATTGTTCATTTCCAATGTATGTATGTATGTATGTATGTATGTATGTATGTATGTATGTATGTATGTATGTATGTATGTATGTATGTATGTATGTATGTATGTATGTATGTATGTATGTATGTATCATGAATGTATCATGAATATTGAAACTTTAGTAAATTTTATCTATATTAAATAAAGTATTGTTAATAATAAGATAATGCGCTATTTGAATAACTTGTGATTTAATGATCCGTAATAGGCGTATATTATGTTAATTTGCTTTATTGTTGTTGTTATAAAATAATCAAAGTAATTATGAAAGTAAGTTTATCAATTGTATTTTCACAGTTTTTACAGCGCTAATTGGCAGCGGACCAAACCATATTGTCCTTAATGACAATTAGTAACAGTTTATACCTTCATTATGCATTGGGGCTTGGTTGACTGACTGATTAACTGACTGATTGATTGATTGATTGATTGATTGATTGATTGATTGATTGATTGATTGATTGATTGCATATTTAGCGTAATTTTTATACCATCGAGGGCTAACAGACGATAGTTAACCTAACTCAGTGATGTGAGACGAATGATTATGAGACACAATGTCGTATATCAATCATCGCAGAAACTGTTGCCGGGCGGGGGATTCGAACTCACGTCCCTTGGATTGATAGTCAGACGCGTAACCGACTGAGCTTATCGGGCCCGGCCGAGCTAGGTTAAAACTGTGTTTTAGGTTCTGGAAGATATCTGCTTATTATAAGTCAGTTGACACAGTGTCAAATTTTCGCACATAATGGCTTCATTTTTAAGAAATAAACCTGAAATTGACTATAAAAATCTACACGAACGACAGAAGTTTCCTTTCAGTTCTGAGTTACATACAACAGAAATATCAACTTACAAAGAACAGTATTACGTCGAACGTCTTATCTGGTCCAGGAAGAATTCAGCAACTAAAGTAAGTACATATATATATATACTTACTTTAGTTGCTGAATTCTGAATTGGTATTTTTTACCAAGAAAAATAGAGATAAATGTAATTTAAGTAGAATAAATATTTTTTTCAATATAGGAAATCTTGTTGTTTTCTTTCGAAAAGTTGTACAAGTGTATGATAAACTGTATTGGACTAATTTTAATTAAACATTAAGTTGTCAAATACGTGTAAAATATTTTTAAAATAACACCAAAAAATGCCAACTGATTTATTTCACTGACTGAATGAATGAATGAATGAAAGAAAGAAAGAAAGAAAGAAAGAAAGAAAGAAAGAAAGAAAGAAAGAAAGAAAGAATGAATGAATGAATGAATGAATGAATGAATTAATTAATTAATTAATTAATTAATTAATTAATTAATGAAATTGAGAAATATGAATGAATGAATGAATGAATGAATGAATGAATGAATGAATGAATGAATGAATGAAATTGTTGTGCCTCCAGGCGGGATCATAAAACTTGAAAAAGCTAAAATATTGATTATCTGACCATATTTTACGCATGTTTGGTTTTATGACCCTTAGGGAGAAAATAATTGCCAACAAAGATGTGTAACTAAACATATAATTAATTTTCTCTCTTTTCAGTTTGGTGCAGAATACTTGGTGAAATGGTTTGATTATGATGCCCATGACTCCACTTGGGAACCAGCTAAACACCTTTCACATCATGTGATATCAAGCTACATCCCAAAATCAGTTTGTGACATTCGTCTAAGAGGGTTCTCTAACCGTTTTCAGAGGTCCGTAAGACAGAGACTTCGATCTAAAATTCCGAAGAGCAGCTTCTTTGTAGACTTAGATATATATCGTTATGTGTTTAAAAGTGTTGAGCCCATACTTGGTCAATTAAATGACTTAATCTACCTGATCACTGGAGATTGTGACTTGGTAGAATTGAATGCAAATGAACTGAAAATGAGACTTAGTGCATTAGGTGCACATACCAATTCAGAAAGAAAGAAAAAATACTAGATTTACTGAAATCAAAATTACGATCATAATCACGGGTGCACGCCAGATTGATCAGTGAAATTATGCTTAATGAGATGTATGTACATGTATTAGATATTTATATCTTATTAGCATTGAAGTATGCTATATTAAGTTATGGATATGTTGTTTATTGTTTATAAAACATATATAAATAAGATAAAGCTTAATGAACATTTTAATAAAAAATTAAAATAATTAAATAAATAAAGATGAAATAAATTATTTTACTATTTAATTGTTGTCATGTCTTCCTTCTTAATACATTGCATATGCCCTTTTATTACATCAAAACTGCCGCAACAACTGATTAAGCAAAAATGTACTTTATAACAATTTTATCGATATAATCTTAATATGCCCGCAGGCAAAAGATAAAGCGACAGGTAGTTCGGAAAATGTAAAGGGAAGCAATACGTTATCGACAACTAGACAGAGAAGCGTTTATTGGATTTTATCGATTAAAGTGTCTGAGGTGGTTATCCCTTTTCAATATATTCTTTTGGCAATACGGGATCAGTGAGTGTTTATAAGACATGATATATTGGAAAAAATGTTTAAAGCTACTTTTAAAATTTTGTATAATCCAGATATATTCCCTTTAAAGTCGATTTGACCATTCTGAGGCTCGAGAATTAAAAGTTACGTACAGGATATTTTGTTATTTTTTATAATTAAGTATGTTGCTGATTGTCCAAATCAACGTTTTACAAGTGGATTTATGCCTCAGAGTGGGCGATGCACTTTACCAGGAAGAAGAAGAAGAAGAAGAAGAAGAAGAAGAAGAAAGGAGGAAGAAGAAGGAGACAAAAGTTACCTTGTCGATACGAAATGCCTGATCAATAAGTAAGCACATGTCAAACAGTTTATACTAATGATTATGAGCCGGGCCCGATTAACTCAGTCGGTTACGCGTCTGACTATCAATCCAGGGGTCGTGAGTTCGAATCCCCCGCCCAGCAACAGTCTCCGTGATGATTGATATACGACATTGCGTCTCATTATCATTCGTCTCTCACCACTGATTCAAGTGGGAAAGTTATCAGTTACTTGCGGAGACGGGGTGTGCTCGAGTACTGGTTAATCCCAGGAAACAGTGGTTAGGTTAACTGATCGTCTGTTAGCCCTCGATGGCATAAAAATGACGCTAAATATTCAATCAATCAATCAATCTAATGATTATGAAAAAAATAAAAGAATTAGTTCATCATAAATTAACCTTGTATGCATGCTTAACTTGATGCTTGAACTATATAAATTTACACTACACATATAATTATGATTTTTCAGTTGTAAAAAACAACCCAATCATGCATATTATCCATTGTTTAAATCTAATTCAACTGAAAGACTGCCACAATGACGTAGATTTTTCCGCTGATAAATCAATCCAAGCCTCGTTCCTATTAACATATTTATGAATGAAATCGTAGTACAACTCCATTCAGTAGGTCAGTGGCGTATTATGAAATTTATATTGAAAGTATTGATATTTTTAATGCTATTTTGACCTCAGGCTTTTTTCCCGATAAGTGGACAGAGGGGGTGATTATCCCTATTCACAAAAAAGGTAGTGTGAGGATGTTAATAATTACCGAGGCATAACCTTGGTAAGTTGTTTATCTAAACTGTTTACCACCATACTCAATAAAAGGATTGAAACATTTTGTAATAATAATGATATCATTTCAGATGCGCAATTTGGATTTCGAAAGGGACGGTCAACAGCTGATGCTATATTTGTGTTAATGTCAATTATCCAGAATTATTTATATGATAATAAACGTTTATATGTTGTTTTCGTTGACATGATGAAGTGTTTCGATAGTATATATAGAAATGCACTTTGGCTAAAATTGTATAAGCTTGGTATTAGGGGTAAACTTCTACGTATTATTAAGGACATGTATCAGAAGGTTAAATCATGTGTAAAGAGTTGTAATAGTTATTCTGACTATTTTGAATATGCTGTGGGATTGAGACAAGGGGAGGTAATCTCGCCTATACTTTTCTCTATGTTTGTGGAAGACTTGGAGCTGTATTTACAAAACAGCGTTGATTCAGGATTGAATATTGATGATATTGTTTTGATTATGTTACTTTTTGCGGACGACATGGCTATTTTAGGAAAATCTCCTTCTGAATTACAGGATAATCTAAACCGTTTGCATATTTATTGTAATAATTGGGGCTTAAAAGTAAATACATTGAAAACAAAAATAATGGTATTTAGAAAACGTGGTGGGTTGTTACCCAATGAATCTTGGACTTCTAACGGAGAAATTATTGAAGTTGTTAATGATTTTAATTATCTTGGAACAATATTTAATTATACTGGTAATTTTAATTTAAATCAGGAACATTTGGTTGGCAAATCTTTGAAAGCTTTTAATACCCTCTTATTTAATTGTAAAAAATTCCATTTAAAGCCAAAACTACTATGCCAGTTGTTTGATGCATTCGTTGGTTCTATCTTAAGTTATGCGAGTGAAATTTGGGGATATACCAAGTTGAAAGTAATCGAAAGAATACACTTAAAGTTCTGTAAACGTTTATTGAATGTTAGATTAAATACTTGTACAGTGGGTGTGTATGGAGAGCTTGGGAGATATCCATTATATATATCACGATATGTAAGAATCATAAGCTATTGGTGTAAAGTTATTTATACGGAAAATATATTGATAAAAAAACTATATGAACAGGGGCTATATGACTGTAATAGAGGTTGTAAGAACTGGGTATCAAATATTAAAACCATGTTAAATGATTATGGATTCACCTATATGTTTGAGAATAATCGTTTTGTTAATCCCAAAGTATTTCCAAATATTTTTAAACAAAAGGTTATCGACAATTTCATTCAACAATGGTTTGGATCAGTAGAAAAAAGTCCAGTGCTCGAATTTTATAAACGTGTTAAACATCAATTTAAGTACGAGAATTATCTCGATATATTGCCCTGTAATCTTAGATTATTTTACACTAGATTAAGACTATCTGTTAATCCTCTTAGAATACAAACTGGACGATATGACAGAAATAGAATTCAAAAAAATGAAAGATATTGTTTATGTTGCAATTCAAAGGATATAGAAGATGAGTTTCATTTCTTATGTATATGTCCCTGTTTTAATAATTTACGAAAACAGTATTTGAAAAAGTATTACTATCAAAGACCTTCCGTGTTAAAATTTTTAGAGTTACGTAATTCACTTAATAAAACCATGTTATATAATATTTCAAGATATATAAAAGAGGCATTAGAAATTAGAAAAACAGTGCTTACTGTTTAAGCATAGTGTTCATCCTCATTTCATTTATTAACATTCATTAAATATTTTGTTATATACTCTAATGAATTTAATCATTGCTGTTAAGTGACTATATGTTTATATTGATTGTATATTGTATATAGTATGATGATGTACTTTGTACAAATCCTAATAAAATATATGTTCTGTTCTGTTCTGTTCTTAAAAATATTGCCCAATCAATAAATACACGTCTAAACCATATGTGTAGGATCCATGGGGCCGGTTTGAACGTGAGTAAACTGGCTCTTATTCCCGGCCCACAAGCCACCCCTTGTTACATACTTGAGTTTTATTGGACATATGTGTCATTTACATGGTATTAGCTGCTTAATAACACCAAGTTTTTAACTCTGTCTCAACTAGAAGGCCGTCAACCAGTCTTGTGAATATATGCAGTCTTTCTGTGCATTGTCTTTGCTGCGATTTCGACGAAAGTTAGTAAAATGGCTCTTCTTCCCGGCCCAAACATGCCTGCGGAGGCATAAAGGTATGAATGTTGACTATTTTTAATGAAAGTGACATACCTAATTAGATTTGCAACATATTTCAATCGTGAAACATCGGGTATTTCCGTATCCTCCGTAGAATACACTTGCGTAGCATAAAGGCCGAGGTGATCGGATTGACATATTTTGTGCCGTATCAAATGTGTCGTCGGTTTTCATTTTTATTTCAGTTTGATCCGTCATTGTATACAAGGAATTATAGAGACTCTATATAAGTCCTTGGTTTGCACGTTTGTAAAATGTGTTTCTAATGTGTTACTACTATTTGGCGCTTACACAATGACCAGTGTCATTAACGCATGGACCCTAGAATTTGTTTTCATGGAACACCGCAATGAAGTCTAAATCACATCTGAAACATCATTCCAACACTCAATTTGAGTTAATTAAACATGGTTTGGTGATTACAAAAGATAGAACTGTCTTTTGCAGAAGAAAGCTTGTCTTGGTAAACAATATTTCTGGTACGAAAATGGTTCGAGGCGAACTTTATATGTGTGTTTAAATTCATGAAACAGATACTATTTTGAAATATATATTTACATGAAGTTCATTAACATCTATTTCAAGGAAATGTGAACTAAGAGACAATTTATGAGCATAAATCTATTAAAATAGTTAATGCCTTCTAACCATCCCGCGCTATGATAACTAAACAAAATCGGTATTGATTTTTTACTAAAGAATTTGCAATTTGATCAATACAACCATTGCAATACTGAGAGGAATATTCTAAAATATACGAAATATACATTTGGTTAAGAGCTTTTCTCCCTATGGAATATTTGAGTTTTCGTATTAAACCTATTATTTTAGATGCTGAACACAAACTGGTTTCTATATGCTTTATCCATTTCGAAAAGTAAGCCCAAGATGTTTGTGAGAATCGATAATAAAACTTAATTATACGAGATACAAGAAACTCTATTTTGTGTCGTAACACTAGCTGTAAAGCTATTTGCGGACTTGTACATAATTGATATAAAGACGAATATATGGAAATACCAAACCATCCATCATTTGTCCTATTATTCACTCATTCTGTTATTTTTCAAAGTTAAAGTTTACAAAAAAAATAAAATAAAATAAAACTTACATGGTAAGAACTTCTCTGTGATCTTCAATTCCGATAAATGCGCAAATAAACAGCGCATGTTAATTTATATGTTCCGTCATAATCACTTCGGAGCATATTAGGGCGACATGCCAGTTATAAATAAGATCTACTTATTAATATCATTTAATCGTCACAAGTCAAAATAGTTCCATCACATTCTTACAGAATTAAAGACCAATCGTATTACCGTAGTTAATGAGATGCGAAAAAGTGGAAATAACCGAAATTGCTGCGGATAACCCGGAACACAGATCCATTGTATCGACTTTGGATATATGATATTTGAAGTATATAGTTCAAACATTTGTTTAACCAATGAATATCAAGTATTATAAAGACCGTATTTTTTGAAAAGTCCCTCGCCATTATTTAAAATGTCTGAAGTATAAAGAAAGTCACTGGATCACTCCGTTAGCTTAGGTACCGTTAGAAAATCAATGGAACATATTGTGTTACCTAAACGGGCGGTACGGGCGGTGAAGTAATAAAGAACAAGAAAAAAAACCAAATAAATGTTTGAGTGAGGCTAATTGTTAAAAACTTCTTTGTCTCTTTGTATTGTTGAATGACAATGTTCGCGATGCATTTCAACCAAGGCTGTGCAAATTGTTGAATAAAGTTGTAAAGCAAATATAAATGCAGAACCAAATTAGAAAATAGACATAAATGGAGTAATATTGTCAAAATGTAATTAAATCTGAATCTGAGGGGCAGCACAGGAGCCGCTTCGCATCTATAAAGGAAGTCATTAGACCCGCATTAACGCTTTACTCAACAATGATACTGATGATGAAAACAGATTGTACAGAGGCTTTGGCGAAAACAACAATAATAATAATTATTAGCATAATGCTTTAATGGCATTGTGCTGGTACGTAACATGAACTTGTTCTCAAACACCCGATTTTAGACTCCCAACCACAAGTCCCACATCAGGACCCCACCCAATTCATATTAATCCTAAATTCTATAACAGGACGAGATAAATATGCAGCCAGTCCGGGACTCGAGCCCGGGACCCTTCGCTTACAGGGCGAATGCTATACCGTCTGAGCTAACCGGCCCGCTTATATAAATTCCTCTCCTAGTGACTTACGTACACACTGTGACATATTGCATCATAAATTCGGAATTCGTCCCGAATTTCCATAGAGACCAGAGGATCATGTAATGTTTCTCGGAATATATCGTATATCAGGCACAGCCCTACGTTAGGCGCCAATGTTACAGGACGAGATAAATATGCAGCCAGTCCGGGACTCGAACTCGAGACCCTTCGCTTACAGGACAAATACTCTTCCGTCTGAGCTAACCGTCTGAGCTAACCGAACCGCTTACATAAATTCCTCTCTTAGTAGGTAACGTACACACTGTGACAATTCATATCAATTTAAAATGAAAATATTATGACATTTTATTTTTTACTACTTACTGATCCCTTTGTCCCATCCCTAGGGTTAGATAAAACCAGAAAAAAAACAATATTTATTTCCGTATGCATATTTTGGTAATATCAGTAAAATAATCGCACATAATCTTCTCATTGCGAATTGTCATCTATCTACATACCAAGTTTAATAAAAATAAACGATCTAGTACTTATTCGTAATCGCTAGATCCAGTTTTTGCGGACTGACAGACAGACACACGGATCAACGGACAGTAGCAAAGCTTAAATGTTTCTCAAGGTGTTGCGCCTTTTTCGTCTTTTGCTTAGGAGTCAGTAAGTTAAACAAGTTCATTTCTTTGTTATTTTAGTTCTATTGAAAATCAATTGTGCATTTAATACATTACTTACTGCCAGTGTGGTTACGAAAACTTCTATCTATCTATTTATGAAAGAGGAAGAGTTTCAGTCTCAGAAGGGGATATCACCACCAGTTTGGTATGACTCATAAGTCATTCGATGTCAGAACTTCCTGTTCGTGAATTACCGTGCTGGTATCGCAATGTGCTTATTCTAAGAGTATTATTTACGTCTATTTACTAAATACAGAGTCTTCCTAGTTACAAATAATGACGTAATGGCTGTTTCTGTTCTTTATAAGCGGCTTTCATTAAAGCATGTCTCAATAAGCGGTTCCAGTCATTGATGACCATTCGCTATCATGCCATAGAAGTAAGTTGTTTTCTGTTCTGTAATAACATTTATTTAGTAGGACTGTTTTAATTATATGATATTGTTCGCGTGGTAGTCATTATTATATCTTATAATGTATAATGCAGCATTTGAATGTTTATCACTACTTTTTTTAAATGGGTATTTTTGATGGATTGAACATAGATTTGATATTTTTTATTTGATCGTCCTCTAAAGTTCAAACCATTACCACTAAGCTATCGGAACAGACAGTAGAACAACACACTTAATATTGAATTGCAATGATAACCATATCAACTACATTGTACAAATAAGTGCCATGATAAATAATATTCCCGTGCGTGGTTCCCGAAAGTTATAGATACGCGGGTAAGAGATGCTGATTTTTAAGGAACATCACCTTTTTCCGGAAAAGTTTATTATATCTGATGGTGGAGATTCCATGAACATTTGGGCTAGAGCGTATTTATTTTAAATGTGGCAAGTGACTTGTTAATAATGACAATAATAGACAATTCTACCTTTACAGAGAAATCCGTGTTTTATATTATTTTAGCTATGGCAAGTGACGATATAGCCATCATTGGGGTTGGCTGTCGGTTTCCTGGTGCTGACGATTTGTCCGAATTTTGGCGAGTACTTTCAAAGGGAGAAAACCACGTAAAAGAAATCCCAAAAGACCGATGGAATGTGGATGCATTTTACGATAAGGACCCCAATGCTCCAGGGAAAACGTATGTGCGAAAGGCTGGTTTAACTAACAGGTAAACTTAAATCCATCCATGTTAAGAAAAATACCGTGTATAAACATACATTGTAGGTAATCAAATACATTTTTCAGGTTCAGCATATATGTTGGGGCCTGGAATTATACATCCTCATACACTCTCTCCTCACTTGCAAACAGTAAATGCAAAGTGGCGGTCATATATAGTCCTTGTTTCTTCTTTAAATGCATTTTCCATATTTTAATGAGATTTTTTTCATTTCAGTGGTATTATTCATGCATTTGAACATTTTGTTTGAATTGTGAATTTGGAAAAAAAATGATGCTTGGGAATTAGGGTATGGATATATGACTTCAACAGTGTACACAGTAAACAGAAAAAACATCTCTTGGATAATGCATGACCACTTCTTTACTCACCATATTTTGGTAATGCAGAGGTTGACAAACATTCACTTCTTTCATTTTGGTTCTCTCTTTAAATGACAAGCATGCAAACTTATTTTATTTATTGTATAAAATGGTGGGCTTAACCCTTTTAGGCACATATTGGGAGATATTCTTAAAATGTTGGCAGTATTGTTATATAGGTTCGATGAGTGGGATCATCGACTGTTTGGTATTAGCGACACTGAAGCCAAGCTCATGGACCCAAACCAGAGGATGGTTCTCGACTGCGTACACATGGCTTTAGAAGATGGACATATCACAAGAAAGGACATAAACGGAACTCACACTGGCGTTTATATTGGTAAGAGATAAGATATTTTATTTCCTTCAGTGGTATAGGATATCATAAACATATACATTTTTAAATGACAGAACTTTTTGACAAACCATAGTATTATATTATAAATACAGTATATACATGATGATATAAAAACACCAAATATAAGCATATGAAACTTAATAAAAAACTAACTTTAAAATATGCAAGCGTTTACTTAACACCTGGTACTATTAATGATTGTTACCAGCAAATGGTGATGTTTATCACACGTGACGTATTGTCCTAAACCTGCAAGTAGATCGCAAATGTTTTGACATAAACTTACGAAACACTACGAGACCTAAGCCATCAATAATGGTTGTCTAGAGATGATTTCATCTTCATCAAACATATATAGTAGTTATATAACGCTTAATCCTCAGGCAAATGTCTAAACATATAATGGAATGATGAAAAAAAAATGTTTTATTTCATTATGCGTACATTTTAACACCTATCTTTTATTTAATCTTTACCAAATTTATATATTATAATTGCTACAACTTGGCGAACTGCATTATTTCAGGTGTCATGAACGATGATTTCGAGGCTCATGTCATGAATGATATTGATCCTGCCACGGCCCCCTATGCGATGACAGGGGTACATCCCAGTATAGTGAGTGCCAGGGTGTCATACGTGTATAATCTTCTAGGTCCAGCTATCACAATGGACACCGCTTGTTCATCTTCCCTCGTGGCGATCAATATTGGATCCCAGGCTCTCAGGGAAGGTAACGTATTTACATGGCAATACAACTTAACTTTCGTTTCGTTTCTTGTTTATTTATCTTAGTTGATGACCCAAGTCAAGTTTCATCGTCATATGTCGAGCTTTTTACATTTCACGACACTGGCATATATAGCAATCAAGGAAATGTGTGTTGTTACGCGGTAATGTCAGTATGAAACATACCAAGTATTACGACACAATCTGGAGAGAAAGCCAGGTCGCATTTTTGATTCAAAGTAGCTGTTATCATCAAGGACTTATATCTCTATATAGTTCCTTGTTATTATTAAAGAAAAATATTCCTGTTATAACGACATGATTATTATATATACGTTTATTATAATTTAATGTATGAGCACGTGGTTCAGTGGTATAGCAGTGACCCCAGGGTAGAGTTCGATCCTCCGCCAAGGCTATGTGTGATGTCCTTGAGCAAGACACTATTTCATAATACTGGTTCTACCCAGGCAGACTTTGAGCGTGATTTATTTATTTCACAATCGAAGTAAAATAAATAAGTTTAAACTATGAAATAACGTTGACATAAACGTATGAATCTCAGTTTGTATTTATGTTATTAATAAGTCTCTAAAACACAGCTTCATTAATGATTCTTAACAACAATATGTATTTATACTGGGTTGCCTGGTTAGTATTTTCCTCGCATAATTTAGTCTGTTCTTAACTGAAATCGACCATGAAAGTCAGCGTTTTAGTAAATCCTAATGTGTCTCAATCTAAGTCATTAAACGCTCTATTATGGGAGAAATGAGCGTCTGATGGAAGCCTCTATGAAATGACAGAAATTGTTTCAAATTTGGTAGAAATTCTCTCATTTGATCAGGTACATGCGGGCAAAAACTTCCTCATATAATACTTTATGTTTTGAATTTTGTTCCGGTATTGCAGGAGAATGTGATATGGCTATATGTGGGGGCGTCAACTGTATAATGGATCCATCTGTTTTCATCGCCCTGTCTAAGGCCAGAATGTTATCACCAACCGGTCAATGCCAAACATACTCGGCGGATGCGGACGGGTATGCCCGTGGTGAAGGGTGTGGGATTGTTATTCTCAAACGTGTCGCAGATGTAAGTAGACTTATTTCTCCCACAATTACCATATATAACCAATATGATACTACTTAGTAAACAACGTATTTGCTGCAACTGCAGCATCACTTATTGATACATTCACTTTTTTTGTTTGAATGTAGTGAATTAGACGAAAATTATTTTCCCTTGGTAAGTAGACTCGAAACTAAGTAGGCTTGAAGTTGTCCAAAAATCATCATGTTGAGTAAAATATTTTGAATATAAACTGATAAATAGTGATCTGTAAGTAGCCTTATTTCTGTTCATGTTACATGAGTCTCACTCAAAGCACGCACCAGTCCCAAAAATTTCTGTTTTCATTTTCCTTTCTTTTCCATACAAAAAATTAAAGTTTCTCTCTGTTTTCTTTTCAATTTTTTAAATCAAATTTATTCAATAATCTTGTGTATCCCTTGTATACCTAATAATGCGATATACCTATTACCGCGAATGCCTGTTTAATAACAATCTGGGAAGACATGCGCAAAGCTCCAACTTCTGTTAGTGTCAGCATTTGTTTGCATTTCGTATCGGTAACTGTTTTTCACTCAGCACAATTGTGTAATCTTATAACTGTTAAGGGTTACTGTTGAGGGTCCTACTAAATGCCACTAAGGACCACTAAGGAGTTCAAAGGGGGCACTAAGGACCACTAACGGGTTGAAAGGAAGCACTAAGGACTACTAAGGGGTTTCATATTAAGATTAAGATTGTCAGTTAGCTACAATGGACATATTTTAAGTGATTTAAATGATGACTCGGCATTAATCACCTGGATACAGATAAAAATCTATCATAAGTTTCTTCTATTAAGCATGATTGGTGTATAGTACCATCACATGGGCCCTTGGTTTAAAGTCCCATATGGACAATTGTTAGTATATTTAGTTGGTCAGCCCTAGTAGTCAAACCCGCAACCGCGAGACTATAAGTCTCGTGCTCTATAGACTGAACTGATGAGACTGTTCCTATTACAGACAAAAAAAGGCACTAGGTACTGCAAAGGGGTCACTAAAGGATTAAAAGGGGACACGCAGGGCTACTAATGGGTTCAAAAGTCACTAAGGAGTCTCTAAGGGGTTAAAAGGGGGCACTAAGGACTACTAAGGAGTTTAAAGGGGTAAAAAGTGGGCACTATGGAGTCTCTTAGGGGTTAAAAGGGGGCACTAAGGACT
Source organism: Panopea generosa (assembly GCA_029582155.1). Lineage (NCBI taxonomy): Eukaryota > Metazoa > Mollusca > Bivalvia > Adapedonta > Hiatellidae > Panopea > Panopea generosa. The sequence continues at coordinate 14,500,544 of CM055903.1, read as the reverse complement.
ACTAAGGGGTTCAAAGAGGCCACTATGGACTACTAAGGGGTTAAAAGGGGACACTAAGGAGTCTCTAAGGGATTAAAAGGGGGCACTAAGGACTACTAAGGAGTTGGAAGGGGGCACTAATGACCACTAAGGAGTTCAAAAGGAGCACTATCACATGGGCCCTTGGTTTAAAATCACATCCAAACGACTGTTGGGACCCTGATTGTTAGTATATTTAGTTGGCCAGCCCTTGGAGTCAAACCCGCAACCTCGAGTTTGGACATCTCGTGCTCTATAGACTGGGCTGATGGGACGGTTCCTATTACAGACAACAAAAAAGGCACTAGGTACTGCAAAGGGGTTACTAAGGGGTTCAAAGGGGCCACTAAGGACTACTAAGGAGTTGGAAGGGGGCACTAAGTGCCACTAAGGAGTCAAAAAGGAGCACTATCACATGGGCCCTTGGTTTAAAATCACATCCAAACGATGGTTGGGACCCCGATTGTTAGTATATTTAGTTGGCCAGCCCTTGGAGTCAAACCTCGAGTTTGGACATCTTGTGCACTATAGACTGGGCTGATGGGACGGTTTCTATTACAGACAACAAAAAGGCACTAGGTACTGCAAAGGGGTTACTAAGGGGTTCAAAGGGGCCACTAAGGACTACTAAGGAGTCTGTAAGGGGTTAAAAGGGGGCACTTAGGACGACTTAGGAGTCTCTAAGGGGGCACTAAGGAATCTGTAAGGGGTTAAAAGGGAGCACTTAGGACTACTAAGGGGTTCAAAGAAAGAGGCCACTAAGGACTACTAAGGAGTCTCTAAGGGTTAAAAGGGGGCACTAAGGAGTCTCTTAAGGGGTTAAAAGGGGGGCACTAAGGAGTTGAAAGTGGGCACTAAGGCATTCAAAAGGAGCACTATCACATGGGCCCTTGGTTTAAAATATTTTTAGATGGCCAGCCCCAGGAGTCAAACCCGCAACCCCGAGACTAGAAGTCTCATGCTCTATAGACTGGGCTGATGGGATTGTTCCTATTACAGATAACAAAAAGGCACTAGGTACTGCAAAGGGGTTACTAAGGGGTTTAGAGGGGGCACTAAGGACTACTAAGGGGTTCAAAGGGGCCACTAAGGGCTACTAAGGAGTCTCTAAGGGGTTAAAAGGGGGCACTAAGGACTACTAAGGAGTCTGTAAGGGATTAAAGGGGGCACTAAGGACTACTAAGGAGTCTCTAAGGGGGCACTAAGGAGTCTGTAAGGGGTTAAAAGGGGCACTAAGGACTATTATTGTTTATGATATACTATCATAATTTGTTAATATAGAATAGAAAAACAAGTTAACATATTCCCCCGAATAAACATCCCTGGGTCCCGTGACGATGTATTTTTTAAAGAGAAGTGTTAATTTTAGCACCAAAAAATAGAAAGGATAAATAGCATTCCCTACCTATCCTATTTTGTTAATTTAGTAACCCTAAACACAGGTAAAAAAATCTGGCCTAATTAAAATGTACTTTTTTCTATGTAAAACATACCAATTTCAATTAAATTACATTCATTCTTATTTTTCTGGGAGCCCATGTGGTTCCAACTTAAAATAGAATCACTGTCAATCTCTTCAGAAGGACTTAATTAAGGTGTGAAATGGGTCAGATCTCAATATACCAGAATAACTGATAAAACAGTAGCAGTCAGAAACTGTGTATTCACACTCCAGGGGTCAGGTGTCACTATTGTGAAATCATGAAATCATTTTTAGTGCAGCATTCTTCCTTTATAAGGCAGTGACTTAATTAAGGTGAGATATGGGTCAGTGCTCTCAATATACCAGACAGTAGCAATCAGAAACTGTGTATTCAAACTCCAGGGGTCAGGTGTCACTATTGTGAAATCATTTTTAGTGCAGCATTCTTCCTTTATAAGGAAGTGACTTAATTAAGGTGAGATATGGGTCAGTGCTCTCAATATACCAGACAGTAGCAGTCAGAAACTGTGTATTCACTCTCCAAGGGTCAGGTGTCACTATTGTGAAATCATGAAATCATTTTTAGTGCAGCATTCTTCCTTTATAAGGTAGTGACTTAATTAAGGTGAGATATGGGTCAGTGCTCTCAATATACCAGAATAACTGATAAAACAGTAGCAGTCAGAAACTGTGTGTTCACACTCCAGGGGTCAGGTGTCACTATTGTGAAATCATGAAATCATTTTTAGTGAAGCATTCTTACTTTATAAGGTAGTGACTTAATTAAGGTGAGATATGGGTCAGTGCTCTCAATATACCAGAATAACTGATAAAACAGTAGCAGTCAGAAACTGTGTATTCAAACTCCAGGGGTCAGGTGTCACTATTGTAAAATCATGAAATCATTTTTAGTGCAGTATTCTTCCTTTATAAGGTAGTGACTTAATTAAGATGAGATATGGGTCAGTGCTCTCAATATACCAGAATAACTGATAAAACAATAGCAGTCAGAAACTTTGTATTCACACTCCAGGGGTCAGGTGTCACTATTGTGAAATCATGAAATCATTTTTAGTTGCAACATTCTTCTTTTATAAGGTAGTGACTTAATTAAGGTGAGATATGGGTCAGTGCTCTCAATATACCAGAATAACTGATAAAACAGTAGCAGTCAGAAACTGTGTATTCACACTCCAGGGGTCAGGTGTCACTATTGTGAAATCATGAAATCATTTTTAGTGAAGCATTCTTCCTTTATAAGGTAGTGACTTAATTAAGGTGAGATATGGGTCAGTGCTCTCAATATACCAGAATAACTGATAAAACAGTAGCAGTCAGAAACTGTGTATTCAAACTCCAGGGGTCAGGTGTCACTATTGTAAAATCATGAAATCATTTTTAGTGCAGTATTCTTCCTTTATAAGGTATTGACTTAATTAAGGTGAGATATGGGTCAGTGCTCTCAATATACCAGAATAACTGATAAAACAGTTGCAGTCAGAAACTGTGTATTCACACTCCAGGGGTCAGGTGTCACTATTGTGAAATCATGAAATCATTTTTAGTTGCAACATTCTTCCTTTATAAGGTAGTGACTTAATTAAGGTGAGATATGACTCAGTGCTCTCAATATACCAGAATAACTGATAAAACAGTAGCAGTCAGAAACTGTGTATTCACACTCCAGGGGTCAGGTGTCACTATTGTGAAATCATGAAATCATTTTTAGTGCAGCATTCTTCCTTTATAAGGTAGTGACTTAATTAAGGTGAGATATGTGTCACTGCTCTCAATATACCAGACAGTAGCAGTCAGAAACTGTGTATTCACACTCCAGGGGTCAGGTGTCACTATTGTGAAATCATGAAATCATTTTTAGTGCAGCATTCTTCCTTTATAAGGTAGTGACTTAATTAAGGTGAGATATGGGTCAGTGCTCTCAATATACCAGAATAACTGATAAAACAGTAGCAATGAGAAACTGTATTCACACTCCAGGGGTCAGGTGTCACTTGTGAAATCATGAAATCATTTTTAGTGAAGCATTCTTCCTTTATAAGGTAGTGACTTAATTAAGGTGAGATATGGGTCAGTGCTCTCAATATACCAGAATAACTGATAAAACAGTAGCAATGAGAAACTGTGTATTCACACTCCAGGGGTCAGGTGTCACTATTGTGAAATCATGAAATCATTTTTAGTGCAGCATTCTTCCTTTATAAGGTAGTGACTTAATTAAGGTGAGATATGGGTCAGTGCTCTCAATATACCAGAATAACTGATAAAACAGTAGCAATGAGAAACTGTGTATTCACACTCCAGGGGTCAGGTGTCACTATTGTGAAATCATGAAATCATTTTTAGTGAAGCATTCTTCCTTTATAAGGTAGTGACTTAATTAAGGTGATATATGGGTCAGTGCTCTCAATATACCAGAATAACTGATAAAACAGTAGCAGTCAGAAACTGTGTATTCACACTCCAGGGGTCAGGTGTCACTATTGTGAAATCATGAAATCATTTTTAGTGAAGCATTCTTCCTTTATAAGGTAGTGACTTAATTAAGGTGAGATATGGGTCAGTGCTCTCAATATACCAGAATAACTGATAAAACAGTAGCAGTCAGAAACTGTGTATTCAAACTCCAGGGGTCAGGTGTCACTATTGTAAAATCATGAAATCATTTTTAGTGCAGTATTCTTCCTTTATAAGGTATTGACTTAATTAAGGTGAGATATGGGTCAGTGCTCTCAATATACCAGAATAACTGATAAAACAGTTGCAGTCAGAAACTGTGTATTCACACTCCAGGGGTCAGGTGTCACTATTGTGAAATCATGAAATCATTTTTAGTTGCAACATTCTTCCTTTATAAGGTAGTGACTTAATTAAGGTGAGATATGACTCAGTGCTCTCAATATACCAGAATAACTGATAAAACAGTAGCAGTCAGAAACTGTGTATTCACACTCCAGGGGTCAGGTGTCACTATTGTGAAATCATGAAATCATTTTTAGTGCAGCATTCTTCCTTTATAAGGTAGTGACTTAATTAAGGTGAGATATGTGTCACTGCTCTCAATATACCAGACAGTAGCAGTCAGAAACTGTGTATTCACACTCCAGGCCTCAGGTGTCACTATTGTGAAATCATGAAATCATTTTTAGTGCAGCATTCTTCCTTTATAAGGTAGTGACTTAATTAAGGTGAGATATGGGTCAGTGCTCTCAATATACCAGAATAACTGATAAAACAGTAGCAATGAGAAACTGTGTATTCACACTCCAGGGGTCAGGTGTCACTATTGTGAAATCATGAAATCATTTTTAGTGAAGCATTCTTCCTTTATAAGGTAGTGACTTAATTAAGGTGAGATATGGGTCAGTGCTCTCAATATACCAGAATAACTGATAAAACAGTAGCAATGAGAAACTGTGTATTCACACTCCAGGGGTCAGGTGTCACTATTGTGAAATCATGAAATCATTTTTAGTGCAGCATTCTTCCTTTATAAGGTAGTGACTTAATTAAGGTGAGATATGGGTCAGTGCTCTCAATATACCAGAATAACTGATAAAACAGTAGCAATGAGAAACTGTGTATTCACACTCCAGGGGTCAGGTGTCACTATTGTGAAATCATGAAATCATTTTTAGTGAAGCATTCTTCCTTTATAAGGTAGTGACTTAATTAAGGTGATATATGGGTCAGTGCTCTCGATATACCAGAATAACTGACAAAACAGTAGCAATCAGAAACTGTGTATTCACACTCCAGGGGTCAGGTGTCACTATTGTGAAATCATGAAATCATTTTTAGTTGCAACATTCCTCCTTTATAAGGTAGTGACTTAATTAAGGTGAGATATGGGTCAGTGCTATCAATATACCAGAATAACTGATAAAACAGTAGCAGTCAGAAACTGTGTATTCACACTCCAGGGGTCAGGTGTCACTATTGTGAAATTATGAAATCATTTTTAGTGCAACATTCTTCCCTTATAAGGTAGTGACTTAATTAAGGTGAGATATGGGTCAGTGCTCTCAATATATCAGAATAACTGATAAAACAGTAGCAGTCAGAAACTGTGTATTCACACTCCAGGGGTCAGGTGTCACTATTGTGAAATCATGAAATCATTTTTAGTGCAGCATTCTTCCTTTATAAGGTAGTGACTTAATTAAGGTGATATATGGGTCAGTGCTCTCAATATACCAGAATAACTGATAAAACAGTAGCAGTCAGAAACTGTGTATTCACACTCCAGGGGTCAGGTGTCACTATTGTGAAATCATGAAATCATTTTTAGTGCAGCATTCTTCCATTATAAGGTAGTGACTTAATTAAGGTGAGATATGGGTCAGTGCTCTCAATATACCAGAATAACTGATAAAACAGTAGCAATGAGAAACTGTGTATTCACACTCCAGGGGTCAAGTGTCACTATTGTGAAATCATGAAATCATTTTTAGTGAAGCATTCTTCCTCTATAAGGTAGTGACTTAATTAAGGTGAGATATGGGTCAGTGCTCTCAATATACCAGAATAACTGATAAAACAGTAGCAGTCAGAAACTGTGTATTCAAACTCCAGGGGTCAGGTGTCACTATTGTGAAATCATGAAATCATTTTTAGTGCAGCATTCTTCCTTTATAAGGTAGTGACTTAATTAAGGTGAGATATGGGTCAGTGCTCTCAATATACCAGAATAACTGATAAAACAGTAGCAGTCAGAAACTGTGTATTCACACTCCAGGGGTCAGGTGTCACTATTGTGAAATCATGAAATCATTTTTAGTGCAGCATTCTTCCATTATAAGGTAGTGACTTAATTAAGGTGAGATATGGGTCAGTGCTCTCAATATACCAGAATAACTGATAAAACAGTAGCAATGAGAAACTGTGTATTCACACTCCAGGGGTCAAGTGTCACTATTGTGAAATCATGAAATCATTTTTAGTGAAGCATTCTTCCTCTATAAGGTAGTGACTTAATTAAGGTGAGATATGGGTCAGTGCTCTCAATATACCAGAATAACTGATAAAACAGTAGCAGTCAGAAACTGTGTATTCAAACTCCAGGGGTCAGGTGTCACTATTGTGAAATCATTTTTAGTGCAGCATTCTTCCTTTATAAGGTAGTGACTTAATTAAGGTGAGATATGGGTCAGTGCTCTCAATATACCAGAATAACTGATAAAACAGTAGCAGTCAGAAACTGTGTATTCACACTCCAGGGGGTCACTATTGTGAAATCATTTTGTATGTATGTATAAGTATTTCTTTACCCTCGCACTTTGAACTAAGTCATTTTGGCAAGCCTGATAAGATGATTATTTAAAAATATAAGACGATTATTTAAAGTTGATGATGATGATGACAGATGATTGTTTACTTTGAAGTTTAAGTATTTATTATTTTATTATATATATAGTAGTTTAGTTGATTATTTTAATTGCTAATATTTATGCAGATTGTTGAGAAATAGTGTAAAAACGAAAACTTAACGTTGGAGCTAAATGCAAAATTTAGCATCAAACAATGTCAATGGACCATGAAATGTAAGTCACACTCAGCATCTGATGCAGGGTGTTAGTTGTATCTAAGATCCAAGTATGAGTGTCCTAGCACTTGTAAAACAAAAACTTAACGTTGTCCAGAGCTAAATATAAATGTTTGACACCGCCGCAGTCGACAGAAAAGCAACTCCTTAATCTCGTCTCTCCTTCGTCGCAGCGAGACAAAAATTAAATTAGATTTAAAAAAATATATATATAATATATTATAATAAATAATAATATATTTTTTGATGATAGGTAGCAATATCCATGAATATCAAGAGTAAAGGACTGATGTTCATATTAGACAGCAGTTTCATGTGTTTTACATTTAAGTCGTGACCTTGACATGAATAAGATACCGAACCAAAAAGTTGTTAAGTTCTGTATTTTGATACATATCGACAAAAATAATAGACCCGAATTGGTTGAAAATTAATTGGACCTAAGAAAATAAGGATCATAATACAAAAGTTTCATTGATTTCTTTGGTTCAGAGATTTTTTTAATAGGGCGCCTGTGACAATCACTCCATAAGTTGTTTTGAGAAACAATGAAATAGGTCATTTAAGATGTAGTTTGTACCATTGAACACAACCCTGGTTTACTGAATGTGAATGCTAGTTGTTGACAAAAACTCCAACAGACCAATTTATTCGATAAGTGGTCCTTAGTGCCCTTTAGAACTCATTACTATGATTAGTGGCTCCTTAGTGCCCCTTTGAACTCCTTAGAGGCTCCTTAGTGGTCCTTAGTGGCACTTTGAACTCATTAGTGGCTCCTAAGTGTCCTTTTGAACTCCTTAGAGGCTCCTTAGTGGCACTTTTGAACTCATTAGAGGCTCCTTTGTGGTCCTTAGTGGCACTTTGAACTCCTTAGTGGTCCTTAGTGGCACTTTGAACTCCTTAGAGGCTCTTAAGTGGCACTTTGAACTCCTAAGAGGCTCCTTAGTGGTCCTTAGTGCCCCTTTGAACTCCTAAGTGGCTCCTTAATGCCCCTTTGAACTCCATAGAGGCTCCTTAGTGCCCCCTTTTACTTCTAAGAGACTCCTTAGTGGCACTTTGAACTCATTATGGCTCCTTAGTGCCCCTTTGAACTCATTAGAGGCTCCTTAGTGGTCCTTAGTGGCCCTTTGAACTCCTAAGTGGCACTTTGAACTCCTTAGAGACTCCTTAGTGGTCCTTAGTGCCCCCTTTGTACTCCTAAGAGGCTCCTAAATGGCACTTTGAATTCCTAAGTGGCTCCTTAATGCCCCTTTGCACTCCATAGAGGCTCCTTAGTGCCCCCTTTTAATTCCTTAGTGTCCCCTTTGAACCCCTTAGTAGTCCTAAGTGCCCCGTTTTAACCCCTTAGTGGTCCTTAGTGTTCCTTTGAATTCATTAGTGGCTCCTTAGTGTCCCTTTGAACTCCTTAGAGGCTCCTTAGTGGTCCTTAGTGCCTCTTTGAACTCATTAGTTGCTCCTTAGTGCCCCTTTGAACTCCTTAGTGGTCCTTAGTGGCACTTTGAACTAATGAGTGGCTCCTTTGTGCCCCTTTGAACTCATAAGAGGCTCCTTTGTGGTCCTTAGTGGCACTTTGAACTCATTAGTGGCTCCTAAGTGTCCATTTGAACACCTTAGAGGCTTCTTAGTGGTCCTTAGTGCCCCTTAGAACTCATTAGTGGCTCTTAGTGCCCCTTTGAACTCCTAAGAGGCTCCTTAGTGGCACTTTGAACTCCTTAGTGGTCATTAGTGGCACTTTGAACTCCTTAGTGGCACTTTGAACTCCTTAGAGGCTCCTAAGTGGCACTTTGAACTCCTAAGAGGCTCCTTAGTGGCACTTTGAACTCCTTAGAGGCTCCTTAGTGGTCCTTAGTGGCACTTTGAACTCCTAAGAGGCTCCTTAGTGGCATTTTGAACTCCTAAGTGGCTCCTTAATGCCCCTTTGAACTCCTTAGAGGCTCCTTAGTGCCCCTTTTTAACTCTTTAGTGGTCCTTAGTGTCCCCTTTGAACCCCTTAGTAGTCCTAAGTGCCCCATTTTAACCCCTTAGTGGTCCTTAGTGGCACTTTGAACTCCTTAGAGGCTCCTTAGTGGTCCTAAGTTCCCCTTTGAACTCATTAGTGGCTCCTTAGTGCAAATTTGAACTCCTTAGAGGCAACTTAGTGGTCCTTAGTGGCACTTTGAACTCATTAGTGGTTCCTTAGTGCCCATTTAAACTCCTTAGTGGCACTTTGAACTCCTTAAAGGCTCCTTAGTGTCCCTTTGAACTCCTTAGAGGCTCCTTAGTGCCCCCTTTGAACTCCTTAGTGGTCCTTAGTGTCCCCTTTGAACCCCTTAGTAGTCCTTAGTGCCCCCATTTTAACCCCTTTGAGAATTCTTAGTGGTACTAAGGGGTCCAACTAGCCCAGTCTATAGAGCACGAGACTTCTAGTCTTGGGGTTGCGGGTTTGACTCCCGGGGCTGGCCAACTAAAAATACTAACTATCGTTTATATGGGACTTTAAACCAAGGGCCCATGTGATGGTACTATACACCAAACATACTAATAATAGAACCAGAAGAAACTTATGATGGATTTTTATCTGTATCCATGTGATTAATGCCGAGTTATCATTTAAATCACTTAAAATGTGTCCATTGCAGCTAACTGACAATCTTAATCTTAATATGAAACCCCTTAGTAGTCCTTAGTGCTCCCTTTGAACCCCTTAGTGGTCCTTAGTGCCCCCTTTGAACTCCTTAGTGGTCCTTAGTGGCTCCTTAGTGGTCCTTAGTGCCATTCTTTACATGGTTGAATTTTTTTTTCAACTCGCGGTATAAGGTATGACCAGTATAAAACTTTTTTTTTTCCAAACTGTATTATTTATAATGTTAGAAATGTACTTATTATTAAGCATATTCATACTGTGAACTTATCGCTATTTTATCATAACAACTACAATCTTAGATAAGAGTTTATAAGATTTTTCATTCTGATCCTTTCACAGATATGTTGTTATATCGTAAAAGGTCGAAATAAAATATGTTTGAATTAAGGAGGCTCTGATAAGTGGGGTATTATGTGCACGTGGCTTGTGCTTATAGTTCGTATTCAGTCTTGGGAACGACTGTCCGCAAGTCGGTCATTGGTTCCCAATGGCTTATACCAAAAAATAAGTTATGTTTTTGTGTTATTTATTAAGGTTATCTGAGGTATTATGAGGGAACTAGTGGTTATGTACGTTACATGAGTCACAATTTATATATATTTTTTTTAATTTCAGTCACCGAAAATATGGTGACCCATTTAATCACCCCGTAATAGGTCTGTGGGGGTCGGGGTCGGCCATCCCAAAACAGTTTATATATTAATTCACATTCAAGTAATACTAGTTAGTATAAGCATAAAGTGCTTTGTTTTCTCCTGTAAATTAGCATAGATGAAATATGTGTGAACTTATATAAAGCATATTACATTAGGCCATTATAAATTAATTGCTAGATTATCATCCAAATTTTTCTTAAAAATGGGGAGTGCAAGAGGGTTTTATTTTTTATTTTCATTTTGAACATTTTTAATGTTTTTAAATATTTTATTTTTTTTAAATGAAAATAAAAAGGGTCAGGAGGTATGAAAATTAGGGGGTGAGTGGGGATGATAATCTAGCAATTAATTTATTATGGCCTTATATTTGCAATTCATAAAATGACAAAGCTAATTTTCTTGTATGAATCTAATTCCCAACTTCAATTTGAATAATGATATACAATGATTATCCGCATATTTACCTCATTCACACATACTATTTAATACTATTTATTTTTTGTTATAAAACATGTTTAAAGTGATTTTTCCTTAGTAAATAAATTTGTTTTATGCAATTGAAGGCTCTTAAGCAAGAAAATAAAATAAGGTCAACGGTTAAAACGGGCTCAAATCAAGATGGCCACACAGCAACACCCATCACTGCGCCTTCTGGTACACAACAGAAGGACCTGCTACAGAGAGTGTATGGAAAATACAAAGTGGACAAGTCCAGAATGCAAGTAATCGAAGCACATGGTAAAATAGCCATTTTTAGGAACTTCTTGCACTTTAAATGGTTTTATTGTTACAAAGGCCTGCAAAGTCTATGTGCATTTCATTATAAAGAGATTCATTCATGTCATTTGAAATAATCAGATCTTTAAGATAAGTGCATTGTGAGAGTATATTACATCCTTGACTTTAGGTCACACACGTACAGAATACATAACAAGAAATGGTCTTTTTTTAAATGCATGTTTTTATTTTTTTTCTGCTTTTGCCCATAAATGCGATTTCTGTATGAATTAGCGAGTGAATTAATATAATTTTGCACCAATGTTAAAAATTATGCGAGAGTATATTTAAATTCTATAAACTTTCAGGTACAGGTACCCCGGTGGGTGATCCTATCGAAGCTAATGCCCTTGGTGGATTCTTTGGTGGAGACAATGTTATCAAGAATAGAGTGTATATTGGTTCTGTCAAATCAAATATAGGACATCTAGAAGCAGCGGCAGGGATTGCAGGACTGATTAAGGTCCTGCTGATGATGGAAAATGGAACTATTGTACCATCTCTTATGTATACGAAAGAAAATGAAAATCCAAAGGTGAATTTGGATAAATATGGATTCGTAGTCCCAACAAAAATCACAACTTGGCCAACAAAAGCAAATCAGAAGCGCATCGCATGCGTCAATAGTTTTGGCTTTGGGGGAACAAATGCACATGCCATTATTGAGCAGTGGCAAGACGGTGCCTTGAGTAGTTCTCCATTGAAAGGACACACTGAAGGGTCACATAAAATTGTCACAATTTCAGCACCTGACGAAAAGGCATTGGAAGAAAATATAAGACTGTTTCACAACAGTCTGAAAAAAGACACAACTTCTTGCAGCTTGTCCACACTTTCATTTACTTCTACAAGAAAAAGAGATCATCATGCCTACCGGAAAGCTTTTGTTGCTGAAAATAAAGAACAACTGATTGAGCTTTGCAATGATTATGCCAATACAAAACACACGTTACAAAAGAAGCAGTCAAAAAGAAAAGTTGTGTTTGTATTTTGTGGAGTCGGCACAACATGGAATGGGATGTGTATGACAATGCTTGAAAATAGCACGTTTAAACAAACAGTTAAATCTATTGATCGGATTCTGTTCCCTCTCACCGGTTGGACAATAGAAAATAAATGGACATCAAACCAAGACAGTGTCCAAAGAGATCCAATTGTGGGCCACATTTCAATATTTGCATGTCAGCTAGGACTTGCATCTGTATGGAAGGCTCTCGGAATATCTGCAGATGTCGTTGTTGGACAATCGGTAGGCGAAGTTGCAGCTGCGTACATTGCAGGATGCATAGATATTGAAGCTGCTGTTAAAGTGATATATTTCAGATCAAAATTCCTTGCTGAAGTGAAAGGGGGTGCCATGTTATTTGTCAAAAATGTACCATTTGACACGATTCAAAAACATTGTGAGAAAAGGCCAGGAGCGTTAGTTATAGCGGTGTACAACAGCCCGATTTCGTTCACCATTGCAGGAGAAAAAGAGGCTATTATACAACTTAAACAAGACATCGAGAACATTGGAGAAGAATCTATTCGTGTTGTAGAATTAGATGTTAAGTGTGCTTATCACAGCCATCACGTCGATAAAGTGGTTGACAAGCTGATGTCGCATCTTTCAAATATCTCGGGTAGAAATTCAAAGATCGCAATCATTTCAACAGTTTCTGGAAAGTTGGAAACCAATGGAATCTTTGGAACAGGCAAATATTGGGGTGAAAATATACGTAAACCTGTTCTCTTTTGTGATGCCATCAAAGCTGCAAAGGCCAACAACGGACAGACAATATACCTTGAAATTGGTCCAAGTCCTGTTCTACGATTGCACATTGATAACATATTTCAGCAGGAGTCAGTTGAAAATATTCTTGTGCTTCCATCAATGACGAAAGGAAAGGAACTGCAGACGTTGTCACAATCACTTTCTACTCTTTATGAATGCGGCTTCAATCCTAACTGGGAAGCCATTATTCCTGAACAAAAAGCGGTGTCTGAGTTACCAAAGTACAAATTCTGGCTACAAAAATCGCTTTTCCACAATCCTGCCATTGTATTAAAGAACCAAGGCATAGATATAGCAAACCACTCACATCTCTATATACAAAGGGTACCAGATGTGAACGGTAATCCAGCTTTCAGAGCAACTGTCGAAGAGAACACAACTCCGTTCATTTATTCCCATGTCGTCAAAGGAATGATTATCGTACCGGGAGCATTTTATGCAGATGTGGGGTTGGAAATAGGCAAACGCGTTTTAGGACTTGCGTCAGATTCCGTTGAAACATCATTACAATTTTTGAAACCAACAAAATTAGAAAAAAATGTAGCACTTGTTCTGTCGATCTCAACGGTTTTGGAATCCGATACAGAGGTTACATTTTATGCAAAAAATGGCAATTCCCACGTTTGCAAAGGTAATGTTCGTCAATTGCCTTTAACGTCAAAGGGAATTCACAGAATTGATACAGAGCTAATCAAGCATAGTTTTAGCAATGATAATGTTCAACGTATGACACATGAAGCTATGTATCGGATGCTCGAGAACTTGGGGTTTACTTACGGCAAATTGTTCAAGATTATGAAAAGCTGTGTGACCAACAAAGATTCGTGTCTAGTTGATATAGAACTGCCTACAGAGATCGACCTAGATTTGGATCGAACAACTCTACATCCATGCATACTTGATGGCATGATCCAGTCTACAATAACTATTACAGAACCCAAAACATTACAAATGATCAGAGAGGAAAACTTGAAGTTTTTACCAGTGGCGATTGAAAAATTGGTGGTTTACAAGAAACCCCAGAAACAAATGCTGTTATATACAACACGTACAAATGAAACGCTTTTCAAGACTGTTGTTAAAGCCCATTACAACTGCATTCTTTTCAACACGGATGGTGATGTCATAGCCGAGATAACAAACTATTCCACCTTCAGTAGGCGCTCTGAGTTTTGTACTCCAGACGAACTTACATATCACACTACTTGGCAAGAAATACCACACGTAAAACCCACACAATCAAAACGAATACTTATGCTCGTGAATACACCTGATAATGACAATTTGAAAGATCTAGAATATGACCATGATATTATAATCTGTTTTAAATCAGAGGCACCATATGAATCCTTCATATCAGACGCAATGGCGACCACAGAATTGAAATGGGGATCATCATGCAAAGCAGATGGGATAGTTGTCATCGTTGATACGTTCAACACAGAGAACGATTTGCAACCAAGCGATGCCAGTCAAATTTACGATAAAACAAAAGCCAACTGTATGTTTGTTTTGGCACTGCTTAAGTACATGTTGAAAGAAAACTTAAGTACTCCCCTATTCATTGTCACACAAAACACTCAGCATTTGAACAGTCTAGATAGAACAACCAATTTGAGCCTTGTTGGGTCTGAAATATGGGGTTTCATACGTTCAATTCAAATAGAGTTTGTAAATGGACAAATGACGATAGTAGATTTGCAGCCATCAATCAAAGAGGCCATAATGACATTGACGGACTTCGTTCGCAGTAAAATTGATGTATTACATTCGTGTAAAACGGAAATAGTCATTTATCAGAACAAAATATTTGCAGCAGAATTTAATAAAATTGATGCTGGGGATGTCACACCAAAATACCGTAGAAGTAAAGCTGTGCCGTACCCCTCGTCTGCAACCATGGAAACAAGCAAATTACCATCTTACTTGATAGCACAGAAGTTTCCAGTCTGTTTACGCTCCGAATTTGCCACAGCTGTGAAGAACACAAGTGTCATTCCCAGTGAGACAATTCATGAGAGAGAATCATTTTGCATGAAGGGAACAGAAATTATTGTTAAATCCGTTTTTTTACATCCTGCAGTAATGTTTCCAGCAACAACTACATCACTCATGTGTGAACCAGACATTTGGCAAGAGTACAGACAGGAAGGTCATACTATTATTGGTCTAGAGTACACTGGGTTCCGCTTGCCAACTCAGAGTAGGAGTATGTTCAGGTGCAACAGTAGTCGAGTGTTCCCAGATACCGAAGACATGTGTGAAAGATGGGAAATAGCCAGCGTGTATCCCTCCGAAATAAAAACGGCGATGACTGTGCCACGAAATTGTTGTGTCAATGTTAGAGATGTCCCGTTTTATAAACCTGGTATCCTAGCAATGACAATGTTGTTTTTAGCCATGGCGGAGAGTGTCCCTACTGGCTCTAAAGTAACAGTGCTATGCGCAAATAAAAATCAACTATCTGCAGCCCTTCTGAAAAGAATTCTTGTTACTTTAAAGTCAGCAAAGATAAGTTCACCAGACAGTCAGGACATATTTGAAGTTGTTGTATCTTTGAATCAAGCTGAAACAGCACAGGCAACAATTCAAGAATCCAGGGCGATCATTTGTTTCAAAAATGCACTGTCACCAAATTTGATAAGAATCTTGGCAAATAGAAAAAATATCTATGTGACAGAAATTGATACCCAACATATTTTTGAACGCAAAAACATTGAGAAGCTTCTTCCAAAGGTTGTGAAGTGGTTAAAGATGAACTGTTCCTTCTTACAAGAACACTTTGAAAGGGAAAATGATGGAGAAACCCCAAACACCACCGCAGATGTATCTCTATCCAAACTTCAAACTATTGATGCTACCAAAATTGGAAATGGTGAAATGCCTTTTAAATTACCAGTTGAAAACGTATTTATTAAATCCAGTACATATATCATAACTGGGGGTCTCACCGGTCTTGGCTGGGAGTTATTGCTACTCATGGCGGAAATGGGCGCTGGTACAATTGTAACATTAGCCAGGACCGCAGTCACAGATGAGAGATTGAGAGAAATTGAATCAATACAAGACAGATATACTTGCAAAATCATCTGCATGCAGGCTGATGTTTGTGACATTAATTCGTTGAAATCTGCAATGCATCAAATTCAACACATGGAAGGAACAGGCAGTATATCCGGAGTGTTTCATGGCGCGGGCGTCTTAGATAGTAAAGCACTGATTAACCTTGAGGAACATCAATTGGATCGTGTGATGAAACCAAAAGTCCTCGGCACAATGAATCTTCATATCGCAACAAAGTGCTTTAACCTGGACTATTTCCTGGTACAGTCGTCAATCACTAGCGTCATTGGCGCGCCTGGACAAAGCAATTACGGTGCTGCTAATGCTTTCCTAGACACTTTTGCACTCTGGCGACGTCAAAAAGGTCTTGCAGCCCAAGCAATAAATTGGGGGGCATTAGATGTTGGCATGGCTGCCCTGCCTTTGTATAAGGATAATTTTGAAAAGCGAGGCTACAAACTGATGGCACTTGAAGAAATACGAAGTTGTTTCCAGCATGCTATCATGCAAAACCGTACAGGAATTGTTTACACCTATTTAGAATGGAAACTAGTTGCCCGCGATTATTCAAATCCACAAATGGCAAGAATGAGGCTTAAGATAGAAAGAGTTCTTGAAGAACGCGATGCTGGCGATAGAAAGTTTGATGATGATGAATTTGAAGATACCTTAGACATGGAGAATTTGAGGAAATCTGATAGAAAAACTCAAATAGAAGTTTTAACATATTTTGTTCAGCAAGTAGCAAAGAGAGTCATTGAAACAAAAATTGACGCACATGTAATGACCCTCTCATTTGAAGAAATAGGAATGGACTCAATGTCCGCTATGACTTTCACGAATATTGTGTATGACGTATGCAGATATCGAATCAGTCCGCAGTTTATTATGGATAAAAGTCACAGCTTAGCAGATGTTGTAACATATCTACTTGACGAGTTGAGAAAAGAAGAACAAACACCAGATTCAACAAGGAACGCCAGTACGGAAACACAAGGAGAACCAGAATCCAGGTAATATTTCACTTCTAAATTATCAGTTGTAAACATGAAAAGCAAGTGTCATTAAATCACCTAATATTTTGCCGTAACACATATTTAAAGGGAGTATATGGGAGGGGGGAACGCTATAAATGTCTTTACAGTAGATTTATTTTTAGAATGGATAAAAAGCATCTCAATATCATTAATAAATAAAAGCCGAATGGTTTGGTAAGTCAAATCCACTAAAACATGACAAAATCAGTATTTGAATTAGAGTGATAAACTTGGAAACAAAATCCCCATTCTAAAAATAGACAGTACTTAAATATTTTTTTATGCGTAAACCTGTAAAACAGATCGAATCCAAATCCAAATAAAATCACGTTACCCATTTAATATGTCAAAAAATATATTTCAATTCTAAGCAGGAAATCTATTTTGGTCTAACCGAGGAGCAAAGCCCAAGTTAGGAAATCGCTTTTCAATCTATTATTTTGACATGTTTAATTAGATATCATTTTGACAAAACGGGATCAGTGACTATATATAGGCATGATATACTTATCGTAAAAAAAAAAACAATTTTAAAACTTTGAAAAATCCTTATAAATTCCCTTTAAACTGTACCCATGCATATATAAAATCCAGAAATTAACCAATTAATTGTCCTCAAAGCAAGATTGCTCTATTAATCCTAATGATGCTGATGCTTCTACATTAAATCATGCGTCATATTATATAACTTTTCAACTACAAATTATATATTTTATATGCATACTCATTTGTTTCGAAACATTTTACTATCTCAGCAAGCTTAATGATTGTTGATCAGAAAGTATCTGGAACAATTTGATAAAACTCCTTATTACTGCAAACAAGCTATGTATTAGGTCAGAGGTCTGAGACTTTGTCTCGAGGGACTTTTTGCAAGCACCTTTTGTCCGTTGTCGTCCGTTGTGCATCCGTAAACAATTGACATTTTTGACGTCTCAAATTCCATTAGCTCAATTGTAATGAACTGTTGTTTGCAGCTTTAGATCCTAAAGGTGAATCAAAATTGTGAATTACATGGTCTTCACCCCCTGGGGCCTTTGGGGTGGGGCCAAAAATGTCAATTCAAGGTAAACTTTAAAAATATTCTTCTCAGTATAGGAAGCACTGGGAAACAAATGGTGAGTATAACTATGGACACATATGGGTCCTTTATTAAAATTATGAATTGCATGTCCCTGGGTCTCACTGTTTGGCCCTTTGGGGTAGGTCTTAAAAAATTAGATCGTCTGTAAACAATTGACATTTTCGACTCCTTCTCAAAAATCATAAGCTCAATCGTAATGAAATGTTGTTTGCAGCTTTAATATCTAAGGGTGATTTAAATTGTGAATTGCATATTCCCCACCCCCTGGGGCCTTGGGGGTGGGGCCAAAACTGTTAAATTCAAAGTTAACTTTAAAAATATTTTTCTTACTATTGGAAGCACTGGGAAACAAATGGTGACCATGATAGTGGACGCATATATGGGTCTTTTATAAAAATTGTGAATTGCATGTCCCTGGGTCTCGCGGTTTGGCCCTGGGGGTGGGGTCTAAAAAAGTTAATGGTAAACTTTAAAAATCTAGGAAACACTCAGAAACAAATTGTGAGCATGATTATTGATGCCTATGGATCCTTTATAAAATTTGTGAATTTCATGCTCCTGGGTCTCATGGTTTGGCACTGGGGATGGGGTCTATTTTACTAAATCTATATAAGAGAAAATGACAATAAACGTTATTTCTTATGACTGAATAGACTTATGTGAATGTTCTTTGGTGTGATTTGTTGTTGCTGACATGATGTTTAACCTTGAAATGTATATTTCTATTGCAATAGCAACCAAAAATTCACCTGGAAAAATAAAAAAAAGTATGTAATTGGTCTAGTCTGTGTTTGAAGGTGTGTAATTATTGAGAATATTTGGTGCTTTAATGATTTTAGTTATTTTGTAATTTTCAGATGACTACAATCTTGCTCAACCACTGATTGAAGTCTTTGGAGCTGTGGAGAATACCTCAGTCAACTTAAAACATGACAAAATTAACTACATTTAAACAAGGCTACATTTCTACAGAATTTAGTGAATTGTATTTCATGACCAATGCTAGAAAACAGAGGACATACTACATGTGTTGGACTGAGTTAAATTATATCCAAGACATAAATTACATCTGTGATTATTACCATGGTGACTGCTAACAAAATTGTACCATAGGCAGTAATAATGGACCGACCCCTCTGATTTTTTTTAATATTTTGATTTTTTTTCTCTCAAATTTATGTTCAATTTATTGTATATAACACAAAGGGTTTTATTCCGGAAAAGCTGGCTCAAAATGTCTGATGTTGGGCTTATTTTGTCATGTAATACCTCCTCTAGATGTCTGTGTATGCTGTATAAGAATATTCATTATTGATTTTGCACAGCGGGTGTCTGGAGACCTTTGGGGGTATTTGGACTGCTCCTTGAAGTAAAAGGCCTTAACTCAACATATGTTTGTCACTTTTTTGTTTCTTTTTTTTTTCTTCTTTGTTTTTGATATATATGACGGATTGGACATACATTTGCAAAGTATCAGAGGGGAGAGGGGGCTAACCAATGTCTGTGAATTGTATGTGTAGCCCTGGTCACAATGACTAATATAAATCATTGTGAAAGTTTGTTGTCCTATTTTAGATGGAACCTAACGTATATAAGGGATGTTTTGTAGTATGATAAATTTAGTACAAAGCTAAAATAGAAACAATAATAATCTGTATCGGATGATTTTAACTAAAGATGATGATATAGAATGACATCATTTCAGATAAGCGTATTTGGTTTATTTTAATATTCATTGATTTATATTGCATGTACATTTATGCTAGTCCTTAATGATTCTATGTCTGTTTTCTTTGTATTTGTATATATATTTTCATATGTTACCGATACTTTATATGTTAAAGGTATTACCTAATAATGTTTGAATATTTTTTTTTAAAAAAGTTTGTGACATAGCCTTTGGTTGTGTCCATGTGTTTTGTTGGTCTTCAGTTATTTTCTATCAAGGTCTGAATATTTTCATGCTGGATACCTCAATTCCAATTGCTTAAAATGAGAAGATAATCAAACATATTGAAGTTATCATTTCCTCTTTTCATGTTCAGACATGAATTGTGTTTGTTTGAATATTTAGTGTTGTTCATATGCCAGCGAGGGTGAACAGATGATCAGTTAGCTTAAGGTTATCCAGTAATTTTTCACCCATCCCCTGAAAATGTAAATGGTATGACTTACTTAGATGTTTTATATATTGTATGCAGACAGTCCCATTTCAAGTTCAGTTTTATTCTTAGGTTTAGTTCATTTAAATCTTGAACAGACGAGATAAGTGAAAATCATGCGAGCGACATGGGTCCATTTAGACCTCTTGTTTTTACAATTCTGTAAACAGAAAGGATCTGGTGTTATTCGCTTTCCTTGTGATAGCATTGATATGAGGGTTCCAGTTGAGTGATGGGTTGATATTGACACTGAGATACTTTGCGTTTTCTGCTATTTCTAAAATATGGTCATGGATCTTGTAAGTGCCATTAATTTGTCTGCGTCAATTACTCCACAACCAAACAACTCAAATATACTCTTTTTATTTTTGGTAAAAAGGCTTAATCATTTGTTTGGCAATGTAAATTGTTAAAATATTTTTGTGTGATTTTTATCTTATTTTAACTACTTGATTTAGTTTGCCTACAATGTAAAAATGAGGTATGAAATTTTGACAAGAAGGTTTTCGTCAACTACGGATGAAAGTAGTTGTAATGTGTCTGTACCAATTGATTTATACCACATACGTGTACTGTGTATTACATGATTTACATGACAAATATGAGCACTGCGTATAAATTAATTTACATATATGTCCGCTGTGAATTAATTGATTTACATGACATTTATGTCCGCTGTGTATTAATTGATTTACATGACATATATGTGTACTGTGTAGTACATTGTTTACATGACATATATGCCCCATGTATTAATGATTTACAAGATATGTATGCTGTGTATAAAATGACTTTACACAACACAAATATGTGGTGTATTAAATGATTTTACACGACATATATGTGCATTGTATTAAATGATTTTACAAAACATACATATGCCCTGTGTATTACATCATTTACACTACGTATATATGCCCTGTGAATTACATTATTTACACGACATGTATGTGCACTGTGAATTAGATGATTTACACAACATATATGTATGCTGTGAATTACATTATTTACACGACATATATGTGCTCTGTATATTAAATGATTTACACAAAATACTAGTATGTGCTGTTAAAGTATATGTATAATATGCATCACAAGTTATAATTAAATAAATATATGACAAAATTAATGACTGATTAATAAGCAAAATAAGATGTTTATCGGTAAATATAGTTATGACATTGCGTTATTACTAGTATTTTGTAGTTGTATTTAAATACATATTACATTACAAATATTTACTAATAAAACCATAAAGAAATGCAATATATCGAGTTATTTTTGACATGAAGGACCCATGAGGGTCTGTATTGTTATGTTGAACAGATTAAATGCATAACTATCTGAACACTTGCTTTTTAATTAAACCTATCTATTTTACTTTGATTGTGAAACAAGTTATTACAATTTGGACAAATCACACTCAAAGTTTTCCTGGGAAGAACCAGTACTAACCATAAGCCGAAATGGTTTCTTGCTCAAGAACACGACATGTAGCTGTGGCGGAGGATCGAACCACAACCAGCCGGGTAATCGAACTCACGACCCCTGAACTGATAATCAGATGGGCTACCGACTGAGCTAACCGGAGCCCTGCGTCATCATAAAAGAAAAACTAGTATCACAAAATAACTGTAAGAGTAAAAATTCTTCATTTTTTCAAATTTAAGAAACAAAATTTTACCACCCAAAGTTACAATTGTAACAGTATGAGAAAAATATGCAGCCAGTCCGTGACTCGAACCTGGAACCCTTCGCTTATAGGGGGAATGTTCTACCGACTGAGCTAACTGAACAGCTTGCATACATTTCTCTCCTAGTAGGTTACGAACACACCGACATATTCCCTCACAAATTTAGAATTCGCCCTGGAATTGCCATAGAAACCAGAGAATCATGTGAAAGTTTATCGGAATATACAAGTCACAGTCCCTCGTTGGGTGCCAAAATAACAGGACGAGAAAAATATGCAACCAGTCCGGGACTCGAACCCAGGGCCCTTCGCTTACAGGGTGAATGCTCTGCCGACTGAGCTAAACGAACCGCTTACAAAGATTCCTCTTCTAGTAGGTTACGAACACACTGTGACACAATCAGACCCTTTCTTTTGATACCAAAATTATAAAAATTATGCTTATTTGTTCAGGAGTTCCCTGATGATCTACTACCGATAAATCAACTATCTGTTGCTAGGAGTTATGTTTTCAAAATTAGGAAAACGCCAAATGTGCCTACCGAAATATAGACAAACACCTGCAGTCACCTCTGTTTATATATATCTGCTGCGGATCCTTCATGGCCCAGTGGTCCAAGGCGCTATGTCAGGATCACTTACCGCTCACTGCAAAGGTCATAGGTTCAAATCCTGCTCGCTCTAAAATCTTTATGTTTGTCAGTTACTTGCGGAATGACAGAGGTTTACTCAGAAAAGTTCTGATGTCTTCCTTCGCAAATAAAACTGGATATGCCATATATCACACAGAATGTGTTGGAAATAGCGTTAAATTCCATTAAAATTATCTTTCTGCTGATAAGAAGTATTTAAAAACAAACGCTGATTTAAATAAAAAGTAGTTTATTTTTTTAAATTTGAAGTGTAGCTGAGGAGCGAATTTCCAAATGTCAGCTGAAAAAAGTATGACGTTTGAATGTGTTGATGCAGCTGTTACACTATTTTTCATCCCAATGGTGGTATCTCATTAGAGTTTAAATAGCATCAAACCTACCCGCGTGTCAATTTCATGTTGATGTTTGCTCGGAACCGAGAAAACAAATAGTTTTTCCACTGAATGAAAGATTGATTGAATATTTAGCTTCATTTTATGCCATTGATGGGTATCAGATGATCAGTTAACTTCACCACTCTTTCTTGGGATCCTGGAATATTAACCACTACTCAAGCAAACCACATCTCCTCATGTAACTGATAACTTTCCCACTTGAATCAGTAATGAATGACGCAATGTCATATATTAATCATCATGGAGACTTGCCGGACGGAGATTCAAACACACAACCTTTAGTTTGGTAGTCAGACAGGCTGCCGACTGAGCTAACCGTACCTGGCCTTCCCAACCGAAATATTCATTGCAACAACTAGTGATACATCAGTGTTACTTCTTATAGTGTACATGAAGTGACTATCTCTTTTAAGCAACTACCTGTCTTGAATAGTTAGCGTCATTTGTATGCCTTTGGTGTCTAACTAAAGATCAGTTAACCTAAACACTCTTTGATTGGATCCTAGGAAGTTAACCAGTACTCGAGCATACCCGTCTCCACAAGTAATAGATAGCTTCCCGACTTGAATCTGTGGTGAGAAGCGAATGACACTTAGCCGCAATGTTATATATCAATCATCGCGGAGACTGATAGGTATCACAACTTTTGGATAGGTAGTCAGATGCGCTACCGACTGAGCTAACCGTACCCAGCTACAGGCATTTGTGTATCAATAGCATACTTTTTAAAGCAGATTGCATTCTTTTGGCGGCCACTTTTGTAATTTGTTTTGTATTCATATATTCCTATTTTTCTATAAAATGCACAGGAGTAGGCAGATTGGTTGGTTGGTACAGTTAAGAATTTGAACAGTGATATTACATGTACAGTAGTTCTAATATCATGCTATTCATTTGAATCTTTTGGATGTTTGTTTACCACATGTTTATATAAAATAATGTACAATTTGCCTGTGATGTTTGGGTACATCTCTATAGTGTAAGCTAGCACGCTTTTCTGTATGAAAAGAACTCCAGGTTTGTGTCCTGGTGGAGATCCTTGCACTCCATTCAAGTTGTACAAACTAAAACTCCATTATGCTGGTCAAAAGGATATAAATGAAGTAAAAATGAAAATGAAGACCATCTTTCTTTACCAACCAACATTTAAAGAAAGTACACAAAAAATGTAGCTGTGTTCTAGTGGCAGATCGTCCTACTCGCATGCGAAAGGTTGTGGGTTCGATTTCGTGCCAGGTCATACCAAAGACTTGAAAAGTGGTACCAGAAGCTTCCTGACTTGGCTCTCAGCAAAAAGAGGATAGTTCTTTCCTTCTTCTATCCACGCCTTTTTTCCCTTTTCCTTTTATTTCCCCGTCTCTTCTTATTACAACATTATTTCATAGAATACATTCATATAAAAAAGTTAACTGTATGTATTATATCAAATATAGTTGTAAAATGTATGTACATGTATTATGAAAAAATAAAAAAATTAAAAAAAAGAAATAAAAAAATAACGGATAGTTCTAGGTCTGGTTTGCCCAGTGTCAATTTAATGTGACTAGGTGAGGTATCATAAAGTTACATTTTTTTATTTGTAACATGATTCACCATTGTTGCAGCGCTCAGAGTACTGTCTCAAGTTGACATCGTCTCTATATGACTGAAATATTGTTGAAAGTGATGCTCAACTCCATACAACAACATCAACAACTATGCACTAACGTGTACATGGTCACTTAACACAGGTGATGATTTGTAAGATAACCCTTTACTCCATAGATACGCGTTATCCCGCACCAATTACAGAAGGCATTTGAAAACAGTGTAACGTCGTAACGAGCAATCTGAACACTTCCTTCACTGTTTTCCACTCTGTCAGTTAATATAAACATAATTCACCCAATAATTCAAAAGCCTTCTATATTAGGTGTCCAAAGGCATCTATATTAGAAGTGTCCAAAGGCGTCTATATGAAGTGAAGGTTTAATATAAAAGACAGGTATGTGTTTTTAAAGCAATGATGCTAATAGAATGTGAACATTTACACAAATAACTGAATACATATATAGACAAATATTTTGGACTCAAAACTGTTCTCAAAATGTTACATACAGAAATGGGACTAGTGAAACAGAAGAAAAGAAGGTGACAGAGAAGTACTACTAGAACTGTTTTATCTTTAATATTTATAATAAAAGCACGGTTCATTTTACTGTTTTTGCTGGTGTTTTTATATATTCAGGTAAATTAATAACAGACACTTGGTTCCTGGTGTTGGGTTGCAACTAATAGTGTAAGGTAGCACACTTTTCTATATTAAATGAACTCCAGGTTCAAATCCTGGTGGAGACCTCGACACTCTCAACCACTGTACAACCTAAACACTGAATTCTGTCATCCATAACTATAACATGAATGCTGGCGTTGTATAAAACAAACTGTACAATATTTTCTTTAAAGACTGTACCCATGTATGGTACCTTACTATGGATAATAATTGCAATATACAAATGTACTATAGGAACAGGTGGTTGACATCATCTAATGCTTCATTGAGCCACCAATAAAACATTGTTAATTGTCATTATTTTAACTGAGTATCAGTGTATGGTTTTACAACATAAAACATCTTTATAATTCTGACTTTAAATGTAAAAAAAGTCCAAAGAATGATTTTTATTACAGACAGCGATTGGGGACCAGGTGGTTGACACCGAATAATGATAAAACGAGCCATCTGTAAACTGATTAATTGCGATTATGGTTACTTATCGATTTATGCTTTAACATCTTAAACCCCTGTTAATAATTCTCACTTTGAATGTACATGTATAACAGTCAAAAAACGTTACTACATGTATACGGCAGACATTGATCACATGATTGACACCAATTTGTATTACGTTGAACAATCTATAAAGCATAAACAACATTTATTTCTGAGAATCATTTTATGCTTTTACTATTTAATACCCGTTAATATTTTATCTATGAATATATATACAACCGTCAGAAATAGTTATTATATCGCAGACCTGGATTTCAGATCAGGTGGTTGGTATAAATTTGTAATAAGGCCATTATAAATTAATTTCTAGATTATCATCCAAATTTTATTTAAAAACGGGGAGGGCGGGAGGATTTTATTTTTATTTTTTTTTTTTTTATGAAAAAAAAAAAGGATTGGGGCGACATGAAAATTAGGGGGGGGGGGGGTGATAATCTAGCAATTAATTTATTATGGCCTTACTGGATATCATTTTATACTTTTACAACGCAAAACATGCTTATACTTCTCACAAACAAAAGTATAATATACACCATTTTTTTGTTAAACTTTTACATACAATGATTTCGGATCAGGTGGTTGATACCAACTTATGCTACCTATAAGGATGAGTAATTGCGATTATGACTACTTAATATAACATGCATTTCATAATTGTGCAACCCAAAACATGTTAATAATTCTCACAACATAATGTATATATAACATTCAAAGAATGTTACATTTTTACATACAATGATTTCAGATCAAGTGGGTTGTATCAATTTATGCTACATTTATTGATGTGTTAAGGATATTTCATTATGATTATGGTTACTTAACATCATTTTATGCTTTTACAACTCAAAACCTGTTTACAATTCTCACAAAAGAATATGTATATATAACATTCAAAGAATATAATCAGACTATATCATAGATTTAAACATTGGGAGTCATATACGATTATATATATATATATATATATATATATATATATATATATATATATATATATATATATATATCCTTTTTTTTTCATTTGTAGTAGTTTATCCTTGTAACCTTTTTTTCCTTAGCCTTAAAATTACTTTACTTATGGTATTTTATTTTGCATGCGGGACGGGCCGTAACTAATGTTGGCAGGACTTGTGGCCAAACCCTCTTGCTTATATGCGTTTGTAAATGTTTATAGTTATACTACTATTGTAATGTTATTGTATGATTACAAGCAATACAAATGTTTAGACTTTAAACTATTTAAACATTATCATACGAACTTATTTACATTTTTATGTACAAATTGCATTCATATTGTATGATCACTTGCCATTTATCCATGACATGTATATACAGTTTATAATTAGAATAAATATACATGTGACGTGTTTGGCTTAATAAACGAATAAAACTAATTTAAAAAATATAATAGATAACCCTTTATGTTCATGCGTGCATGCGTGCATGTGGAAGTATTGAAGATACAAAACATTATCATTTACTGAAACTAAAACTTTGCACTGTCTTCAGAGAAACAAAATGACAGCCGCTATCCAACAATATCATAAATGAACACATATTTTATATATGTACATGAATTTATTTCCTTTACGAAAAGATGTACTAAGTATTATACAATGCCTTGGTTGCAATTTGACAACACATATATTAATATCGATGAAATTATTGATCTTGTAGATGCTATGAAACACACTTTCATATATCTATATCACATACTCTCTCTCTCTCTCTCTCTCTCTCTCTCTCTCTGTATCTTTTTTTCTTTTCCGCCAGTAAAAAGGATACAGAATACCTCTGACAAGATAACACAGTCAATGAACTCTGGAATAATGTTTAATTGTAATCAATTGTTATAATTAGCGAACACAAAACATTGTCATATCGAAAGCCGGAAATAGGAACAAGGGAGACAACTCCCGTAACAATATATCAATAGTACAACCAGCAGTTACTGCATACTGGCGTGATTTCTTCTTCTTTTTTTCTTCTTTTTATTTAAAGAAAACACTAAGTTAACTGATTATTTTACCTATTGAAAACAATATAAGATAATAGTATACACCTGTTAATTATAACTGAAATTAAAATACAGTCTTATACAAGTTATGAATCAGATATTATACTGCAGTATAGCAAAGACTAACAATGTAAAACTTATGTTCAGCAAGAAAGCACATTAGACAAATAATTGAAACAATTCAAACTTGCAATTTAGTGTATAACTATACGTGTGAACAGAGTTTGACAAAACCATAATTGTTAATTGTTAAGTAAACAAGTAGTAAGTTACTATAAGAAGTTAAGAATATCCTTAAAATTGTCTTTTTCATTAAACTACAACAACAGTCTGTGTTGACAACCTATATTACGAATCTTTCACATTTAATCTATGTCTCATAGTCTTGTAAGTACTTTGGAGGTTTACGATTACGTTTTGGTCTATCACATTGCATTAAATCACTGCCGTTAGGAAGCTGTTCTGAATCACTGGCAATGTTGCGGTCAAACTGAACTGAACTATTAGTGTTGTCATTGTCACTTATAAACTCTCCCGGGAGAATCGGATAGTCGTCTTGGTTTGAATGTAAAACATGTGTATCAATAGTTTCAGCGGGTAGAGACAATTTGACAGGTATATCAACTGGAGCAGGTGGATGATAATCAATTGGTGCGCGAATGTCATTTTCATCGTCACTATCGTTTAATTCGATGTTTTGAGTTTGTAAAGAAGGCATGTCACCTGGGACTCGAAAACATTCAGAAATTTTTATTTTATATGACGTAGCGCGTAGCTGGTTGCCCGAGAACTTTTTTATGAAACACCATTCCCCATCAACCGAGACTACTAAATAGCGGCTACGAGCCTTGGATTTGTCGCGATCAGAATACACATATACTAAGTCACCAACCGTAATACGAGACTGTTTAAGGGACATGTCACTTTTGGCTTTAGAGAGTTCACTCTTTGGGTGATTCTTTATTCTCTGTCTATGTTGGTTAATGATTATGTCTCTATCGGACACTGGAAGCTGATCATGGGTGAATTGACTTCGTTGTGTCCACAATTCTCTGGCGGACAATCCCCCTTTACGGATACGCGAGTTTAAGCGCGCGATAGCAATTGCCAATTGAAGGTCTGAGACTGGTCCTCCTCCGGGTTCTTGGCGGAGAATCTCTTCTCCAAGTTCTCTATTGGCTTTTTCAGCAACAGGATTTTTGTTAATGTTTTTTACACGGCCAATCTCAATAGAAATACGAAGTTTTTTTAGCAAGTCATCATCTCTTAAGCTCACAAAGCCCGGTGCTGGGTCGACTCTGATTACAGCATGAGGGCCGTCCAACGGATGTAGGTCTATAGTTAATAACGCGATGCCATCTCGGAGTGTGTCACGTTTTTCATCTTTTATGATGCACGCGGTAGTAAATGAGGTTACAGATTCACGAAGAACTAGTATCAGTTGTCGATTGCGTTTAATAACGTCCGCAGCAAAGGAAACGCCGACCATTTCGGGAGGATCTTCTGATGACTAAGGTTTTCGGAAACTTTTGTAATGAAGCACAAATGTGACACGATTCGCTTACTATACTTATTACTCTATTCATATCAAGTCCATAAAAGTGTCGTTTCATTACCAACTGAAGTTGATGATTGGTTGGGTGGTCTAATTTAATATGAAGTGCTGTTGCAAGACCATCGAGCACGGGTCGCGGAACCACAATAGCCTCTGTAGACTGTAAAAGCGGATCATTACGGCGCACAATTAAAACGCCGTCTTTGGCAATGGAAACAACGTTCAGATATCTCTTTACATCTTTGATGTTGGTAAGTTTCTTTGATGGCCGAGTGCCTTGTTTAAGGTGGGCATGTGTGCGACGAAGATCTGGGCAATCTGACTGAATGTCGGTCCATGCAGATCTAGTAGTAAATGGTAGACGTGTCATATTATCAACGACATCTTCGACATGTATTGACCTTACAACTGAGTCTTCGGTTTGTATAATAAAACAACAGATCTGACATCGTGGTTCATTGCAGTCTGGTGCATTTCGACTAGAGAAATCTGACGGAACATTTGCAGAGCCTGCAAGATGTCTAACATTTACTAGATATCTACTGACAGTGGATAAGAATGACGTGACACGTGGACTGGCTGAGAACTCTCCGCGACACAGCTTTTCTATGGATTGAACACATGGCTGGCTGTCAGTTAGAACACATGCTTGGAGTTTTGATTGAATGATGAATGGACTAAAATGTTTTAATGCGGCTGCGATACACAATGCCTCTATCTCGCAAGGTAGCCAAGTCACCTGATGCTTTCTCAATTTGGCACTGAAAAACCCAGCTAGCTGTAACTTATCTTTCCGCGTTACATATAAAGTCGCCCCGATTCCATGTTTGGTGACAGAGCCATCAGTGACTATCCACAATTGGTCTGAAGGTCTTGGAAGAACAATAGATTTGTGAGTAGCCAGGGCCATTTGTGCATCGGAGAAATGTTTGTACAAGTTATCAGTCCAAACTACTTTGTCATTCGACTGCTGGCCAGCTATCGCGTTGTCTAATGGAGATAATAACTGCGAACATCTCTGTAAAACACGGCCAAGTACTTTGTAAGCGCCTATAAAGGACCTCAAACCACGTACAGTATCTGGAGGTGGACAATTTGATAACACCGCAATCCTGTGGGGGCTTGCAGTAAGACTTCCTTGTGACCAAATCCATCCAAGGATAGTTGTCGATTTTGGACAGATAACAGTCTTGGTGGGTGACAATCGTAGACTAGCTTGTTTTAATGCTCGAAGTACGCGTTTCCAATTTGTCAGCAGCTGTTCAGGTGAGTCAGCACCACAATATAAATCATCTGCTAGCTTTGCTACGATACCGTCTTGAAGGCAATCACCAAGCACCCGACACATGCGTTCTTCAAGGGCGGTTTTTTGATCCCGGCATTCCCATAGCACATCTTGAATAAACTCTTACTCCGCGAAACGGTGTTGCTACCCCACAATACTTCATTGAGGACTTCTTAAGCGGTATTTGGTAAAACGCGCTGGTAAGATCTGATACAATGATGTATTTCCATTGTGCGATGCTTCGTAGTGTCGAGTCCACATCGGGCATCAATGAAGGCTGAGGTTTGCTATACCGCCCAACATCCGCAAATGCAGTCACAAGTCGAAAACCGCCTTTAGGTTTCTTCACAAGGAATTTCTCTCTCTCTCTCTTTCTCTGTATATTTTCTCTCTCTCTCTCTCTCTCTCTCTCTCTCTCTCTCTCTCTCTCTCTGTATGTACAGGAATGCTTTTAAAACATGTCACCAGCTAACCATTACTATTATATAGCACCTAATGTAACAAGGAAACAGATACATATAAGCTATTATAGCTTTCTTCGGAATCCTCTTCACTTGTTACGTATTGTGTCTATTAAATGCACGACTACCATGTATATATTGGGAATAAAATAATGTTTAAACTAACCTCTGCCGTTCTATTCAAGGTCCTATATAAGACCTCTAGTTCCTTACTCTACTAAACTAGTTAAAGATAGAATTAGGAGTTGTTTATAACCCTCTTTAGTTTAAAATGTATTAAAATATATAGATAAAAGCATTCTACAGTTTTTATAAAGTAGTGTTTATTTCACATACACAGTATTTTCCTGTCATGTCCATGATAGATAATTTACAGTCTATTTACCGTCCTTGAATTGGATCGACATAAAAACAGGTGGTATTTATAGACTTGTTTTTAATCTACTTTATTTCATAAGACTGTACGTGACACGTAACACAGAAAGGTAGTTGTTTACACAACACTCACCTGTGTCTGGGTTTGAAGATAGGACGCCAAAATCGATGGTTTATTTATAAACTCGAATCAGAAGTTTCTTAGAATTGAGTTCATAAATTATCACCGTGACCACTCACGGTTACATTTTCTATATGACTCCAGTGTATCCAAAACATATTACAGTGGAAAAACAGCACCTGCAGCACGAGCTTAGTCTCAAATTCTTCACTGGTTCAATATAGATATGTAATTGTCTAGTGACCAATGATTTTTTTAATTCAGTGGTTTTGTGGTACCTTTCAGTTTCGAGGTAGGTGTCTACTATTCGTTCATCGGTTCGAGCCCTCCATAGAATTGCCTAAAAATCTAATATCATCATCAGATTGTCAACGGTGAATTCCAAATTACTGACAATTTAACACATGGTAAGATATGATAAATCACTGCAATATAAAGTTTGAAAAAAAATACAAAGAGAACTACAATTTTACTTCTACCTCCTTTATCTTGTAGGTAACAGTGATGCGAATCCATAACGTCCATGGTTTAATGCAAATGTTATATTATAGGAAATCAGTTGAATTTATTGGGAAAATACGTGACTCACTCTAACGATGACCAGTTAACCCCTCCCACCGCCCAGTAGTGCATAGAGTTGGAAACATTGGTTTTAAATTAAATTAGTTGTACACAGCATGACAATGCATTTATTTATCCGTTTTATGAAGGACTTAAATGTAGAGAAGGAAAATCAACTGATTTAGATGATATGAACGCTCGCGTATTCACAATAAATCTCGCGAAATCTTGTTTTTTAAATATTCTAACTTCAGTTCATCTCAGAAATACAAATCAAAATTCTTTATTTGTACAATGGAATTCTCTACAAAACAAGATGATTCCCATCAAATTGCGTTTAAAATTGTTGAAGTACTTTTAAATATAAAATGTGTATACTGCAACTAATAATTAAGGAAAGTAGACCTACTTGTATTTTTATTTCAAACTACAACATATTAAATTGAAGATCATTTTGCGTGTTTAAAACAGTATACGACATACACCTTACATTTTATGTAAAAGAAATCAGTTGTCTGTGAAATTTGAATGACCAAGGCCCAAGCATACAAGACCCTCGTTCGACCAACGCTCAAGTACGCCTCCACAACATGGGATCCATACACTCAAGTCTGCGTACAGCAACTACAGGCAGTCCAACGTAGGGCGGCACGCTTCGTCAAGGGAGCCTAGCGAACAACAAGCAGCACTTTCCAGATGGTGACAGACCTTGGTTGGCATCTATCCAACATAGACGGCAGCAGGCCAAACTGATCATGATGTATAGGATCATCTATGACCATCTCGGCATCCCCGCGATACCGTATATCCACATCGCCACTGTAGCAACCAGAGGTCATGCAATCAGATACGTTGTATTCTGCGTCAGAACGGACTATCTTCGCCCATCCTTCTTCTACTCGGCTACGGCTGTGGAACCAGCTACCAGAGCACCTGGTCACGTCGTCCAGCCTGGAGGCAATCAAGAGGGGACTTGTGCAGTATTAAAAGGCCTACCCCACACAGCACGACGTTTAATTTCTTGTTAAACCTGCACTACAAATTCGCGCCTCACATCATTCTTGTGCAGTCAGAAATGTACGACAATGCCCCAGAGTTGGGCCCTGTACATTATTGGAAGAAGGATTAATTTGCAAAATTATTGATTCTTCGCATTCTAGTTTAACAGTATATTTAGTAGAGAGATGAGAGTTTCCTATCCTTCAATATAAGTCCTTGGTTTTATTTACTTTTAGACAATGCTGGTCATGACGCAATCCAGCCTCTAATGGCGAGTTACTAGTAAGCCACTTCCATGTTATCCGCAAACAGTCCGCTGTTTGAGGCAATGTCATACCGACTGTCGCTTATGAAGAGGTCATGACCCCCGAATTCTACAGGACCACTGCAATACTTCTTTCTTTCTTGAACAATTGCCTGTAAACGACGACAATGTCCTATATATTTCTGTCAAATCCTCGACGACGGAGAAGAAACACTCCTTTTCTTATCTCTTACTTAATTATTTTTTTTTTTTTTTATTTATCTCTTCATTTCTTTGATTATTGATTTACCTCCTATTGAATGTCATAATTGCCATTTTGATTCTTATAATATTTGTATATTGAAGGGGAGTGCCGTAACTAAGGTTGCTAGAACTTGTGGTCCAACCCGTTTGCTATGTGAATAGTGTGCAATAAAAATATGTTTAAACCAGAAGAATCACTAGGGTCTATGCATTGCAGCTGTCAACCCTCTGTTTGATTGCAAAAAAAGGTGCATATATGCGAGATCTACAGCTTCCAGTTTTATCCCAATATAGATTTTTCTGCAATGAATGTAGTTCAGAACATGAAATAACGTCTTTTTACATGCCATGTTTCATGCATTATGCGACGAAATGATGTAAGCAATTTTCAAAGAACTGTTCACTGCTAACTTTAGTACTTGAAAGTCAATTTCCGGTGCGCATGCGTGAAGGACGTTACACGTTTCCTGCTTTTCATACCGGCAGATATTTATCGCACAGAGAAGAACGATGGTGTTGGATATTGAATTGTTTCGTGGCGACAAAGGCCAGGATCCGAACAAGATCAGAGAAAACCAGGCTAAGAGATTTAAAGACGTTACATTAGTTGATCGGGTTGTTAACCATGATACTGAATGGCGTAAAGGTGAGTTGGTGTGCAAGTCTCGGTACTGACTAATTCCGGACGGTAGAACTTCGGATAGGCTGATGCAATCATGCTGCAACTATAGAATAAATTTATTTTGAAAATTAAAACACACGTTGATAATGATTAATTTTAAACTAAATAGAGGCCAAAATATTTAAACATATTTTTACCGATAGTTGCAGTAACCAAAAAAATTTTAAATTTTTTTTTTTTTTTCACAATTGAACTTTAATATCAAACCCGTCAGTGTCAAGTCTCACACATTCATTGTGAGAGTCATACTTTTGACCACAAATCACGCTTTTCTGCTCAGCCTAACCTCGCGCATATTTGAAAATATAAATTTAATGTAGCTTATAAGTCTTACCGGTAACCTGATATTGGGGTTATTTTACCTTTGAATATTGTTTATATTTCGTAATTTGTGTTCAGCGTCGTAAGGAGTGGACAATCAAGATCTTATGATGCGATATGCATAATACACTTGCAGATATACACAATTATTTTGTTTGCATATCTGGACCAGTATAGTTAATTTTTTCCGAAATCAATCTGAAGTTGAATTGAGTCAATTTATTACTGGCTATCATAAATAAAAATGAAGTAAGTTTTACAGTAAAACCAAGGAAAATTCACCATGAAGCCACTCCAGACCCCAATTCACTCTGAAACACCATTAGAGCTCTGCAATATAATAGGGTGATTTTGATTTATTTTATTAAAATTGTGGTGAAAATTAAAAATAACAATAAATATTACGTTTTAATGATGGTTATTGTAATAACTGCATATCCAGGTAGCATGTAGACAGATCTGCAGGGTCATCCTTAAAAAGTAAATTGATTGCCGTGCTCCTACCTACTCACTTATATTTGCAGCTACCCAAACTTTTTTATTGACTTTCAAAGCGTTTATTTTTTTTTCATGATTTCTGTCTATTTTTTCTTTAAAATGACTATGTAAAATCAAAATTTGGCCAAAAAATTTTTACCTACCTACTTACCCACATGAATAATACTTGGCCGGAGCACAGCAAATCGATATTTTTTTAAGGATGGTCACCGTCTAGTTTATAATCTTGTTGACTGAAAACACAAAATTTTGTCTGTTCAACAACATAGTTAAACTCAATCAGTGTATATTTTTTTACAGCAAGGTACAGGGCAGATTTACTCAATAAATTGAAGAATGTGTGCAGCAAGGCTATTGGTGAGAAAATGAAGGTGAGTTTATGTGATTTGCATTTTCTTTCTGATAACAATGGGTCTCTGTGGCTGAGATTTTAGGATGCTGTCTCAAGGTCACTTACCTAGCCTGGAAAAGCATTACAGTCAAACCTAGGTAAGAGGTCACCTCTATTGGGCTGCCACTTGTCTTAAGCATTTCCCACTCCTATGCTTTCAGAGCAAATTAACCTGTATTAAATAACAACCTGTCTTAAAAGGCCATGCTCTCTCACTGACTGGCTGCTTAAGACAGGTTTGACCTTATACCTAGTAAAATTAAACCTTAATTTTTCTGCAAAATTTTATGTTGTCTATTTTACTAATACTTTATTTTTAACAAATGTGAATTTTGTTTAATCAATTTTATATTTTTTTCATTAATACAATATCATCGAAGTGTACATGTTATGATGTGCAGCAAGAAATAATATCATGTTAGGTAAATATATTATGTTTTCAACAATGAAGGTATTATTGATACCAGACAATATTATTGTGTAGTAAGAATCCTTCATAATAAAAACAACTAATTAAATGCAAAATATGCGTCCGTAAACAATTGACATTTTCAACTTCTCAAAAAGTTGAATCATAATGAAATGATGTATGCAGCTTTGGTACCTAAGGATAAAGGATAAAAGTTGAAAACCTTCTCAATATAGGAATCACTGGGAAACAAATGACAGGGTTTTTCATCTGAAAATTGGGAAGAGGCCTTGGCCTTTCAGATTGGGAAATTCACGCACGATAATTGCCCATTTTGGGAAAAGGGAATTTTATTGGAAGATGGACTGTGTATAAATTTGAACAGTATTTTCAACTAAGTAATTTAATATTTTGTTTGTCGAACATAAAATGTCATATTTGCAATGCAATTACAGTGCCATGTCTTTCTGGTTCACATTGAATGGTAGAATCTGTTACAGCAGGAGGAAAGTTCAAATTAATGGGCTTTTCTTCAGTGTTGGACATATTACTGCAGCTTGGGGCAGTGTCATTGTCAGTGCCAGTGGCCTCCTGGGTAGCTGTTGATTGATTTATGATAGTTTCAGCCTCAAGTTCACGTTTTTTACACCACACTCAAACAACGTTTTTTGACTTCCCTTTGAAAGAGTCTGACGTTTAATGGACTTACTATAATATTTCCCATTGTGTGACATTTTTAATCAGAGAAAATCAACTGGAGGTAAACATCGTTTAAAACCCCCGAATAATTTACCTCCCTTGTAGTCTAGATCATTGGCGACGCAAACTTTTCTCCTTCGCATAATTATCGTTCATTATGAGGCGAATGTGTTAGAGAGGCCCCGCTCCCTTGTGAAAAGCATAGACTTAATCCCAAACCACCGAATATTAAAGATTAGACTAGTTACACGTAACCCGCATGTACCATTGCCACGCTATAGGTGTTTTTAGGCTTATAACGCTATACAGACCATTGTTTCCAGCGGAAATGTTGAAATGTAAACAAAATGTCAAGATTTTGGGAAATCTTAACTGGCTTTTCTCTGTTTCTCTGCCACAGTTGGGAAAAAATAACCCATTTTCAATTAGTAGGTGGCCGAATATCAGTCTCTGTTATACAAGGATGAAAAGCTCTGAATGGTGAGCATGATTACGGATATATATGTGTCCTTTATAAAAATTGTGAATTACATATTCCTGAGTTCGGCCCTGGAAGTTTGGCCTACTTTACTAAATCTATAAGACCGCGGCATGGTCTAGTGGTAGAGCGTCCGCCTCGCATGCGGAAGGTCGTGGGTTCAATCCCCGGCCGGGTCATACCAAAGACTTTAAAATGGTACTAGAAGCTTCCTCGCTTGACGCTCAGCATTTAGAGGAGAGTTCTTTGTCTGGTCAGCCTGGTGTCAGTATAATGTGACTGGGTGGGGTATCATACCATGTGTCTGCGGCATAATATTCCAGTGTGACAGCGCTTAGAATACTGTCTCAAGTAGACACCGTCGCGATATGACTGAAAAATTGTTGAAAGCGACGCTTAACACCATACAACAACTAAATCTATATAATAGAAATTGACACAAAAAATTATTTCTTATGACTGAATAGATTTGTGTGAATGTTTTTAGCTCACCGGGAAAAATGTCCAGGAGAGCTATTGCCATGACCCCTGTGTCGTCTGTGGACACCTAGGTTAAACTTTTGCATTTAGTTGCGTTTATGTTTTGGTGTTTGCCTCCAACCTCAATCTTTGCATCGGTGGTGAGTTTTATCCCATAGGTGAGCTTTGTTGTCTTCTGACAACTTTTGTTTGGAAAATCAGGTGACCGTTAAGACCCATGCATCTCTTTTTTCTTATTTCACAATTCAAACATGAAAATGCTTTCAAAATGTTCATAATACATCAATAATGTTATTCAAAAAAAAAATGAGCATTATAAAAAGGAAAATGCATTTTTAATGAAGAAACACTGATTATTTATAACCACCATTATGCGACTACCTCACGGAAGCACATCCTGTGTCCAACGGTGGTACTATGCCTATAGGGCAAAATTGGAGGACTCCCTGATTTTTTCTCTAAATATCAGACCTAGCTTGGTCCTTGAAAATATAAGATTGTTGGTTACTTACTGGGATTCATTTGAGGTCTTCCTCCACCAATAACACTGGGTGACATGCTGTACAAGTTCAACCTGTAAAGTAAAATGGTGAAACACATTCTCAACATAGTTCTTAATCAGTACAAGTTCAACCTGTAAAGTGAAATAGTGTAAAACCCATTTTCAACATAGTTCTTAATCATGAACAAAAAAATTGTATGAATGATTTTATTCAAATAAAACTATAATGATTATAATTAATTTTATTTTGAAGTGTGTTGCAAACAATATTGTGTTTGATAATTGTTTTATTAACAAATACACAATTTCACCTAAGTTCCTTTTTACTGATAACACTTAAAAAACATTTTTAAAACAGATTTGTGGGGATGGTTATGAGGGGGAGTTCTTATTTAGGGGAATATGGTAGGGGGGAAAGCAAGATGAATTGGTTCAATAAAAATGTTATTATGTTTACACATTCTTTAACATATTACAATACTAACACAGTCTTCAACAGGTATGCTGATGATTTCTTCTTCGCATTTGATTTGTAAGGTACATTCAAAAAAACTTGCACTGAATGTCTCCTTCGATCTTTTGTTTTATTGCTGTATTATAGAAAACCAAAACAAATAGACCCTGTGCATGTTTACATTCGTATGAATAGTTTTTTTGCTGTTCAAGGTCTCTTGCTTGTCAAGGTCTCTCCTTTTGAGATAAAACCATTATCTAAACCAGGAAGTGTGATAGTCGTGTAAACAGTAAACAATATAAGTAGCAAGATATATCTGTATTTTATTTTTAAAATTGCGTTATACAGTTTTTCTGGGAAGGCCATTTTTGAAAAATCAAGCCCTATACTAAAACTGTTATACTTTCAGTGTTGTAACCCCTGTGGTTCCTAAACTTGAATTGGATCCAATGTCTGCAAGGGGGATTTCTGATTTCTCCAAACCACATAATTTGTCATTTATTAGCCTACCTGAGCTGAAGGCTCACAGGTGAGCTTTTGTGATCACCTGGTGTCCGTCGTCTGTCATCCATCGTTAACTTTTAGCTTCTAACTTCTCCTTATTATACCACTGGGCCAATTTTGATATTACATCACAGAAATGTTCCTTGGGTGACCCTCTACCAAGTTTGTTCAAGCCATCTTGATTCATCAAAAAACATCACCGCCAGGGGGCAGGGCAAGTTTAATTAGTCAAAATTTAAAAAATCTTCTTGTCAGAAACTACTGGCTCGATTTTAAAATAATTTCACAGAAGTGTTCCTTTTTTAAACCATAGTGATTCGTCAAAAAACATGGCGGCCAGGGGGTGGGGTTAGTTTACTATATGAGC
Organism: Panopea generosa; assembly: GCA_029582155.1. Lineage (NCBI taxonomy): Eukaryota > Metazoa > Mollusca > Bivalvia > Adapedonta > Hiatellidae > Panopea > Panopea generosa. The sequence continues at coordinate 14,461,180 of CM055903.1, read as the reverse complement.
TATAGTAAAAACTTAAGTTGGGTGACTCAAGGTCAGTCAGGTGAGGGATATAGGGCCATCTTGGCCCTCTTGTTTATATTTCTATGCCCCCCCCCCCCCCTCCCCCCCCCCAAATTTTTTGAGGTGGCATATAGTTATCGCAGCGTCCATCCTTCCTTCCGTCTGGTATTTAGTGTACGGCCTGTAACTTTGTCATGCATAGATGAATTTTAATGATACTTGCTAAAATGATCAACATAACATGACGATGTGTCGCGAGTAAGACCCACACCCGTACCTCAAAGGTTAAGGTCACAATTTGAGTTTGTTTGACAACACTTTGAGTTTGTGTGAGATTTGATTTAGTGTCCGGCCTGTAACTTTGTCATGCATAGATGAATTTTAATAATACTTGCTACAAATGATCAACATAACATGACGACATGTCGCGAGTAAGACCCATACCTCAAATGTCAAGGTCACACTTTGAGTTTGTTTGACAACACTTTCAGTCTGTTTGAGATTTCGTGTCTGGCTTGTAACTTTGTCGTGAATAGATGGATTCTGTTAATACTAGCTACAAATGATCAACATAACATGATGATGTGTTGCGCGTTACACCCAGAATCCCACTTCAAAGGTCAAGGTCACAATTTAACTTTGTTTGATGACACTTTCAGTCTGATTGAGATTTCGTGTCCGGTCTGAAACTTCATCACTTATGGATAAAAAATTTAAAAACACTTGGCTCAGTTCATCAGCATGACTTTACAACATGTCACGTGTAAGACCCACATGCGTACCTCAAAGGTCAAGGTCACACTTTGAGTTTGTTAGACAACACTTTCAGTCTGTGTGAGATATTTGTCCAGTCTGTAACTTTAACATCTATGGATAAATTTAAAAAAAAACACTTGGCTCAGTTGATCAAAATGACCTAATTAACTGTCGCATGTAAAACCCAAAACCTTTCCTCAAAGGTCAAGGTCACACTTTCAATTTGTTTGATATTGTGTGTCTGGTCTGTGACTTTGTCTTAAACTTGGCTCAATTTATCAAGATGACATGACAACGTGTCATAAGTAAGACCTAGACCCGTACCTTAATGGTCAAGGTCACACTTTGAGTATGTATGACAACACTTTGAATCTGTTTGAGATTTCAAGTCTGTCCTTTAACTTTATCATACATGGATGGATTTCAAAAACACTTGGCTCAATTTATCAATTGATCATCAATTGATCTGTAACTTACATTTAGGGATTTTAAAATAGCTTGACACAGGTGATCAGCATGTCATGATAATGTTTCACCTGCATTTAACTGATGAAATATCCAGACCATTACATCAGATGTCAAGGTCAAGGTTACACAAAGGTCAAGGTCATGCTTTAATGTAAAAAAAACATGAAATTGCATGTCTAGTCTGAAACATCAGTCCATTACTCTTGATATTCATGGATACATCGCTACCTATGATATCATATATTGTTATTTTTCACAGACCATTATGGGGGCATGCGACACTTAACAGTGACATTTTGTTTAATGGGGTTTACTGCCAGTATGAATACATACCAGGTTATAAATGGCATATATCCAGTATTATTGGTGGAGGAATAACTGAGAATGAACCCGGGTAGAATCACCATTCTTCCGCAAGTAAGCTGGCAACTTTCTTACATAAAGTTTTTGGACTGAGATGGACTCCAACCCATGACCTCGGTAAAGAGAGCTTAGTGGTCATTAAACAATATCACCTGAGAACATTCAGCCATGGAGGGCTCTGTTCAGAATTATATCAGTAATTATCACATTGAATGACTCACATGATTGTAGCTAAAGGTAACTACATAAGTTATGATAAGCAAAGATAACAGACTTACATACTGTTTAAAAAATTACAGATAGAGTAAATAAGAGTTTAACGGGGGTTTAACACATTTCAGGTTATATATGGCATATCCAGTTTTATTGGTGGAGGAGCCGGGCCCGATAAGCTTAGTCGATTACGCGTCTGACTATCAATCCAGGGGTTGTGTGTTCGAATCCCTCGCCCGGCAACAGTCTCCGTGATGATTGATATACCACATTGTGTCTCATTATCATTCGTCTCTCACCGCTGATTCAAGTAGGAAAGTTATCAGTTACTTGCGGATGACGGGGTGTGCTCGATACTGGTTAATCCCAGGAAACAGTGGTTAGGTTAACTGATCGTCTGTTAGCCCTCGATGACATTAAAATGACGATAAATATTCAATCAATCATATTGGTGGAGGAAGACCTTAGAGTGAATCTGAATAGAACCACTTTCCTTCTGCAATTAACTGGCATACTTTCTCACATAAAGATTTTGGGCTTTAGGATTGGATCTTCTGTTTGACCTTATGCCTCTCATAAAACAACTCGCAGTACTGGCTCTACCCTGGAAGCAGACTTGAGAGCAATTAATGTAAGCTCTGAGTTTTCATTGCAATCAAACTAAAATAAATTCGTATAAACAAACTATTGTTGCACTCTTGTTGTTTTTTTTTTAACGAAATGTATTTCTATTACACAGAAAAAGGAGCCTGTTGGTGATGATGACGCACTTCCAGCTGATATTGAAAAGAATCTAGAAGACATCAACCAGGAAAAACTAGCTGTAAGCTCGTCATCACAGTACAATTATTGGTTTTAACATACAAGGATAGTTAACACTTGATGTAAAATCATCACCATCATTGTGCTTAATATGCGAAATAAGTATACTCTAGCTTTTGAAGGCTTTTCATGAAACTTTAGACAGAGCTTGAGCACCCAACTGAGAGGATGTGCAGAACCCACATTCCAACCATGTGGGTTCATGGTAAAGGTCGTAATTAAGGTCATTTTGAAGGATATTCATGGAACTTCAATCATAATGTTCATCTCATCGAGACTATGTTTAAACTTCAGAATCCTTTATTTGTGTCGCCATTAAAAATAATCACATAGTAAATCATTTACACACATTATAATGTTGACTAAATATGCATTGGTCCAAAATTTATACTGAATTGTTTTGATATTGTATTCTAGACAAATAATTCTCCAGCTCTCTTTTTGCATTTACTTATTTACAAAGTGTACAACTTTTGAACGCCATCATACCTTTTTGAAAGGGGAAAAAGGACACCTTAATAAAAGAATTTTTTTTTTTAGAAATGAGCATGGATTGAATCCACAACAATTTGCGTAATGAGCAGCATTGCTAACCACTAACTAAAAAACCTTATTTGAAAAAATTGTCATATTTTAGACCAGTATTAAAGGTTCTTGGCATGATGTCTTAATTTAATTTTTTTGTGTAACCAGGTGTTGACAGTTTGCCAGATTAAGAAATTACGTATCATCATTGATGACGAAACCAAGAAAAATGATGCTGCCTTGTTGACACATGAAAAAGAACGAGGGGAAGCTCTGAAAGAGGTTGGGAATGTTCTCCATGAGTCCTGTATTGTCTCAAATGATGAGGTACGTAAAAATAAAGAGGTCAAATAAGAAATGAGATATGCATTGTGCTAGTTTTTAAAGAAGTACAATATCTCATTATTAGTAATCTAACTTAATTGTGCATGTCCATATTCCAGAAACCTATGGCAATATTTAACATGGTGTTTCAGTCCATATGCAAGTTAACAGGCAGGGCAGTCGAACCCTGGATGGTACATGGACCTGTGTGAAGCTAAGGTCCATATAACTGTCTAGGTCAAACTATCCAGTCGGTAAACTAACATTTAGATCGAAACACAGTGTATTATTTGTTGTATTATACCAAATAACACATTACTGAAATAATAACAAATTCATTGATCCAGGAATAACACACAGTTTGCTTGTATAGTGAAATACTTGCCCATTTTGTATATTGGATTGAATGATATCATTCAAAGTTTTGTACTGGACCTGACCTAGTCCATGGATGCTGTACTAATATATTGGCCAGATTTATATGTCACATGCCTTGCTTCCTGAATACAAGAGTTACTTGTACAATTTTTTTTTTTTTTAAATGAGTACTGAGCACCATATATTTATATTTCTCTTTTAAGGATGAAAATGGGATAGAGCGAACATTTGGAGACTGTGAAACAAAGAAGAAGTACTCGCATGTTGACTTAATTGCAATGATAGACGGTGTTGATGATGTACGCGGGTCTGCAGTTGCAGGCGGTCGAGGATACTATCTTAAGGTGACATGCCATTCACATAAGCCTGTCAGAACCCCACTGTGCAGGAATTAACAAATTGTCTATTTTCTTTTTTCACTCATGGGTGCTCGTGAACAATAAAATTCATTCCGTCTAGCAAAGACGATGGAATTTGTTTGAATATTTAGCATCATTTTTATGCCATCGAGAACTAACAGACGATCAGATAACCAGTCCTCGAGCACACCCATCTTTGAAAGTAACTGATAACTTTCTCAATTGAATCGGCAGTGAGAGATAAGTTATAATGAGATGCAATGTCGTATATCAATCATCAATGGAGACTGACCAGGTGGGGTTTGAATTAACGACCCTTGAATTGATAGTCAGATGCACTACCGTCTCGGCTAACGGAGTTCGACTATGACAATATGATCTCAATGATATAATTATGTTCCACTTCTGTTTCAACTCATCATACACTTTGAAAAGCAATAATAATGGGTTCCTATATTTACCTTTAACCCTTTACTCCATAGATATGCGTTTTCCCGCACCAATCACAGAAGGTGTTTGAAAACAATGCAGAAAGAGTTACGAGCAATCTGAACACTTCCTGCACTGTTTTCCACTCTGTCCATAATTCACCCAATAATGTGTCTATATGAATATAAAGGGTTATATAGGCAACAATGTCCACTGGTCCTTGTAATATGAGTCGGAGATGTTTAAAGGCAGTATTTGCTACATTGATGTTGCCAAACCTGGGCCTATTTTTGGGAGTTTATTATTACCAGTATACTTACCTATTCTATGCTATATACTTATCTATATTATATACCTTTGATACCTTCCACCAGGGTCCAGCAGTTTTCCTGGAGCAAGCTCTTATAAATACAGCCATGAACATTCTCCACAGCAAAGGTTACACTCCCCTGTACACACCATTCTTCATGAGGAAGGAGGTGATGAAGGAGGTCGCACAGCTGTCGCAGTTTGATGAAGAATTGTATAAGGTGAGTATATCTGTTTTGTTCCTTTTTTTAATTTCCCCGGTGACCTGGTGATTTTGAATGCCTGGATTATTTTTCACCTCTGAGGTCATGGGTGGAGTTGAAACTAAGCTTAGTCAGAAGATGGGTGGTAATGTTTGCTTGTTCTTGACGTAAAGTGGTGGGTTTTTAACATGATTTGTGTATGCCAGGTGACATCTAACATTACAGTAGAACTGGTTACATGACCTGTAATATGTTAAAACCAATTAAATTGAATTCTTGGCTATTCATTAAGTACATTTTATGAGTTGAGATTGCTGGTAGAGATACCTTTTTGAAACCTGTAAAAAAATTAAAATTGAATTGCATTAGGAGTTTGAGAGTTCTGCTTTTCAATAGTGACAAGTATAATAATTTTTCACCTATTAATTTAATTAATAAAATGGTTAATAAGTACTTTTGTAAGATTCTATAGTTGTTTTTTATCCGCACAAGGATACTAATGTTATTGCACAACTCTTCTATGCATCTGTTACATCTTCAAAACAAATCAAAATTTTAACTACTCGCCCATCTCGTTTTTCTGGAATTTTGAGTATACATGTATTATATAATCTACTTAAGTTGGGTGACTCAAGGTCAGTCAGGTGGGCGATATAGGGTCATATTGGCCCTCTTGTTTCTCTAAACCCGCATGACAGAATTTCACCAATTTGGTGTGAAGCATTCCTACATAAAGCTCTCTCAAGTTTGTTTAAGTTATGATCCTGGGGTCAAATATGAGCAAGCCACAGGGGGCTTATCAGTTTATCAGTTCTACTGGCCAAAGACAGGAAGTGCTTATGCAGTCGTCCATTGTCCGTCATCTGTCATCAATTGTCTGTTGTCTTTTAGCAGCACTTTCTCTGAAACCACTAGGCCAGTTATACTAGAACTTCATATGGATGTTTCTTAGTGTGTGAGACTCTACACAAGATTTTTTTTTTATCTAAAATTTAAAATGGCCACCATATCAAAAATAGCAGAAAACATTAAAAATATTTTTTTCATGAACCGCCCACATATTTTAAAAATATTTAATTAGAATTGATCACCGAGAAATTGTTATTTCAGATTTGCATGAATGGTGTCACTTTGGTTAAAGATACCTACCATCGAATTTCATTAAAGGGTTCTACCGGTATATGTTTTTTGCGTTAATTTTTTTACTTTTCAATGCCAGGTGATAGGTAAAGGCAGTGAAAAGGAGGATGATGGAAGCTTAGATGAGAAATATTTAATCGCCACCTCCGAACAACCTATTGCAGCTTACCATCGTGATGAGTGGGTGCCCACGGAGTCATTACCCATCAAATACTGTGGGTACTCAACGTGTTTCAGGCAGGAAGTGGGCTCCCACGGCAGAGACACAAGAGGGATCTTCCGTGTACATCAGTTTGAAAAGGTAACTTGTGTGTTCAGGATGTATTAAAAACATCAATATCTTGTCAAGCATGTCAATGTAGTGAAGACCTCAGCGTAGACTAAAAGGTTGACAGTCTGTCTTGTATTGTAGAGTAAGCTTGTCTGAACTAGAATTATATTTTCATATGTACTCGTAAAACGTACTTCTAAATTGACGGCATCGGTGGTGTAGTGTTAGAGTGTCTGCCTCGCATACTGAAGGTTGTGGGTCTCATCTTGGCAGGGTCGGTCCAGTGTCTGTATAATTTGACCAGGTTGCGTGTCTGTGGATTGAGACTCTAGAGTGATAATTCTTAGAATACTGTCGCGATATGACTCAACTTTTTTTAATTAATGCCAAACATATAAATGAAACTTGCATCTAAAGGATAGCTCTAGGACTGGTGAAAAAAGTGTTGGTATGTGACTGCCATGTGATTGCTACATACATTATTCATGGTCAATAAGATTTTGTGATTTTTAATGGAGCTGATATTCATATTAAAACAGTGATGCTAAGGGTTTGAATCTCATATTCATGATTGATACTTTGCCTTATAATTCACTACTAGATAATTGTTTTTTCAAAACAAAAATACTGAATGTTTGTCTTCTATGAAAAAAGTGACATCATATTAGCATTTTAGGAGAGCATGATATTTTATCTCGACCCTGGGGTAGAGATAGAAATATCTAATGGGTGAAACAATATCCTTGTAATTATGTTATGCAAGGAAATAGTGTTTTGACTGAAAGGTAGAAATATTAGATGATGTAATCTTTTGATTATCATATTGGTAATCTTCCTCATGTTGTTTTTTGTCTATTGAAGGTTGAACAGTTTGTGCTGACATCACCACATGACGACGAGTCGTGGAAGATGATGGATGAAATGATCAACAATGCAGAAGAGTTTAACAAACTTCTCGGTATTCCATACAGAATAGTGAACATTGTGTCGGGTAAGTACATCTGCTGTCTATAACAACAAAACATAGTTGCATATCTATATCTGTTACACAAAGCACAGAAAAGGTCCTATAAACATGTCAATCTCTACCTTACAAACATGTAAATCTCCACCTAAAAATGTGCATAACTCCACCTTAGAAATACGTGCAACTCAACCTTAGACATGTATGTGTAAAATGCCACCTTAGAAACATGTGATAATTTATTTTATGTATTATTTCAATCAACTCGAGATCTGGAGCATTGCTTAGTCATACAATTTAGACTGGGTCCTTTAAAGGGAATTTAATATCCATAAGGGGTCAGCAATGGCCCAAAAAGGAATATTATTGTGAAAAAAATATTTTTCTTAAAAACTGATGTCACCCAGTATTGCTTATTCATCTTTTATAGTTCCAGCAATTTATGGTTCAAGGGAGATAACACCGTCTTAACCTATAATTATCTCATCATTTTATACATGAAATTCATACAGGTACATCCTGACTGTAAAGTATTGGAAAACAATAAATTACTTGTATAGTACAGAAATAGTAAACCCAAACTGGTTTATTGTACATGTTTGTCTGTTTTGTATATATGTGAACAGAGTTCGCTTGGGAATGACAGATTGACAAGTGAGCGATGTGAGCTAGTAATTAGTTTGGGAGTGATGTTGATTGACATATGAGTAATGCATGTTAGGCCACACCCAGCACTGTATGCATACCCTTATCCCCATATTAACAATCTACAGCATTCTTTCTCTAGATATAGATAAAGGCACTTGAATCCATCCAAATAGTATATTTATATACTCCAGGCATTTATCATAAAACTGTAAAGTTTTATATTAATTGATCCAATATCCTGATAAGATCTGTGATATTGTTTTTATTTATTTTAAAAAGCCAGTTAATAACAGTAATTTGTATTGTGAAGTATTGTGTAATGTTCTTTCTGTTTTAATGTGTATCTGAATGTTTTGTTATATATTACAGGCTCTTTGACCATGAACATCCTGTAAATTACTCTGCAGGTATTAAAAAGAACCATGGAATAGTTGTTATTCATACTTTCCAACCCTGGCTACACTGATATGCTAAATTTATTCATATTTAATATTTAGTATAAATGATCCATAAGAAAAAGGGATTTAAGTTTGTTAAAAAAAAGAGGCTAGGGTCATTGGGGTCCAGTAAGGGGAAATTGATTTTGAATGCTACATGTATGGGAAAATATATAATTCTCATTTTTCACGATACAAGTTCATCCCAATTTAAATTGAATTGACGGATGAAATAAAGGGAGCAAGTGTATGCTTCTGTCAAATTTGACCATTTTATGGTAGACTTAATGTCAACAAATTTGCTTCCTTTTATACATATTATGTTTTTACACTATTCTAATTTTTAACAATTTCTTCTGGTTGTTGCAGGGGCACTGAATAATGCTGCAGCCAAGAAACTTGACCTTGAAGCCTGGTTTCCAGGGTCAGGAGCATTCAGAGAGCTTGTGTCCTGTTCAAACTGTCTAGACTACCAGGCAAGGAGGCTCAAAGTGCGCTTTGGACAGACCAAAAAGATGAATCAGGAAGTGAGTAAACAGTCATTGTTTTTAGAAGTGTTCTGTATTTGTGTTTATATAGTTATATAGACAGTTAGACAAGTAATATGCAAATGGGCTTTAAACCTCTAATAATCCTAGCCCCAGTTTCCATAACATCTCGACTTGAGATTTTTCTCAACTCAAAAATTTGAAAGGTTACAGCCTCCTAACTTTATAATTTTGCATGTTATCGTTTACCAATGAATATGTGTGTTACGACTTCATGTTTTTTTAGTCATTTAATGTGTAATCAGTTCAAGTAATCATTTAGAGAAATTGAATTTGAAATGAGGAAAATCTCAGCTCAAGATGTGTACTGAAATCAGCTCCCTGGACCAGAAAGTATTAAATAATAGTCGAAAGACCAGCAGCTTAACAAAACGGTAGTTTTAGTAAAATTGCAATCAAATTAATATTTTTGTGAATTAATTAATCATTCGAAAACAGTTTCACTTCTGGAAAATGGTCTTCTGTGGCCCGAGTGTCTAAGGCACCGTCTCAACATCACTTACCTCTCACCGCTTAGGTTGTAGGTTTGAGTCCCATCGCTCCAAAAACTTTATGTGAGAAAGTTTCCTGTTACTTGCTGAAGAACAGTGGTTCTACTCAGTCCAAGGGTTTCCTCCACCAGTAAAACTGGGACTAAAAAAACATTACAAAATTCATAAATTGTAAAGATGCCAAAGCCATGCTGTAGTTATAATTACTGATAATCACAATTTTAAGGAAATCATCCATGTTTTCAACCTTTTAGACCATTGTCCTTCAATGTTTATCACCAATTCTTGTTTCTCTTGCAGGCCGAGTATGTTCACATGTTGAACGCTACAATGTGTGCCACTACACGAGTAATTTGTGCCATCTTGGAGAACTATCAAGTGGAGGACGGAGTTGTTGTTCCTGAACCACTGCGAGCATTCATGCCCAGTGGTAAGCATCAGATTACTGTGTTATTTATGGCCTATGCCAACTTTTACCACACTGGTGACTTGTGCAATTTTGGTATAAATTCTGAAATATTCTCATAAACTATTGAAATTCTGTTGCTTAAAGAGGCATCACCTATAACTTTATGTTCTGTAAATGATGAAAAGTTTATTGAATCCCAAAGATGAAGGTCCCATTCGAAGATAATGGTTGGTTCCGTCCTTGTAGTTTACCTTATTTATGAGAAATTGACAATTTATTTTCGTCAATGTTTAGCATAACGCGATACTGGCTAATGAGCATCTTGATATCAGACTGCAATTCAGTATTTGGTCAATAAATTAAAAGAATTTTACACTACAGGGACAAAATACAATATAAATTATTGAACAGAATATCCATAATATATGATGTTTGATATAAATGTCAGCGATATAGGTGGTCATTTCAGATGATTTTCTTTCAATTCATACATAGGTGATATACACGTAGGTGCAGTTGCTTTTAATTTTTAAAATTCTTTTGTTTAATCATTCTCCAAGAGAATATGGACACCTGTTGTAACACTTAACTAGAAAAGGCTCTGATATATTGAAAAACAAACTATTGGTAAATGCCCTTACTGTATGTAAAATATACAAAAAATTAAGTCTTGTAAAATTTTGACTTTGTTGACAAGTATTGAAATTGGCCAGTATTTTGTGATTATACAGCTAAACACCAAATATTAATTAAATACATAAACCCTTTCATAAGTTATTCATCTGAAACCAATTTGACAGATGTAGACACACAAAAGAACAAACAGATGTAAGTTTCAAGATTTTTTTAAGGAATTGATATGACTTTGTGACATTACCTTCAGGTCATGTTTTCTTACATGTAAATATATTCCTAAATTGTGTTACAGCATACAAGGAAAAGATTCCATTCGTAAAACCTGCTCCCATAGAAGAACAAGAACAGAAAAAACAAAAGAAAGGGAAAAAAGATAAAAATGCTGCTACGGATGTCGGGGATGGAGTTGACAAAATGGCACTGGGAGACAACTGAATCATGATGTTGTGATATGGCTCAGAGATTTTGTAAATTAAGAATAAACAATATTAAAGTAATAAAATTGTGATATGGTAATTGTTGATGGATATAAGTTTTTTTAATTTACATATGACATTTATTGTATACTTGGGCAGGAAATGAGTAACACAGTTGATATATCATGGTCCTTCAGAATAAGTAATCAGCCAGTTTGTAAAGAGGACTTGTTGCTCATGTCATTTTATCACATAAATTATGATGCAGTGGTGTTATTTGATGAACACATGACATATTTTCTTATTAACTACCAATTTATCACAGGGTTTTCCATACAATTCAGCTGAACTACTTTCAGACATGCCAGAACGCCATCTAATTGACATCAAGTTGCTAGAGTAAAATGCCATTATTTTGATGTTGTGTCAAAGGATGACCTACAGAAACTTATATATACAAAGTGTTAATTATAGAATCTTGGAAAATACAATTTTTCTAGTGTCTTACAATGGACCTGAAAAATAAATGGTATCGACGCTGTGTAATGAAAGATCTTAACATTTGTGTTCATTTATTATTCAATTGATTAAAATTGTTGGCAAAATTTATATGCTTGACAAGAGCCTCATGTAATATATTTTTGTCAACTTGTTTAATAAATTCAATATAAATGAACAGAAAAGTGAGTATAAGTCATTTTGTTTAATAGAAATTATCCACCGATGGCTGTATGGATGGATACATTATAAATATACAAGTTCTCATTATTAATATACAAGTTTTCATTATTAATATACAAGTTTTCATTATCAGTATACAAGTTTTTGTGATACTGTGCTATAACATTACTGCTTGTTGACATTTAGTGTATGTAACTTTTTTTTTTTATTGATTATGTGTTGCAGAAACAAGAATCTTCTGATGCTAATCTCATTATTGAAATTTGGGATAAATTATTATAGATTTTGACAATGACATGGTCATATAGTATTTGTATTTAAATAATTCCTGTATTTATGGTAAATGTCTCTGACATCATGAAGTAAAGTTCAGAAAGCTTGAGAAAAAGAAAGGACAGAATACTGGTATATATAGGATGAATGTGACAAAAAAGATCTTAAAAGAATCCAAGTTTTGTTTAACTTATCACATTCTAACGGTAACCGAGTTTGGCTTGTTAGTTTCTTGGAGAAAGCATGATATGAAATGATGAAAAAAACCCATTAAAACTCAAAAACACATTTGATTAAACACAACTTGGGGATCATGCACACACACCAGTAAAAGAGAATACCAACTTGCAGTAAATCTGTTGCATGCAAATGAAGGTTTGCATTGTTGTATTCAGATCTACCGTCATATAATGAAATGTGATGTGGCAGTGGTGACATTGCAACGAGGTCATAATAAATTACATGCTAGATTTACCATCCTAGACATATTTTATTATCAAAACCTCAAAACGTTTTTGATTTTTAAATGATCTTTAAATGATTTTCTATCAATTCATGCATAAGACGAACATCCATTTGTAATATCTGAAAATTATGAAATAAGATTCCAACCCTGCCTCAGTTTTGAAACAAATTTAGATGGAAATCTAGGATTTCATTTATTATGGCCTCATTTTTTAGTCTTTGTAATGATACATGTTCAAATAATACAGATCCAGGTTAGCATATGAGTAACTGCAATCAAACTGGGTTGTGCATTATTTTCAATCAATAAATTTTGTGATCTACCCATTTAAGTGATAATGGAATGGACTTGGTATTCTAGAGTGATTTGGAAATATAATTAATATGATATAAGCCCCTTAAAACGTATTTATTAGAATATTTTCAAAATGTAGTTGAAATTTGAATGGGTATAGGTATATTCTTATAAGGTCTAATGTGTGGGTTAACTAGATCCGAGTTGTCATATTTTAATAAAAATTGAGTTTACACACTTGTTTTCTTTACTTTGCCTCGTGCCTGTCAAAACATTTGTCAAGACTTTTTGATTATTGGTTCATTTGCTAAGATTGAACAACAATTGGTGTATGTTTCAACTGAAACTTTACGGCATACGAACACAAACAGGTTATGTGACGCCAACCAGGACATGCCCTTTATGTGCAGCACTGCAGAACTTCAAAGTGACACTTTCTACCAGTTTCATTTAAATTTGATGAAAGAGGTATATAGAAGATGTTGCAGATAATATTTTTATTTAGAAAAAAATCAAGAGTCCTTATTATAAGTAATAATTTGAGCTGAACAGCCATCATGACAAACTGTACTTTTTAGTGACACTTCTTCCCAAATTTCATTAAAATCCAATGGATAGTTTAGGAGGATATTTGTAACTATCAAAAATCATCAAAGCAAATCGTGTGCAGCTAAGCTTTATAGTGGTACTATCTATCGAGCCTCATCAAAATACAATCTGACAATGGTTTAAAAGAGATCTCGGATTGTGGTTTGAAGACATTGCGCAGACGAGATTTGTGGCAGACAGAATGAAAGTATTAAAACAAGTTCTAGGAGAAGGGCTGAAATATTCCAATATACTGAAACAAAATGAAACGCAAAGTATTTTAATGCAATCTTATTTTTAAACTGGTGCATCAAATAAATAATAATTTCCATTTTTGTCTGTTGGGTGTTTCACCGTCAATATACAAATACATCAGTAACGACTGACTAGAGCTATTGAAACAATACCACGTTAAGTGCGAAAACAAGACTACCTTGTGCGCAATCACTTATGATAGATCACATTTTCAAACATACCCTAACAATTGATTTATACATGCAGACCAATTGGAATGCATTGAACAAGAAAAAACAATTTAACAGCTACGCTACAGATAACTTGAATATCCCATTGCATTTCTGCTTTTAAGAATGACGTAAACACAGGTTGCAAGACTGCTGAATGGCAAAGATTTTGTAACATTTTGCACGACCGCCGATAGATCAAGTAGTGATTGTCCACATATAATGACCCCCATGCAAAATCACAATACATCTAGTTTGCCTATGGAATCCAGTTCTAAACCGATACACCCAATATATGCAACAGAATATATTCTGTCGAAATACTGTGAGCAACTGATAGCAGGAGGTTGACATTAAAATTAAAGTGTGGACTATACCTTGGAACACAAGGTAGTCGTACACGATACTGACTTGACTGGATTTTAGTGAGTCTTGTTACTTAAGCGGTCCTGAAGCTGGAACAGGTTGAATTTTTTAAATAAAATTTTGAGATTCTATTCACCAATTGTTGTTCTATGAAGTGAGAATTTGATTGTTTTCGATTTGAAATCTGTTAGTAAAAATACAATATAAACATAGCTATGCATTTCTTTTCTGTTTCAGTAAACATGTTAAGAAACGATCTAATTCTTAGTGAAAATAAGTACAGTAAAAACAAGGACACTATAAACAAGCTGTATACTAGTTTTATTATAATTCTTGTCACTTAATTTACATTACAGACAAAATCATCCCTGAAAATGTAAAAAATAAATATAACACAACTGGTCCATGTTCATGAAAACGATCGCCATACAATAGTTTATGTACATTATACTGCCTTGTAGTCAAAGTTTTAACTGTGATGATAAAGTACAAAATCTATTTCGCGCATCTGCATTATATCATGTCGCTATTCTCCTATCTGCAGAATATACCCATAACAAAAACCGTTATTAATTTCCTAATAATTCCTAAACATTAACTCCTCATTTATTAACACATAATAGAAAGATAATTGTTGTGTACAACTACTTGGCACTGATGTGTTGGCCCTAGCACCATCACACTACCATATATCACAGATCAATGCAACAATGTTCTATCTCCAGCACATCACTTGTTTGTCCTGATTGGTTATTTCTCGTAATAGTTATTGAAGTTCAGACGCAGCAGTAGATCATGGAGATGCGGCTCGTATCCTCGCACAGCCAGCTTACTTACCACTGTAACAATAATAAAATAGAATTAAACTATATGGCTTTGAATTACTGAAATTGGTTGATAAACAAACATAACTGACAGATGTTTTTAAAAACATCAACCGAATGTAAACATCGAAAACTTCACAGGAGGATTGAAGTTTGGATTACAGGTAATAAACAAGTACATAAAATAGTTTTTGGAGCTTTGCTCACATGTGGGTGGGGGGGGTCCTTTATGGCCGTGGCCGAGCCTAAGGTGTCATTGCAAGATCATTTGCCTTTCTTCTTTAAGGACATAGGTTCAAAATGCGCTTTCTCCTAAAGATTTATGTAAGAAAGTTTGACAGTTTCTTGCGGAAGGACCGTGGTTTTACTCTGATTCATTCTGAGGTCTACATCCACCGATAAAACTGAATATGCCATATATAATCAGAAAAGTGTTGAAAATGGCGTTAATCCCCATTCACACATAGACCTAATATTGTATAATTTTACAAGCACATGTACTTGAATAATATATTCAGTCATTCTAATTGCTTATGAAATAAGCTCAGAGCTTTGTGAATAGCTCTGAAGTCCCATTTCTTGGGTAGATTCACTACTTGGTTTGAGGTCATGGCGTTGATGCTGGGATAGAACCTATGACTGAAGGATTTACATGAGATTTGTCATTAGCTGCAGCAAAGAAGTGAAGGCAGGATTTTTCATTCAGAAAATTCAAAGGGCCACGACTCCGGAAAATCTGTTACTTCCTCATCATTGGGAGGAAACCATCAATTTATACAAAAATACTCGTGCAAGACTCAAATTTGTACTCGAACACAATTTTCAACATTCATATAAAAACACAATTAAAGTGCAAACACTTGATTCAGCCTCAAATTTCAAAATATTAAAGCAGATTTGTAGTAGAAAGTTAAAGATATTTACATTTATTTCGTTATAAAAGTGACATTTCGTTTTGTGTTGAGAATTATTTCTTTTATAACCCGAGACCCTGTTCAACTTTATAGTAATCTGAATGCAATGAAAGCTCAAAGTTCATATGATCCACTGTCGTGTTCCCTTCCTGGGTATAACCAGTACTGAGTGTTGATTTTTTGAGAGACATCTGATGGAACTGTAGCCTCTGGCATGAGCGACAAATCACTATCCACTACACTACCGCCCCGCTTATTGTTGCATTATTCCAGACTTTCTGCATGCAAACTGTTCATACACAAATGCCAACATGTAGAATTTCCTGTTATTGGCAAAATAAAAAATAAAGATTTGTTTGTTTTTTTAATATTTAGCATCATTTTTATGCATTCAAGGGTTAACAGACAATCACTCTTTCCTGGGATCCTGAATGGTTAAGCCTTTACTTCATATAGACGCCTTTTGACACCTCTAATATAGACACCTTTGGACACCTTATATAGAAGGCTTTTGAATTATTTGGTGAATTATGTTTATATTAACTGACAGAGTGGAAAACAGTGCAGGAAGTGTTCAGATTGCTCGTGAACTCTTCCTGCACTGTTTTCAAAGACCTTCTGTGATTGGTGCGGGAAAACGCGTATCTATGAAGTAAAGGGAAGCTCACCTATCTGCCACAAGTAACTGACAACTTTCCTACTTGAATCAGCGTTGAGAAACTAATGACAATGAGATGCAGTATCACATACCAATCATCACAGAGACTGACCTGGCCGGGATTTATACTCGTGACCCTTGGATTGATAATCAGATGCGTTTATGACAGCTGACCAGCAAAGAAGAAGAAGAAGGACCTTTATCAACAAAGTTGTTATCGTGGTATAACTTACCTTTAAATAAGAAACCGGAATGTTCAAGAAAGACCTTGTATGTGTGACACATTTGTGTATAGTTGCGGTGTACTGGAACACCAGCTGTATTTGTCTGCCAACTTCCATTCGACAGCTGCCTATGAAACTTAAGGATGAGTCTAAAGATGTCTTGGATGATCTTCATCAGGGAGGAAGCATTCTTTGTTAAAAGACATCTGTAAATATATTGATTAAATATTGAGCTTGGTTTTTATGCCATCAAGAGCTAACAGACAATCAGTAACCTAATCCAACCACTCTTTTTTTTTATGCATAATAGTAGAAACCCCTTATAGTACAATCTGATAGTGCTGCAATGTGTTACAACATACAATGTATAGAGCATCAATGTGTTACCATTTTATTTGCCATTGATATTACATGGTCTCCTTGGACTTGTGATATGCTCACAAGGGCTGCATTCAACAAAATAACTTACGATAAAATTCGTTGTAAGTCAAATCTTAATTCCTATGCTGTATGTTCACATTTAAATGCACCAGTAAATAATGGATTTTCAATTTTTGTTGCAAGTTTTTTTGTAAAACACAGCCCAGGACTAGAAAGCCATATTTCCATAAATATATTATTTTTTTGAGAACTGAAAGGCATGTAATTTTTTAATTTCGTAAAATAAACCCTTTTAATGCACTGTTTTTGA
Organism: Panopea generosa; assembly: GCA_029582155.1. NCBI lineage: Eukaryota > Metazoa > Mollusca > Bivalvia > Adapedonta > Hiatellidae > Panopea > Panopea generosa. Next base: position 14,443,628 of record CM055903.1, on the reverse strand, counting down.
CCTCTTACGGTAAAAAAAACCTCCATCTTACTTGACAAAACATTTACTATGAAAAGAAATACTTTAAATTGGAATTTTCAGTTTCCCTTACCATTCCTATGTAAAATATTTCCTTACAAAACTCCTATAACTCCCAGCCACATGATTTGTCAAACTTCAATCCCATTATCATAACGATTTGCTATGATCAGACAATTCCATCGGTTCTTAAGAGAAAGAATTTTTAAATTTCACAGTTTAAACCCTTTTGAAAATTCAATCCTCCTTATTTATTCTATAATAGGACAATGCTTCATATCTCACCCAAAATGTATTAATGAACAAATGGATGAGAAAATGAATAAATGTTTTCTGTTTTTCAATATAAGTCCTTTGTAAAACTCTGAACTCCCCTGACAGGGTCCTAATTTATCTTAAGCCCAATGACTTTTATAAAACTTCAAACCCCTACTCATAGAATTTCTATAATGAACAAATTTGACTGGTTAAGAAAAACTTTTTTTTTAAAACCTCAATTCTAAATCCTTTGGGTGATCAAAATAGTTGCTATAATATTATACTGATTGCGTACAAATACCTCATGCTAAGGAGAATGATTGTTACCCTATAACCTGCATTGGAACTTACCTAAAGAGGGCGTTGTCAAGGTAATGGTTGTGTGCAGCGTGAAGATCATCAAGGTTGTGGACATCTTTACTGAGAGCAGTCTGTAGCTCTTGCCATGTGACATCTACAATCTGGTATGAGATGTATTCCTGCATCACCTTAACAAAGTGCTGCATCTCCTGTCTGTAAAGGTGCAGCTGTCGGAACTCAACGCATCTGTCTACCTTGTGTATTATACCTGGAATAAAATATTAACTCTACACATCTGTCTACTTTGTGTATTATACCTGGAATAGAATGTGCACTCTACACATCTGTCTACCTTGTGTATTATACCTGGAATGAAATGTTAACTCTACACATCTGTCTACTTTGTGTATTATACCTGAAATATAATGTGCACATTACACATCTGTCTACCTTGTGTATCATACCTGAAATATAATGTGCACTCTACACATCCTTCTACCTTGTGTATAATACCTGGAATAAAATGTGCATACTTCACATCTGTCTACCTTGTGTATTATACCTGGAATAAAATGTGCACTCTACACATCTGTCTACCTTGTGTTTTATACCTGGAATAAAATGTGCACTCTACACGTCTGTTTACCTTGTGTATTATACCTGGAATAATATGTGCACTCTTCACATCTGTCTACCTTGTGTATTATACCTGGAATAGAATGTACACACTACACGTCTATCTACCTTGTGTATTATACCTGGAATGAAATGTTAACTCTACACATCTGTCTACTTTGTGTATTATACCTGGAATAAAATGTGCACTCTACACACCTCATACTCGTGTATTATACCTGGAATAAAATGTGAACTCTACACATATGTCTACCTTGTGTATTATACCTGGAATAAAATGTACACACTACACATCTGTCTACCTTGTGTATTATACCTGGAATAAAATGTGCACACTTCACATCTGTCTACCTTGTGTATTATACCTGGAACAAAATGTGCACTCTACACATTTGTCTACCTTGTGTATTATACCTGGAATAAAATGTACACACTACACATCTGTCTACCTCGTGTATTATACCTGAAATAAAATGTGCACTCTACACATATGTCTACTTTGTGTATTATACCAGGAATAAAAGTGCACTCTACACATCTGTCTACCTTGTGTATTATACCTGGAATAAAATGTGCACACTTCACATCTGTCTACCTTGTGTATTATACCTGGAACAAAATGTGCACTCTACACATTTGTCTACCTTGTGTATTATACCTGGAATAAAATGTGCACTCTACACATCTGTCTACCTTGTGTATTATACCTGGAATAAAATGTACACACTACACATCTGTCTACCTCGTGTATTATACCTGAAATAAAATGTGCACTCTACACATCTGTCTACCCTGTGTATTATACCAGGAATAAAAGTGCACTCTACACATCTGTCTACCTTGTGTATTATACCTGGAATAAAATGTGCACTCTACACATCTGTCTACCTTGTGTATTATACCTGGAATAAAATGTGCACTCTTCACGTCTGTCTACCCTGGAATAAAATGTGCACTCTACACGTCTGTCTACCTTGTGTATTATACCTGGAATAAAATGTGCACTCTACACATCTGTCTACCTTGTGTATTATACCTGGAATAAAATGTGCACTCTTCACGTCTGTCTACCCTGGAATAAAATGTGCACTCTACACGTCTGTCTACTTTGTGTATTATACCTGGAATAAAATGTGCACTCTACACATCTGTCTACCTTGTGTATTATACCTGGAATATAATGTGCACTCTACACATCTGTCTACCTTGTGTATTATACCTTGAATAGAATGTGCACTCTACACATCTGTCTACCTTGTGTATTATACCTGGAATAAAATGTGCACACTTCACATATGTCTTCCTTGTGTATTGTACCTGGAATAAAACGTGCACTCTACACATCTGTCTACCTTGAGTATTATTCCTGGAATAAAATGGACTCTACACATCTGTCTACCTTGTGATTTATACCTGGAATTAAATGTGCACATTTCACATCTGTCTATCACATGTATTATACCTGGAATATAATGTGCACTTTACACATCTGTCTATCTTGTGTATTATACCTGAAAAAAAATGTGCACTCTACACATCTGTCTACCTTGTGTATTATACCTGGAATAAAATGTGCACTCTACACGTCTGTCCACCTTGTGTATTATACCAAATTATTGTGTTTACTCCACATGTCTACCATGTGTATTATACAAGGAACAAGAGCACCACCTGCGGTGCAGATGCTTCTCTTTTTTACAAATCTATTACGTAGGTCAAAGTCAGTGAAGTAAACTTTTTAAACATGATGATGATTAGTTAAAAAAAATCAATACTATTACTGAAATAATAAAACAGATTTAAAAAAAAATCACCAAAAAAAAGAGATGTCGAGGAACAGGGTTAACTCGACTATTCTTGCCTTGTCGATCACAGAACAGTATATTATAATGTACCATCAGAAAAACAGATATATCTGTATGAATGAAAGCATCTTTCGTATTAGCAAACTAGTGCAAGTAGGACAGAATATACACTATGTCTATGTCTGGCTAAGACTAGCTAGCCAGTATTTAAGCTGAAATGTATTTAATTTAATACAAGGGTGTCTTGGGGTTGGTAACAAATTTGAAATAGGGCACAGTATTTGATTTAATACAAAACAAAATTTAAAAAAAAGGGGGGTAGGATGGGGGTCTTGGGTGGGCTCAGACAGGAAAGTCAATTAAATAGGTCAAGGTCAGTGATGTAAACTTTTTTTTAATTTATGGTGATCAGCTTACAGAATTAATAGTATAACCGGTATTGAAAAATAAAATTGATTTTAAAAAAAATAATAAAAAATTCAAACCAGAGCTAAACAAAAAAGGTTTTAAAGCCCAAAGTATGTAAATTTATGTAAGTTAGCTATAAACATTGTTTCTAAAACATAATATATATGTGTTTATGAAGTTTAATTACCAAAACATGAGTAGTTTGTTCAGAAACAGAGAAAAAGCCGAGCTAAACATGAAACTTTAACCAAACCCGAGCTAAACAAAAAACTTAAACCTAAGGTTTTACAGCCCAAATTATGTAAATTTAGGTAAGTTAGCTATATACATTGTTTGTATAACATGATATGAATGTGTTTATGAAGTTCAGTCACTATAACGCGAGTTGTTTGTTCAGAAACAGAGAAAACAGAAAAGGCTGAGCTAAACATAAAACTTTAACCAGCGGACGTAGACGACAACAACGACGATGCAAGGGTCATTTTTTCAAAAAGACAAGCTAATAAAATGTAAACCTTCAATTCTGTCTACAGTGTGCATTATTTAAGAAATAAATAAAAAATCCACAGATTATAAAGTAGCAAGATAGCCGGTTACTGGAAAATTTCAGAGGAGCTATAAAATATGCTACTTGCAGACGACAGGACAAAGATGGATATAGCGCAATCCTAAAAAGTTTTCTGGCAATTTGACATAACACCATCAAAATGACAGTTTCTACAGATCATTTTTACAGAATTTTTATTCAGCAGGAACAATGTGTATGTATAATTGACAAAACTAATCATGGCACCAAAACATACCATCTCGCTTGAGTTTATGCCAGACATCCTTGAGGACCCACACAACCCTCTTCAACTGCAACATGAAGGAGAACACCTGCGAATACTTGTGTAGACTTTTCTTGGTTATTACAATGTTTAATGGCCATTTTACCTGCAAATATGACAAAATATTAACATTTTTAATTTCATTTAGTAAATCGGAAATTTGTGTAGCACTTGTGATTTCAGTCTTCAAACAATGTTCAGACATTAAGCAATATCTTAATGCCACCTCCACTTTCTTCCACTGTTATCGCTCCTTTCTCTTTATTCTAACTTTTTATCTACTGCATTAGATTTGTTCCAATACGTAGGTTCTTGTTTCTGTGCTGCTAGCTTTATTTGCTGAACTTCTTCAATTTGAGAATGTGTTTATTATACTATCATAATCTCCATCAGCTTATCGCCGGAAAAAATATTATAAAATGTTTCATTTGATGCACTCTTTGAAATTGTATAACTATGTCATTATATAATGCTCTAAAATCTAAATATGTTAAGAAAATAGATTTTAAAAAATTGTGTAACACTTCTGGAAAACTTGCTTTCCTGTACCCAACATGACGTCATATTGACATTTCGCTGTTTTCAATAACAATTAACTTGACAACAGGAACGCCATAAGCACTCCCACTTTTTGTCTCTATATTAAGCTACCTATGCACCAAATTTCATTCCAATATCTCATTTCTTTTTTAAGTTATTGAGTGGAAACTATTTTTTCTATTTTTTGTAACAGTGACATGACCTCAGTGACCCTGTATGCAATCCCAACCTTCATCTTCATATTGACTGCTTTTGTATTACATATCATTCAAATAGCTCATTCCTAGCTTAAGTTGTTGAGGTGAAACTACTTTTGATTTTATTAACAGTGACCATAACCCCATATGCAATCCCCAACTTGTTTCAATATAAGCTAGCAGTGTACAATGTTTCATTCAAATAGCTCAATCCTAACTCAAGCAGAAACCATTTTTCATTTTTTGTAATAATAACAGGACTTCTTATGCAATCCAAACCACTGTCTCAATATAATATCTTCATATTAAATTTCATTGAAATAGCTCCTTCCTTTTGGAGTGAAAATCATTTTTCTATTGTTAGTAACAAAAGCTATGACCACAGTGACCCAATAGGCAAAACACAACCCTCGTCCTCATATAAGCTACATTCGTACAAAGTTTCATTCAAATACTAGTAGCTCAATGCAAACTAAAGTTATTGAATGAAAACTAAATGTTACACGTGCCCACCCACACACCCGCCAGACAACATCAATCTAATAAGTGGTTTGACCGGAACGACCCGACAATATGCGCATGTGCACTTGATGTCGATGATGTATACCAAGTTATACAAGAAGTTATAAGCTTAATTTTACATTTTCACACTGATTATTTTGCCATGAACTTGTGTATAGCAGCACTGACTGAAGTTGACTGTGGAGCCTGATAATTATGTTAAATGCTGCCTCAGAGTATAAGCATGCACACTTATGCCAAGTTCCAACCATGTAAATGCACTAAAACTTGAATGTAGGTGAGCCATTGAAACAGACACCAAGGCAATAACAAAATCTAGACAAGTTTTTCAATCATATTGAATGATAGACGCTGAAAAAAAACCAGTGAGCCTCCCAATGTACCAATAAGTTTAGTTAAAAGCTCAGTCAAAGGTTTCTGAAGTTTTCCCATAATATGTAAACATAATGTAACTATTAGATGAGACTTGCCAGCGATCCTGTTGCAGAGACTTACCTCATAATGTAGCTGGATACAGTCAAGGACATCTGGAGAGGTTTGTTCCATGGATTTAGGCAGATACTTGTGCACAAAACTCAGGTTGTCGGCATACTTGTCGTCTGCAGTGATTGACAGACGGACAGCCTTGTTGAGACAGTTGTTCAGAAACATAGGATTCACAAGATCCTGTGGTCGAGGATTTGTACCCAACTGTGAATAAATTTAAAATCTTTCAATTCACTAATATAATTATCATCTTATCAGTCAATGAAAACACTTCATTTCAATCATCTAGATTCTTATATGAGATCATTAACTTTCTACACACTATAATTTTAACTTAACCTTCAACTAGATTTATTTTCTGGAAAAAACTATGTATCCCCTTCAAACAATTGTTGGAATTATCTTCAAAGTAATTATATTATTGTTAAAGTTAAAACCTAGAAAGTTTTAGCACTGGTGGCAAGGCTGCATGAAACAAGAGGCCCAAAGAAGCAAAGAATGAACAGATGAACATTTCAGAGGAAATGTTTTTTGTAAGTTCCTCTTCAACAAATTTTTTAGGAAACCATCATGTATGCTACTCAAAATATCTAAGGTCTAGGCCGTTCAAAGAAAATGTTTTTTAAAGCTTTGCTTAAAATCTACTTATAAGCATTGTGGCAGGGGCATTTGTGGTCGAATCACGCTGGTTCAAAAACTTGTCCGAGATCTTGTGGTTATATAACTGCTGTGCAAATTTGGTTAAGATTAAATGAAAAATGAAGGTGCTATCGCGTCTACAAGAAAAAGGTTAACAGATGACGAAGACAACGATGGACAACTAACATTTTACCATGACGTAAGCCCTGCTGGCCTTTGGCCGGCACAGCTAAAAATGCAATGGCACCAAAAAACAAAATGGACATGCACATCGATGAAGACCTCAGAATAAATCTGAGAAGAATCACTGTCCTTCCGCAAGTAACTGGAAAACTTTCTTACATTAAATTTTTGGAGCGAGTGGGACTCAAACCTACAACCATAGCAATAAGAGGTAAGTGATCTTGAGAGGGTGCCTAAGACCACTTGGCTACTGAGGACCCCTTTCAATAGATTCTGAGACATAATTCTTACAAAAATAGTCATGGTTGATTACCTTTTCCATAAGTAGATCACACAGAATCTCAGAAAAATCTCCGTTCCCCATACATAAGTATCTACGTAGTGCTTTGAAGTGTTGTTCTATCTGTAGATCTCCCATAAAATAGGCCACTATACTCTCATTCACCAGGGATATCCTGCATAGACAAATTACATACATTTTACATCAAACAGCAAGTACAATAAATAACGTTGGTTACTAAGGGATAAAAATTTAATGAACCTGTAAACAAGGGTGCTATGATCAGTTACTCGCAGTTCCCGAGAGCGGTTCATTTAGCTATAGGTTACTTTGCTATCAAGCGTAAATAAGAATAAAATTATTTCAATCACTCATTTCTCACCTAACAATACCAAAAGCTTTATAATACAAGGGCAATAACTCTGACAGTAAATGTTTGATCCAATCTGTTTAAGAAATAAGTCAAACTGTTACAGTTATTTTACACCCTTTCAAAATGACATTGGAACTTTCTAAAATTAAGGATGTAAAAGTGGTCCAAAGAATGGACCTGACACAAGAGCAATTAGCGCTCCACTCACTGGTCAAATGACATTGTTTGTCCAAGTAAATACAATGTAGTGTTTAATTAAGACACCATCAGCTTGTCTAAGGAAAATGGTGGAACTGGAATCAATCACAGTTTGATTGACAGTCCTGGTCAGGTCTATTGGGTTGTTTCACTATCAATAGCACATACATGTGACCAGGGCTTCTAAAATCACCATTTTTTCAGTTTTTGGACTGATTTCTACTGTTCAAAACCGGTTTTCATTTCAAAATTTAATAAAAAATCGGTCCAAATATTTTCTATCTGTCTTATATATTACCCTTATCATGCTTTACTGAGCTGTGAAATATGCCTTGCGGCAATAACATTCAATGTTTTATCACCCGCTGTGCGAAAGGAGGTCCATTTTGACTAAGCCATTATGGATTATAGGGGAGTTTTTCGGAAGAGTCTATCGTTGTGTAACATGCCTTTGATGAGTGATCAGCAACCCACATCGGTTCATCAAAATGGTTTGGCTTCAGTAATTTCTTTGATATTCCGCTTGCCATAATGTGTGAACTTGTTTGCTGGTGTCGTTTTTTTTTCAAGTGGTCAAAGCTGGGACTTTCGGACCCGAAAATTACTTGCGTCATTAAAATATTTAATAAAAATGCACAAAATTACATGTACTTGTCTGTTTGAGTTTTTTAATAATTGCTTTAATTATAATATTAATGACATTAATTAAGGGAAGTGGTCAAATCTGGACCGATTTTATTTTGATGTCCAACCGGAATTGTTTGCGTTAGCCATAACGTTTGGAAAAATAATTGTCCACATAGTACAGTTCTGGGCATCATCAATGTTACTTGAACTAAATAATTAATATAAAATTTCCATACCGTTTATCTTATTCATTAATTTGATATATTTCCTCCATATTTTACTATTAACTTTGCAATCCCAAAACATGCTTCAATTTTCAAAAAGAAACGACATGTTACTTTCAAGGACTTGGAATCATGTACGTTTCACACTTGCAATATCCCTTTGATGTTAGCCGACGCACAGTGATGTCACAGTCATCAAAGAAACGACAGCCAACGTGTTGTTTCATTCAGTGCAGTTTGTTTGTGTTCACTTAAAATAGGATTTCGTCAATAAGTATTATATTCCATTTTAAATATCTTTCTTGTGAATGTTTTTTTAATGAATTGATAATGATATAATAGATGACAGAGTTGAAAGTGGTTGTAAGCAAATTTACATAATTTTATATTCATATATAGCTAAGCGAGAATGATACTGGTATTAACTAGTCTGTTTAAATGTCACATTTAATAAAAAGTTCTTCTGGCAATGTTCAAAGCATTGAATGTGCAATCGACTCGAGACGAACCGAGGCTATATCCGGTATACACGATACTTCCGGTTTACATCCTGAACCTATTTTTGCGTGAAATTGATTGAAACTGGTTCATTCAAATGAGAATTCATGATGTTGGTAATAATAACGTACAAATTTAGAAACGTTCAGTCAAATTAAACACAGATAGCATGAAAAATAAACAAATTTATAAAATTGCGCAGTGGGTGGGGTATTTGGGATATATATACATGCAGGGCATAATGTAGAGTGGTTTTAAAAGGAAAAAGTGTGATTCTTACGGCAGCGATTCTTACGGCAATAAAACCTTGGACCTATTTACATTTTGGAATTTTAGAAGCCCTGCATGTGACACTTACTGTTCCTCCAGTGGTCTTGTTATCGAGGCTTTCATCACAGCAGGAAGTGGCAAGTACTTGTATCCCTCCACATCACCATGGAGACTCACATAGTTGCCATAGCTAGCATACTGAATAGCATGTAGACTAGACATCAAATCAACAGATTGAGGTGGATTATCTATAAAAAAATATTTCAGAATTGTTTTAAAGTTAAATTGATAAATCCCTGGAGACGGGCAAAATTTGACCCTATGGTCACAATTTGAACAAATTTGAGAGACTTTCTACATACACAATTTGTTAGAAATCTGTCCAGCAGTTTCAGAAAAAACGTTGTTTGAGCAAAAGTTAAATATGGACAACAGAAAGACAGACACAGAGCAATCCCAAAAAGTCACCTGTGAGCTTTCCTGGATTATTGAACGAAATCTAGTGTACCATTAACCGACAATGATTTAAATCTTACATTGAAAACTATTTTTGCACAAATGGTTGAGAAATGTAAAACTCAAAGTCAAACATTTTCCATTTTCCTGTAATATTCCTCTGTAAACCTCAAAGTACCCTTACAGAGCCCCTATACATCACAGCCACTTTAATGGTACAAAATTCGATCCCCTACCCACGGGGACAATTTATGCCAAACAAACAATCTATCAATTTCCAATGAGCCCCATAACAGCAGAGTTACTTATACACTAACCCTAGAAACACCATTTGTACAAAACTGACACGATTATAATTATTTGGTGATCATTTCTAATTTAATAATATTGAGAAAAAAAATCTTGCGTATAGTCTCACAGACAAAAGAAACATCCATGTGAAGGAAGTGCTGCTAATGGATGACGAGACAATGCACCATTAAATAACTTCGGCAGTACAGCTTAAATCAACAAATGAACATGCAACATGTCCCTAGAAGCTTGATACCTGCTAGAAACTCAATATCTATAAATTAATGTGTTGTTAATGTATTATTTGGTCCTTCTCGTCAAAAAGTATTTAGAATATGTTAAATACTAACCAAGAAAGTCAAAGTTGTCTGTATATGGCTCTACCTGATTATCAAGCCAGATCATCTGGTCATTGGACGGAATCACTTTAATATCTGAAACTAGAAAACGATCCTTATCTGTAACATACCAAGTTTCATTTTTATTTCAACTTAATACACAAATAAGCACCATACACTTGATCAATTGACACAATTGAGGTTATGTTTTATATATCATTTCCAACTTCAGCGAGTACAAGCTAGAGATGTGTCCCTAGGTTATTTATACTTTCGTTTTAATTAGACATTGAATATACAGAAGTCAGTTTGGAGTCCATGACATTTTATTATTCGGTATCAATAAATGAGGAGTGTAAAGCAGTCAATTTTTTCGTAATATATCAGGTACATTGTAAATATAATAAAAAGCTTCTGAACTTGGAAAGTCTTTAAGGAAACTAAAGATATTGAATAGAAATCATTTCTTCTAGTTACAGTAACAGTGATTTTGACCTGATTTACTTCAAAACTGATTTAAGGTTTCTCTTCATGTCAGGAACTTCTACACAAAATTTCATCAAAATATCTTAAATAACAAGAGTGAGTTATTGAGCAGAAATTATTCTTCTATATTTAGTGATCTTGACTGTGACCCGATTTTCCTAAAAATATAATCCCCTTTTTTTTTTCATGTAAGAAACCTATACACAATATTTCATCAAAAAACTTTATGGCAATATTTAAATCACATCACTGAATTTGTTTGTAAAATTATAAAAACATAATAACTATGAAATCTGTTTACATCAATAATTTTACTCTCTAATCTATAGTTAAGTAAAAATATTTAGAAACAAGAAATGTAACTGGTAGGTGTTGCATGCCCTCCAAATGGTAGTTGAAAAATAACAATATAATAATGATATAATAGGTAGCGATGTATCCATGAATACAAAGAGTAATGGACTGATGTTTCAGACTAGATATGCAATTTCATGTTTTTTACATTAAAGCGTGACATTGACCTTTGTGTAACCTTGACCTTGACATTTGATGTAATGGTCTGGGTATTTCAACAGTAAAATGCTGCTGAAACATCATCATTACATGCTGATCACTTGTGTCAAGCTATTTTAATATCCCTAAATGTAAGACAAAGTTACAGATCAATTGTTGATAAATTGAGCAAAGTGTTTTTGAAATCCATCCATGTATGTATGATATGGTTAAAGGACGGACTTGAAACCTCAAACAAAGTGTTGTCATACATACTAAAAGTGTGACCTTGACCTTTGAGGTATGGGTCAAGGTCTTACTTATGACACGTTGTCATGTCATCTTGATTAATTGAGCCAAGTTAAAGGCAAAGTCACAGACCAGACACACAATATCAAACAAATTGAAAGTGTGACCTTGATCTTTAAAGAAAGGTTCTGGGTCTTACATGCAACACTTAATCATGATGATCAACTGAGCCAAGTGTTTTTAAAATTTAAACAGACAGACCATACAAGAAATGTCAAAATGACTGAGATGTTGTCAAACAAAGTTAAATTGTGACTTTGACCTTTGAAGTGGGAATTTGGGTATTAAGTGCAACACGTCGTCATGTAATGTTAATCATTTATAACAAGTATTTATAAAAATCCATCTATGCATGACAAAGTTGCAGGTCGAACAAGAAATCTCACACAGACTTAAAGTGTTGTCAAACTCAAATTGTGACCTTGGCCTTTGAGGTACGGGTGTGGGTCTTACTCGCGACACGTCGTCATGTTATGTTGATGAATTGTAGCAAGTATCATTAGAATCCATCTATGCATGACAAAGTTACAGGCTGGACACAAAATCTCAAAGACTCAAAGTGTTGTTAAACAAACTCAAATTGTGACCTTGACCTTTGAGGTACAGGTCTTGGTCTTACTCACGACACATCGTTATGTTATGTTGATCATTTGTAGCAAGAATTTATAAAATCCATCTATGCATGACAAAGTTACAGGCCGGACACGAAATCTCACACAAACTCGAAGTGTTATCAAACAAACTCAAATAGTGACCTTGACCTTTGAGTTATGGATATGGGTCCTACTCGCGACAAGTCGTCATGTTATGCTGATCATTTGTAGCAAGTATCATTAAAATCCATCTATGCATGACAAAGTTATAGGCTGGACACGAAATCTCACACAGACTCAAAGTGTATTCAAACAAACTCAAATTGTGACCTTGACCTTTGAGGTACGGGTGTGGGTCTTACTCACAACATGTCATCATGTTATGTTGATCATTTGAACCAAGTATCAACAAAATCCATCTATGCATGACAAAGATACAGGCCAAAAACGAAATACTGGATGGGCAGATGGATTCTGCAATTACTATATGCCACCCCAAAAATGTTTGGGGGGTGGCATAAAAATCCTCAATCCCCATCCTTACCATCATTTTCTGTATCACTGGAGTCAAACTTCTGTTGATACAACAGTTTCTGTACAGTGGAATCTGCGGCATGTCCGTACACATTTCTCTCCCTAAACATCTGAACTCGCTTGCCTTCCCAGTCAATGTATTCTGACTCTTTTGTTGCGGACATTTTATCGTTCATTTTTATACGTGATTTAGCCTCGGGTGCCTCCTCAGACTCTTTATTTGCATATCTTTCTCTATTTGTTCGGATTTTTGGTTTTATGCCGAAATCTGTGGAGAAGATGGATTCTTTATTTGCATACTGGGTATCAGATCTTTTCATTTTTGGTATCTTCTCTATCTGCACATCACTCCTTTCAGAGACATGACCAAAGTTACTCTGATTCTTAATTTTCCATTCAGCTGATTGTGTCTCTGTTGAAGCATGTACATTTCCTTGTTTGAGCCTGGGAACATTATCATACTCAGGCTCTTCTGACAGCTTGTTCACGTGTCTGTTTTCCACAGTTTTAAGATGGAGATGAGATTCTGGTTCAGCCTCAGTCTGCTGCGTGATGTGTCTATCGCCGACACTCTTGATGTGTGGCCTAATAACTTCATCTGCAATGGTCTCTGTGGTGGCATGATGATCGCCAACCAATCTTATCTGAAGTTTGTCCACATTTTGATCAGATTTGGATTCTGTTGTGGCGTGCATGTGATTGAATGTCTGAAATATACAACACAGGTCAGTGTTTTTTTTTCGGCCATTTTTATAGCCGTTATTGGGTCATATTCCCAATGGCAAATAGTACCTTTTTTCCAAAGCTGAGTGGTGAAAATTCCCAATTGAAAGCTTCAATAATTGTAAATTGAAACTTGCCATAATTCCTTGTTAAAATAAACAAAATTTTCCCCCATTCTGAATTGAGTAGGACATTGATCTTTAATTAAATTGCCAGGGAAGTTAAACAATATATTTAATGCAAAAGTTTTCCCAATGTTAATGAAAAACGGCTAAAATTCCTATTTCCAAGGGTATGGATCATCTTCCCAAAATGGTGAGAAAAAAACTGCATACTGAAGTTAGAATAGTTGTGGGATAACAGAAAATCAATAAACTTAACCACTATTTCCTGGTATCCTGGTAGTTTAACCAGTACTCAAACACACCTATCTCCGCAAGTAGCTGATAACTTTACCACTTAAATCTGCGTGAGAGACAAATGATAATGAAGGACAATGTCACATTTCAACACGCTACTGACAAATCTAACCAGGCCCAGCTCATATTGAAGAGGTTAAAATATTCCATTAACAGATGTTTCACTATAATGGCAAGATATATATGATAAGAAAAATGATGATCAAATGGTTATAACAAAGACTCCCAGTTCAAATACAAAACAAGAGTTGTTAGAGGACAGCAAAGCTCGCTGATGGGATAGAACTCACCACCCATGCAAAGATTGAGATTGGAGGCAAACACCAAAACTAAACACAAAAGTTTAACCTGGGTGTCTGCAGATGAAAAATTAAGTCCAAAAGGGCCATAACTTTGCCAAAATCCAACCCCGAGTTATGCTTATTGTCTCTGTTTGTTCAATTGATGATACGGCACACACACACGAAGTTTCATTCATATCCAATGAGCGGTTGCATAGATATCTTACCTGATAAAAAACTTTAACCTGAAAAATTAAGTCGAAAAAGGGCCTAACTGTGCCAAAATGCAACCCAGAGTTATGACTCTTGTCTGTGTGTGTTCCATTAATGATGGTAAATACACATGCCAAGTTTCATTCACGTCCAATGAGTGGTTGCAAAGATATCTTAAACTTAAATGCAACTAATTGCAAGTTTAACTTGGCTGTCTAAGTCGAAAAAGGGCCATAACTGTGTCAAAATGCAATCCAGAGTTATGGTTCTTGTCTGTGCATGTTCCATTGATGATGGTGAACACACATACAGAGTTTCATTCACATCCAATGAATGGTTGCATAGATATCTTAAACTTAAACGCAAAAGTTTAACCTGACAGACGACGACGCCGGGGTCATGGCAATAGCTCTCCTTGGTCCCCGTGAGCTAAAAAGGTAGTTTTTGAAAAAGCTGTACAGTACTGCATACATTTTGTCAATTTTGTACAAATAATGGTTAACTGCCCCTTGGTTACCTGGACACTGGCTTTCTGGGGTAGTTCTTCTGTTTCGTCATTCACGGTAAAGGACGAGTTCAGACTCCGACGTGATGATGTTTTTCCGCCCAAACTTGTGCTGGAGGTAGATTTGACACTAGATGGACTTTTTCCTGTTACACTCATGCCATACCTAGAGAATGCAAGAACCCGTATGTACTTTCCTGAAACACTTGGATTATATACATTTACACTCAAGAAATATGAAAATGAAACACAGGAAGAGATATGAAATGCAACATATTTATGAGTGTACACATCAATATCCTACAGTAATTAGTGTCTGTTGATGTTATTGGTTGTTTACTTGAGATATTATTGAACAATTTGGTACCTCCTGCATTGGTGTCATTTTTTCATTTCCAAGTAAGTCCTCTCTTATCCCTGTGTTGTGTTTTCATATCCCTTCTTGTGTTGCGTTTTACATATCTCTTTAGTGCAGATGAACATTAAAATTATCTTTTAAAGGGATTATATTGGCATATTACCGTCAATTCTCTGTCCTAGATACACACGCCCAGCATGAAAATACACTTTTAACTTAGCGTCTAAAGTGTCAAATTGCATAACCTCTTTATTACAAACATCGGGTTTCTGAAGCCACGTTTTTGTTTTTGTTATCATTCGCCATTTTCAACGAACCGCTCTTGGGTTTCTGATCAATCATCGGATAACATCGTGAAGACTCGTTCCCGATCTCGTTTTCAAGGCTTTGTTTGGGAAGTTTACAGAGTTCAATGTAAACATTGCTCAATACTTTATTGCGGGATGTATTAAAATTTCAGCCAATATTCAAATACTGTTAATTTGATAACTTTCAAATAAATATGGTTATACGTCAATACATAAGCATTATTTTGTGCACACTGCATACAGGAAAAGTCTGGATTATCAGCGTGTTTGTGTTACTTGCCAATATAATCCCTTTAAATACTAATTTTATACAACAAATACTTTAAAAAGTACAAATATAAAGCTTTTCCTTTGACACCCATGACATCTTATCTAAAATTACTTCCGAGATATATTTATTCATTCAATGCTGTAAACAATAGTAACAGATTAAAAATTTCCCATGTTTCCGTTGGACTACAACTCCAACAGTAATTTTTTGATTTTACAAGTTCAATACCTTATCAAATATCTAATAATGACAAAACTACTGTGTAAATGAAAGTACTTTTGTACATATGCTTAACGAGGTAATCGAAACTGCCATTTGAAATATTTGTGAAAATGTTCAAACGAAGGTAACATCGAGTCTAATATGGTATATTATATGAAAATTATGTTAGAGGGACCATCTCTTGACACAAAGTTTGTGACTTTGTAGTGATGATGATATCACAAGTATTTCATGTATGAACTATCCATGAAATTGTGCAGGACCATACAGTTTCCTCAAGGTAGCCAATGTTCCGGAGTTTTTAAAACCGGAGTTATCAAAGTTCCACTGTAATAATAGATGTATGATATAGAGATATTTTATACCTAAAAACCTTTCATGGTTATTTCTCAAAATTCACAATGTGACCCTTGGAAATGTTGACTTTCTTCATTTGAAATATCACTAACAATAGCAAAAATATATATACTTTTGCAGTCCTTTCACAGCCCACTTTGGAAGGCTCTTTTCTGTTCCATCTTCCAATTCTGGACCATCCTGTCCTTCATTTTCTTCTGTCACCTCCAGCGTGGGACCATCCAGACCCCTCTCAGCCCATCTGGGTAGGTCCGTCTGTGTTGAACTGGCCGAGGAAACCACTACTGGGGTAGTCTGAACAACAGTCTGTACAAAAGTCAAAATATAAACACTAAGTGTGAGAACAACAAACCATGTTGAAGTAATTTCTCTAACAATATTTCCTAAAATTTTTGTTCATGATTTCACATCGATTGTAAATATGTCTAAATAAGTGATATAACCATTTGGTTTCAATTTGAGGACCTAAACAATGTATGGCACAACTTTAATGTATGTACATAAAAGTATACATATTAAGTCTGTCAACTTCAAGAAATGCACAATTTGAAAATCGTGAAAACCCATGACATTAACAGAAAAGTGTTTTTGTCCTTTCAGAAAATTAGTTTTGTCGATATGCCAAGGGTCTGCCATATCTGGAGCTAGCTGCTTTAAGGGATAATCTTTTAACCAGACCACACAGATATAATTTAAACAGCAAGAAATATTGCTAAAAGATTGAACTTCATAAAATCTAAGCATAACAAGTATATTATTGCATACAGACTTATAATTTTTCACAAAAAGGAAAGATTTTGCTTTTCAATATAGGTAATGTGCTCTGGAATACATTAATAGAAATGTAGATACCGGATCATCCTTTGACCTCTCCATTTCTAATGCCCATTGTCTCTCCTGATGAAGCAGAAATTCTCTCCTTGCCAAACCCAACTTGGCTCTTCTGACACGCCACAGGGCCTTCTGTTCCCTCCGTGCAGCTTCCTCACTTAGCTGACTGTAGTAGGCTATCACCTCCTCCCTATAAACAACAATATCCAATGTTTAATCTAAAAAATTTAAGGCTTAAACAAATCTGAGAGGTTGATTATGTGATACTACATTCAAAATACCGAAGCTCGAGGCCTTTCTCTCTCATAGCACTTCACACTCTGCTTATAATAACATTTTCAAATATACAATGTCATGCTCTTGTCCCATTGACAATATGTAATATATAAAACGGAGCAGTAATTCACGCCACAGGTTGCAGGTTCAATTCCAAGCTTGGCCTGATACCTCTCATAACACAACACTCAGTACTGGTTCTACCCAGGAAGCGGACTCAAGAGCAGTATATAAGAGCTTTGAGCCTTCATCGCAATCAAGCTAAAATAAATAAGTATTAACCAATATGTAATTTTCAGTAAAGCACAATAATTTCTTAAACTATACCTGGCTTGTCTCTCCAATTCCAGTTCCTCCTCCCCCATCACTTCTTCTTTACGCAGAAGACGGTCCATGAGGTCCCGATCTGCTGCGGCTGCATCCTGACGGCCTTGGGCTCGACGCTTTTAGGGAATAAAATAAATTAATGTGTTACCCCCAAGTGCTTTTAGGTGGCAAGATCCAGAAAGGATGGTGGTTCTATTCAAATACATACATGAATTAAAATTATATAGACTTTGTTTAAACTGGATGCCTTGTATAGCAATCAGGTATTGAAAATCATATTCATCCCCATTTTGACTTATTTTCTTTAACATATAATTTAAATATATAACAATTTGTAAAATAGACTGTGAAATCATTAATTTTCGTTGTGATTAAATTTTCTTGTTTATGGTTCAAGGACATATTCGTGGGGACTCAATTTCATTTAAAACCAATTTTAGAAAGAAAAAAATCGTTTTAGAGCTAGCTTTCGGATCTTTTAAATTCGAGCACTTTTATTACATAATGCGTTTTAATTGCTGACCTGTATCAATATTTTATTTACTGTCTGTACCGACACATGTGATAATAAATATGCTCTTCGAAACATTGGATAATACTGTCGAGAGATGTTAATAAGTCGACACTTAGTGTTATGAATTCGAGCAAACTTATAAAAACAAAACGTGTCACAAGTGTAATTATTGTTAAAGGGTGTAAAAAGGTCAGAACCAGCGTAAATTCACTCATTAGAAAAATAATTATGTCTCATAGCCAGAATGAAATAAAAACGCAATAATAGGCTACTTTTTTATTAAATATTATAAATCTTTATCGTATTTATTTGTTTCTTTTAAAAATAACCTACTTGAAAGAATGCTGGATGGTGTAAAATGTGTCATCTACTATTGTAATTGACATATTCTTCTGGACAACAGTGTATTTTAAGTGCTTTCCAAGGTGATGAAAATGAAATACACGTGAGTAAATACACGTGAGTAAATACACAACTTCTAATACTGACAGGTATATTTTATGTAAAGAAACGGATGGAATATCATTACAGTTACTGTATTTTAACTTTGAATAATCAGTGCACTACATTAAATAATAACATAAAGATCTAGCCAAGAAAGGTAGGTTTATGTTTTGGGTACAGGTAAAAACTATGCAGTACAGATGTACCAAAATTTTGTCTATGATCATTTCGTTGGGATTTATATGGTTGTTGAAGCTTCCCACGAAAATTAATGATTTAATGTTATTAAAGGCACTTTGTTTGCTAAGAATAAAGGACATAGTTCTATACTTCACATAATGATGACATTTGCAGGAACAACACAACCTGAGATTGATTTACTGAACATGCAAACATCATAAATTTTATTTCATGAATTAAAAATTATTAAGTAACTAAGTCACCAAGTGACTAACAGTGCAGTATATGGAAATACACAGTCTCCATATGCCTAAAGTCCTGCATGTGACCTTGACCTTTGAGGTAGCCATTCAGTGTATGGCACAAGGTCATGTTATGCTGAATACTTCTGTTAAGTTTTTGGAAACTGGTCCATGCATGTGGAAGATTTAGAGCAGACATAAAAGTTCATTCCAGCCCCATGATTAATACAAAAATCAATCCCCTGCTCATTTTATGCAAACAACAAATGCATGACTGACTTGTTCTTGATAAGAAGTTTTTGAAAATTCTCATATTTAAGTTTTGGGGGCCACTTCTGGACATTTAAGACAATGAACCCATTCAATTAAACAAATCTGAATCTTCTTAACCCAATAAAGCTTGTAAATATTTTTAGTAATGGTGGCCATCTTGAATTTTAGAATTAAAAAATCTTCTGTATAGTCAGTCATGTATGAGAACATCCCTGTGAATTTTGAGCATAGTTGGCCTCATGATTACAGAAAAAGTGCTGCTAAGGAATGATGACAGACAATGGGCAATGCCAGATCGCAGAAGCCCTTCTACCATTTGGCCTGTAGAGCTAAAAAAAGAGAACAAAATATACCTTCAGATCTGTTTCCATTTGTGTTTTCAAGAACAGCAAATCTCTTCTCTTTTTAGCATCAGTAGCTTTCTTTATTTCCTTGAGTTTGTCTGCAAAGAAAATAGCTATATAGATACGAGTCTATTTCACATATTCACAACCACCACAGACACAACTGTATGTAGTTGTGGAAGGTGGACGTAAGTTTGACATTCATGTAATCTAAACAGTGGTTTACTGTAGTGCAATGATGAGGATTCATCTCCCTGATAAATGCCCATACCAAAATCAGCAATGATGGGTTTTATAACGTAGCTACAAAAATGTTGCCTAATTTTTATTACACATTTACCATACTGATATGTATGCATATAAAATATATACTTACAGAACACTTTTTATATACATGCAAACAAGAAACTGGAGTAATACACAAGACCCTTACTGGATTAAAAGTTTACCAATTTTATTGCCATAGCAATCACACTTTTTGCCAGACTGACAAAGTAATAAAATTATGTGCATGAACTCCTTATTGCCCTCTATCCACATGCAAAGTTTCACAAATGTAGCCTGGACACATTTTGTGTTACCGCGGAATCTAGGTTCTATTTGTAATTCTACCAATTTTGTTGCAATAGCAATAAAATCTGAAATAAAAATCAAATGATCTGTATAATCTTCTTATAGCCCTCCATCTACATGCACAGTTTTACAAACCTAGCTTGGATACTCTTTGAGAGTCTTTGCAGACGGTTCCGGCTGAATGTTAGGGAAACCTATAGTTCCCTCCTGTGAAACTGGTAGGGGACTAATAATCAAACCAGATAATTTGAAAAGCAACAAAACAACCAGGGTACATATTTGTAATATTGTTAACAAAGTAACATCACAATCCAGTTTACATATTAATCTCTTCAAATTCTCATCTTGGTATTTTTTTTATTAAATATCAGACGATAACAGGCTACCTAATCTTAACCAATCCAACACTCTCTTTACCTTGTAAAATTTGTAGTTCTTTTGTGGCCACCTGTCTGGCCTTTGCTATCAGATCTTGTTTGGCTCTTTCTGCCTGTTTCTTCCTCTCCTGCCTGAGGAACAAGAGCATTGGCAGTGAGTGAATGGATCAACATTCCAAATATTCAATATGAATAAGCAAAACAATTTGGTTAATAACCACAATAGTACAACCAAAGTTACAGATAGAGAAAGAGAGAGAGTTTGTCAATTCTTTCCAAGCTGACAGAAATTTTGTCAAACTTATCCAAGTTGGTGACAGGTATAATCCAGGTTGGCAAACATATTTAGTTATATTTAAGTTGGTAGAAAGATTAATCAAAACTATTCGAATTGACAGAGCGATTGGTCAAAACTATCAAAGTTGACTAAGAAATTTGTCAAAACTACCCAAGCTGGCAGACAGATTTAGTTATATCTAAGTTGGTAGAAAGATTAGTCAAAACTATTCGAATTGACAGAACGATTGGTCAAAACTATCAAAGTTGACTAAGAAATTTGTCAAAACTAACCAAGCTGGCAGACAGATTTAGTTATATCTTAGTTGGTAGAAAGATTAGTCAAAACTATTCGAATTGACAGAGCGATTGGTCAAAACTATCAAAGTTGACTAAGAAATTTGTCAAAACTACCCAAGCTGGCAGACAGATTTAGTCAAAGTTTGCAGACAGGTTTGTAAAGATTATCCAAGTTTAGGCACAGATGAAATGACCATAAAGAAAATAAATGAAGACATACTTAAACGCTTATCTTATATATTAAACTATAGCAAACATGTATACAAAACTCACCTTGATAATGTGTTTTGTCTGGCAACTTGCTGCATTTTATTTATATACAACGTACATTGATCCGACAAGTAACGTAACTCTGTCTGGGAAAACGTCAAGGAGATACGTGGTACGTCATTGTCATCTACATCACATATGAAATGCTGAAATAGTGGCAAAGACCGTTATAAAAACCAGAGACGAGTGAGAAAATAGTGACCGAAAACGTTGTTTATAACAATTAACCCTTTACTTCATATAGACGCCTTTGGACACCTCTAATATAGAAGGCTTTTGAATTATTGGGTGAATTACGTTTATATTAACTGACAGAGTGGAAAACAGTGCAGGAAGTCTTCAGATTACTCGTTACGATCAATCTGAACTCTTCCTGCACAGTTTTTAAAGGCCTTCTGTGAGTCTTTATACTGACACTTGACACAAAGTCGAATCGAGTTTAAACACAAATATCTGCAAAAACAATATTTTATGCAGCAAAACATTAAACTAAAATTTGCCCATTAAATATCTGTTTTAAAAATTACAAAAATCTGCAATCAATTTTGAAAAAGAAAATATTTTATCTACCATTAACATCAGGTGTTTGACTGAAACTTATTTATGTTTTAACTTACAAATTACTGAGGTTGTATTTGGGTAAACAACACAAATATTATTCCAGAATTTATTACATAATAAACTATATATTTAATTTCCTAAATCTATTGATAACAAGCATTTTTTGAATTACAGATCCCCAACTGAAAATAGTCAAACCAAAAGGGGCAAACTTGCAGGAAAAATAATACAATCTCAATGTTTTAACATGAAAATAATGCCATTCATTATGTGCATCAAACATTTCTCTAGTTTTCATAATACTTTCCTATTCCTGCATAAACAACATACTTACATCTCTGTTACAAGCCTTGAGTAGATTGATTGACTTTCCACAAATGAATACATCATTCGCCAAGTCCTTCAGGAATAAAGGTGCACTCTCCTCTATATTTGTGGTGGTCAGTGTATAACCATGAGTCCAATAGTGCTTATCTAGAATGTTAAAGTATGATTCTGAGAAGACAGAAATGAAGACATTCTGAACCGTTTATTTGCACATGTATATTTTATCCTTCTACACAATCATATACTTTAATAAATCCATCAAGGTAGATAACTAAAACAAAAAATTAATTTATCAAATGAAGAAAACTAAAAAGTTTTTATATACCTTTCATTTATTTTTTAAATTTTTGACAAAAAAAAATTGAATCCATTTGATTTTCGTAAAAATTTATTTCATTTCATTTCTCTGGTCTGGCAAGCAAATAAAAAAGTAATTTCTGACCTACACTTAAGAGTAAGCCCAGTCATCCATAAGGATACTGAAAAGTCATGTCATAAGACACAGGAGTGTCCAGTTTAACTGGATTTACCTACCTTTAAACTGTAGAAAATCATCATGGACCTCGATCATGAACTCTCCATAGTTATCCCTGAACACGCCATGGTAAATCCAGTTCTGAACAAACCTACAGTCATAAATAATCTAATAACAAACTATATCTCACTTTCATACAATTGTGATAATTATCCTAAATCTTATTTTAAATGTTCAAAAACAAAGTGGACATGCACGATGAGGTTTCCCCATTGATAATTCGCAGAAAGTTTTGTCAAAACAGGTCTATGGTTGTAGAGAAGAAGCACGGGCATGATTTTACATTTTGAAAATTCAAAGAGCCATGATATGCAAAACTAGGCTTCAGGCTGATATTTCCCAGCAAGTTTTAGTGAATTCCAACTGATGGCTCAGGAGAAGGAGTGTGGAGAGTGTACAAGAACCTTTCTTTGAACAACGAAATGAGCCACAACTTGGCCAAAAATCAACAAATCTGAACACAAAAACGATATTTTACAAAACTAGTTTTTATACTGATACTTCTCAGCACGTTTCATTGAAATGTAAATGTTGGTTGAAGAGAAGAAGCGCAGACAACATTCTTCACTCCAACATTGAAACAATCAAACAAGAACACAAAAAGGATATTATGCAAAACTAGTTTTTATACTGTCAGCAAGTTTCATTGAAATGCAAATATTGGTTCAAAACAAGGTTTTTAATGTAAAAATACAATGGCTAAGGAAGATTAGTTTTAACTAAATGTGTTTTACCCTCTTTAAATAGCCATTAATCTTAAGTAGCAATTTAAAGTTATACCATAGCATGCCACTTACACTAAGTATGGCGTACATGTGTGCTTCAGCAGAGATAACATGAGTGGATAGTGATCTGAGAATGACGCCTCCAGTGTCTGACTGTAAACGTAGCTCAGCAGGCTTACACCCTGTCAACAAGAAATAGACATCATGTTATAGTGTTAAAATAGCTTATATTATATAGTGTTGCGTTTTTTAAATAAAGTGGATGAAGTGGGTATAACAAATAATTGTTTTAAAGTGTTATAAATAAAACTATGAAACTTAGGTAACTTAGTTACCGGTATATACATTGTTTATAAAACATAATATGAATGTGTTACAAGCTTAGTCATTATAACATAAGTAGTTTGTGGTGAAACAAAGAAAAAGCACAACTAAACATAAAACTTTAACACAACGGCGATGACAACAATTAGGTTATGACAATAGCTTTTTTTTTTCAAAAAGAAAGTAAAATTTAAAAGTACCTTCCATTTATCCCCACCCTGGTATATGTCATTGGAACAGCCCTTACCTCCCAGATGGGAAATATATTTTTTTAAAGAGATTCAATTCAATTTCAATTAAGGAGATTTGTATTTAATAACTTACAGTTGGAAAACTGTCCTTGGTCTCTTCAGTTACTGGGTTGTCACATTTACACAAGCAAGACAAAAATCTGAATTGTATACAGAAATATGACATAAACATATTATCATAAACATAACTTAAACTCAACCTAAATGCAACACAAGCACAAAATAAATACAACATAAGTTAATACAGCAAATTACTTGTTACTGTATGCAGTAATAAGGTATCAAATAACAAATTCCTGAAACTTCAAATGTACAAATTTTTACCATCTGTTGTGAGTATGACCCAGTTATCTCAATGGGTAGCATGTCAGATTATCTATCCAGGGCTCATAAGTTTGAATCCCCACCCAGTCAGTCTCCGTGATTATTTATATACAGGGCTCGAATTTAAGCACTCGCCACTCGCAAAATGCGAGCTGTATTTTGAAAATGCGAGTTGAAATTACTTAAGCTGGCATTTTTTTGCGAGTGGATTTCAAGTTGAGAAAATTACTTATTGTATTCATTTTATTGATTTTTGAAAATAAACAAGTATTATCCTGGTAAAAATAACGAGTTCTTGTCAATTTAACCAAATTTCTTTTGCTTCTCGCGCCAAATTCCCCCCTAGCAGCACGATTGTCAATGACATGTATTAAATATTTAATATGTGTAGACTGCGTCCAATTGTTTTTGATCTCAAGTTCATTCTGCAAAAAGGGAGTAAAGTTAAAACCCGTCAACAACATAATGAGTAGACTGCATCTAGTTTGATTGATCGCGCACTCACTCTATAAAATAAAAGTAAAGTTGAAACCCGTCAAATTTATTGTTTACATATTTGTCAGCTGTTAAAGTGGCTGATAAAATAACATCTTTTTCTCCATTGTACCGACGAATGAAAGTGAGTCCCAACAAGAAAAAAAGACAAATAATCCTTGCGTTAATACTGTAATGAAATGGGAGCGACAGCTCAATATCACACAGGGCTATAAACTTGACAATGACAAAATGGTGTGTCAATTGTAGAAACCACCGTGATCGACAGATCATCCATAATAATTAAACTATATTACTATGATATCACAACATTTACACATGTTAAAGAATCGTCCTTGGCTAGATCTAGATCTTATTTTAAAACGAAAGGCCATTGGCTATATTAATTCTATAAATAGAAATGTGTGTATGTCTCAATCTTAGTCTCTGTACACTTGTTATGATATATATTTTGGTTTAGATCAAGTGTTTATTTATATATATCATTGTATGCATTTATTTATGGTAGTATAATAAATAACAAAGACAATTTTATTTTTTTAAATATTTTGTTTTGTAAAGTACTGCTTTGAATTGTACCTTAACATATATAATAACCTTGATACCATCGTCTATAAATAAAAAAAAGCTAATAATGCATATTAAATAACACGCATGCTTTGAAACAATTAATTTTGGGTTTATTTAGACATTTAGGACTACAAGTTTCTGCGAAAATTGGTTTGGCTAGCTGGTTTCAAATTTGGCCAGTTGAAATTTTAGGCACTGGCCAAAATTGCCAGCGCACAAAAAAGTTAAATTCTAGCCCTGATATATGACATTGGGCCTCATTGTCAATGGTCTCTCAAGTAGAAAAGCTAATCAAATACAACGGAGATGGGTAATCTCAGTACTGGTTTACCGTCCAGGATCACAGGAAAAAAGGGATTAGGTTAATTGATCATCTGTCATCCCTCGATAACATGAAAATGATGTTAAATATTCAAACAAATGAACAAAACTGTTTTTTGTTCACAACTTTTATAACCTCAAGCAGCTTAATGTGTTACTTGTCAAACTAAACCAGGACAATTATTAATTTTGCTGTTGCTTTAATGAACTCTAATTATGTGACACAACATATTTTATTTCTAGTACTGTCACAAATATAATTTACAGTAAGACAGAGAATGGGAATGGGCTTTAAATCCTTTTTAACCCTTTACTCCATAAATACGTGTTTTCCCGCACCAATCACAGAAGGCCTTTGAAAACAGTGCAGGAAGAGTAACGAGCAATCTGAACACTTCCTGCACTGTTTTCCACTCTGTCAGTTAATATAAACATAATTCACCTAATAATTCAAAAGCCTACTATATTAGGTGTCAAAAGGCGTCTATATTAGAGGTGTCCAATGTTTGGTTCAAACCCACAGACTCAGTGGTGAGTGATTAATAACCTTGTGACCCCTGAAAACTCTGATGAATATATACTCTAACATGATAAAATACTTGTATGTAGCATGCTTTGTAAAGATAAACAAAGTTTCCAGAGTCATACCACACCTCATTTCCTGTAGTAAGTTGTGACACATGACTCGTAGTTGTAACAAGGTCTTGTCAACTGGTATTGACAACACTGCTGCCCTGTAGTACTGCAAGACAGTCTGAACCGCCCCTGGAAGATACAATAACCACAGTCTAACCTGTGTAAGTGGCCACCTCTATTACACAGTCCCTTGTCAAACCTGTGTAAGTGGCCACCTCTATTAAACAGTCCCTTGTCTTAAGCAACTATATTTACTATTTCCTATTTTTGTGCTTTCAGAGAAAATAAATTAACCTGTATTAAGCAACAACTTGTCTTAAAAGGTCACTTTTGACCCTTCCTTGACAGGCTGCTTGAGACAGGTTTGATTGTATATCAACTTCTCATATAACACACGTTTCACAGGTCTTAACACATTTATAAACTAGGCCTATATTCATCTTATTTCTGAAACAAAACTAAAAAAACAAGAGCTGTTAGAGGACATTTGCCTGAAACAAAGTTATCCCAATTGTGTCCTACATTTGCCGTTAACAAAGTTATCCCACTTGTGCCGTACATTTGCCCGAAACAAAATTATCCCACTTGTGCCCTACAATTGCCTGAAGCAAAGTTATCCCACTTGTGTCCTACATTTGCCTGAAACAAAGTTATCCCACTTGTGTCCTACATTTGTCTGAAACTTAGTTATCCCACTTGTGCCCAACATTTGCCTGAAACAAAGTTATCCCACTTGGGTCTTAATGGAAAAGGAGAAAGCTACATGTATATTTCATTGATGCATGACATGTAAATACTGTGATGTAACTTTGCCATAAAACTTAAATAAAATTTTCTAGTTATCTTGTCACCTAGAGTCTCTTTTATGTTAGTAAAAACACATGTGAAGTTTCATTGAGGCATGGCTAGTAGTCACTGAGATATGAGGTTGATATGAAACTTCAACCAAAATTTCCAAGTACCTGTACATAATTACATGGCCTTTTTTATTTGTTTGACCTATCACTTAATCTTGCTCACTACACATCGTAAAGTCATGTACAACAAATATTTCTTTGCTTTAAATAAGGAATTACAGGAACGACGAGACTACATCTACATAAATGAACAGATGGACAGACAGAATGGACATGGTGAAACAAGTATATTTCTCCCCCACACCTAAAACTTCATTATTAGGGATATAATAATTAAAGGACCATTACCCAGCAAATAGACCAGAATGTGACAATAATATGTACAACTGGACTTCACACTGGTGCTCCCTAGCAAGCAAATTGGTTTAGGAGAAGTTAAGATGACACAAAAGGGTGATGTGCATATGGAAGGTTAACCCTTTACTCCATAGATACGCGTTTTCCCGCAACAATCACAGAAGACCTTTGAAAACAGTGCAGAAAGTTCAGATTGCTTGTAACGAGCAATCTGAACACTTCCTGCACTGTTTTCCACTCTGTCAGTTAATATAAACATAATTCACCCAGTAATTCAAAAGCCTTCTATATTAGGTCTCAAAAGGTGTCTAAATTAGGTGTCCAAAGGTATCTATATTAGGTCTCCAAAGGCGTCTATATCAGGTGTCAAAAGGCGTCTATATGAAGTAAAGAGTTAAGGTTAACTTTACATGTATCCCCAGCCCACATAAATAATGGGGACATAAAAAGGGCATCCCTTCCAGAATCAGAGCAAGCCATTGTTATACAATCTAACAAACATGACATGACGTTAAGAACCTTTGATCTAAAACCAGAGATAAATAAATGCATTAAGTACCCACCTGTAAATGCATGATAGGTGAGCCCAGCATGGTAAAATGAGTTCAAAACAGGAGCTGTGGAGAAGAGGTCAAGTCTGTAGTAATACATGCCCAATGTGAGGAAATCATCCATGAAGTTTTGCAAGGCTTCTGAAGACATTCCGGACACATATACGCCATCTCTCATGGTAAAACACTGATCTGTCTGTTAGAGAAATAGTATTTGTCATTATAAAACAAATAAATACAATTTTTATTTCATAAATGTAGGCCATCATCCCATAATTCAAATATAGTCAAACCTGTCTTAAGCAGTCAGTCAAGGGAAAGGGCAAAAGTGGCCCTTTAAGACAGGTTGTTGTTTAATAGTAAATACAGGGTAATTGGCTCCAAAAGCTTAGAATCGGGAAATAGTAAATGTGCCTGCTTAATAAAGGCAACCACTTGCACAGGTTTGGCTGTACACAACCAACACATTTGAAGTGAATGAAATTTACAGTTTGTTTGTAATTATAGCAGAGAACAATTATTATTAGTTTATAACATTATTTAAATTTTGATTTCAGAAATGTTGAACTTAATCTTAAAGCATGACACAGATATTTGGCAACATTGATATTTGTACTGATGTTGTTTGATGATATAATTGAGTAAAAACAAATATATGTGTAGATAGATTATCCATTTAGCATTAAAATATATTTTACAAATTTAATCATATGCAAGACATTGAAAAAAAACAAGAAATGTCATTGGTAAGTGTCGCATGCCCCCAAAATAACTATATATTTTGTGATAGGTTGCGATGTATCCATGAATATCAAGAGTTGTGGACAGACTTTTCAGACTAGCCACACAATTTCACGTTTTTTTCACAATAAGTGTGACATTGACCTTTATGTAACCGTGACCTTGAAATCTGATGTAAAGGTCTGGGTATTTCTACAAGTAAATGCCAGTGACATATCATCATGAAATGTTCATCATTTGTGTTAAGCTATTTTAAAATCCCTCCAAGTAAAACAAAATTACAGACCAGACATGAAACAAACTGAAAGTGTGACCTTGACCTTTGAGGTAAGGTTCTGGGTCTTAAAGCGACACTTTGTCATGTCATGTTGAACAATTGATAAATTGAGCCAAGTGTTTTTGTAATCCATCCATGTACGATTAATTTACAGATCAGACTTAAAATCTCAAACAGATTCAAAGTGTTGTCGAACAAACTCAAAGTGTGACCTTGACCATTGAAGTATGGGCTGGGTCTTACGTGCTACACATTGTCATGTCATCTTGATCAATTGAGCCAAGTTAAAGATAAAGTTACAGACCAGACACGAATTGAAAGTGGGCCTGGACCTTCAAGAAAAGAATTGGGTCTTACATGCAACACTTCATCATGTTATGTTGATCAACTGAGCCAAGTGTTTTTGAAATTTATCCATAAGTGACAAAGATATAGACCAGACACAAAATCTCATACAGACTCAAAGTGTCATCAAAGTTAAATTGTGACCTTGACCTTTGAAATGGGAGTCTGGGTGTTACGCTCAACACATCATCATGTTATGTTGATCATTTGTGGCAAGTATTAACAGAATCCATCTATACAGGTCGGATACGAAATCTCACACAGACTCAAAGTGATGTCAAAACAAACTCAAAGTGTGACCTTGACCTTTGAGGTACAGGTTTGGTCTTACATGCGACACATTGTCATGACAACTTGATTAATTGAGCCAAGTTAAAGACAAAGTTACAGACCAGAAGGAAAAATCAAACAAATTGAAAGTGTGACCTTGACCTTTGAGGAAAGGTTCTGGGTCTTACACGAGACATTTCATCATGTCATGTTGATCTACTGAGCCAAGTGTGTTTGAAATTTATCCATAGGTGACAAAGTTAAAGACCAGACATGAAGTCTCACACAGACTGAAAGTGTCGTCAAACTAAGTTAAATTTCTGACCTTGACCTTTCAGGTATGGGTACAGGTCTTACTCATGACACCTCGTCATGTTATGATGATCATTTGTAGCAAGTATTACCAAAAGCCATCTATGCATGACAAGGTTACAGGCCGGACACGAAATCTCACCAGACTCAAAGTGTTGTCAAACAAACTCAAAGTGTGACCTTTACCTTTGAGGTAAGAGTGTTGGACTTACTTGCGACATGTTGTCATGTTATGTTGATCGTTTGTAGCAAGTATCAACAAAATCCATCTATGCATGACAAAGTTACAAATCAGACACGAAATACCGGACAGACGGACACTGCGATTACTATATTCCACCCCAAAAATGTGCTTATACATTACTAAAGGAAGTACATGTATATCAGGATTTCAAAAATTTTAAAATTGGCCAGACACATATTTTTTTACAATATACCATGTCTAAATATACTCACCGAACCCATATTGGCATAAAGATATCTATTTAAACATGCCAAAATAATATACTGAAAAGATATTTTCTAACTTGGGCTACGCATCCAGGTTAAACCAAAATAAATATCTTAAAATGCATCATATTTTGTGATGTATCAAATGTGTGACATGATTTCATTTTGATTTCGATCTTATCCATCATATGGGTTACATTTTGTAGAATAGTTGCATCTTAAAAAGTGTCCAAATGACATAGTGAAGGTTGTCAAGCAGTATTTGCCTGATGTCTATTTCATTTCAATATTGTTTTTGTCAAGTTTTGGCAGATTTGAAAAAAAAAAAAAATACATATTTTGCTTATTATGATAATGAGATGCTTTGTATCCATTTTAAAAGCTAGAAATATCACTGAAGGTGATGAATATCCCTGGATGTCGCCCGGAAACAGTTATTGCACCCTTTGGCTGCCCGCTTAGACACAGTGAACCAATTAAAGTAACAAATCAATTTTGTGAATTGTCACTGAATAGATTAAAAAAAAAGTACTCAGCATCTGCATTATATTATGTAATGCAGGGTGTTAGTTGTAATTATGATCCAAGTATGAGTGTCCTAGCACTAGTACTTATTGAGAAATAATGTAAAAATGAAAACTTAACGTTGGAGGTAAATAGAAATTCAGCATCAAACAAAGTCAATGGACCATGCAATGTAGGTCATACTCAGCATCTGCAGTGTATAATGTGATGCAGGGTGTTAGTTGTAACTATGATCCAAGTATGAGTGTCCTAGCACTAATACTTGTAGTGAAATAGTGTTAAAGTGAAAACTTAACGTTGGAGCTAAATATAAATGTTTGACGCCGCCACCGTCGATGGAAAAGCAACATCTTAATCTCACTTTCGCTCCTTCGTCGTGGCGAGACAAAAATTATTCGGGCTCAACATGCCAACAATATGCACAACTAAGTTTGGTACCAAGCACTTTTGTGAAGTGTCACTGAATTCCAGCCAATGGTTGATGAGAAATAGCGGCCACAAAAAAAATGTCTAAAAAATTCAAAGGACCACAATTCATTGAAAAATTGTTTGCGTGAAACATGCGGATGATATAGATAACTAGGCTTGGTACCCATCACTCTTGTGAAGTGTCATTGAATTCCAGCCAATGGTTACCGAGAAATAGCGACCACAAAAAATATGTATGAAAAATTCAAAGGGCCATTACTCAATGAAAAGTTATTCTCGATTAACATGCCGACAATATGCACAACTAGGCTTGGTACCAGTCACCCATGTGAATTTCATTGAATTTCGGCCAATGGTTGCTGAGAAATACTGATCACAAAAACTGTCCATAGATAGACGACTAGCTGGCTGGAGGAGCATGACCCCTAAATTGCCCACATACATGTATACTTTGTATCTGGGGGTATAATAATTTTATTTTTTAAACGATTGTAGCGATTTTTCATGATTAGCACTTCAGCATATAATCATTGTGTCCATAAAATAATGTTCACATACTGCCAATACATTTAAAAACAAAACACACCAATATCTCAAAAATTATTTATGAGCAGAAGATAATGTAAAGGTCACAATGATTGCATGTTTGTAAGCCCATCATTACCTGCATTTTTGTATTTTGTTATAAAGACAATGCGTGACACTGGAATTTAGTTCCCAGTTGCTAAAGGAAAGCAGTTTAGGCTGGGAAAACCTCTCTCAAAATTTGCCAGCAAGTTCGACAATCAGCAGGATTCTGGCATCTGCTACAATTTTGATTGGAAGCTTGTGTAGTCAGGTGACAGCTATGTAATGGCTGAAGGTGACATTGTAACATAGTATAAACTGCATAGTTACCAGATCTAACATAAAGTTCATGGAAGGTACAGCTATCATCAGATTCAGTACGTCCCTCACTAGTGACCTCTGGCTGATCTCAACCCTTGGAGCAACATGAATGGTGGGGAATGCCACCTTCAAAGTTGTCAGTATAGCTTGGTTCCAGTGGTCAAAGGCTTGGGGACCGGCTTCAGTGAGAAATGGCTTCATTCTAGCACCAGGCCCACTATACAAAATAAATTTGTTTACACTTTAACTATTTTAGCATAACTTTCGAAGGTGGTCATATGAAGCACTTTCGAGTCGGTTTGCCGACTAGAACCAGAACTCAGTGTTGTTTATGCGAGGCCATTGGGGTCAAAATTGGTAACAGACTCATAACCTCTGACATGAGTGGCCAAAACTGCACAACAT
The DNA here is from genome assembly GCA_029582155.1 of Panopea generosa. Classification (NCBI taxonomy): domain Eukaryota; kingdom Metazoa; phylum Mollusca; class Bivalvia; order Adapedonta; family Hiatellidae; genus Panopea; species Panopea generosa. The sequence goes on along the minus strand of CM055903.1, from coordinate 14,410,477 downwards.
TGATCCATTTCATGAAATTGTAAGAAATAAATTAAAAATGAGGCAAGACAAAACAAAACAAAGAAATTCAGAAACTCGTCTGTTAAATTTGTAGTGTTCGATTTACTGATAAAATATTTTCCAAATATATTTTTTACTTTAGAATACAGCAGCTGTTGAAAACGCCCTGGCATCAGTGCTGTTTTTTTGTATTATTTTTTTTTTTTTAACTCACACATATATCAATAACTATAACCCATACATCAATGAACCTTCAAATGTGTGTTCACCGCCATAAAAGGGTCTAGAATGGCCTAACAGTCCCCTTCGTATAATGATACCGTCTTATGTGACCATATTTAGAGATTTCTTTTTACCTTAGAAATCCTAGACCATATTCTATATTATAGAACATAGAACAAAGAACAAATTGTGTAGTGAGACCTGAAGAAGCACTTACAGTCCTATAGTTTCCCAAGTGTAGTGCTGGGAGATGTCTGCTGTGAGACAGTCATCATATATACTTGTATCATAGTCCGCATGGAAGGCAGAATCAAACGACGACTCTCCAACGTTCTCCGTATCTGGTGTCGTGCTCGCTACACTCTCATCCTGTGACTTGAAACCCTCATCATTCAGGTCCTGATGTAAATAATACAAATATTTCATAGTTACTCCTGAAAGTGAAACCAGTTGTTAGTTTGTTTTAGTTTATACCAATTTATTTTAGCTAGATTGCAAAGCAAGCTCAGAGATTATATGACCCACTCTCAAGTCAGCTTCCTAGGTAGAACAAGTACTGAGTGTTGGTTATTGAGAGGCATTGAGTAGAGCTGGGTATCAAACCCACTATATGTGGCGGGAGCAACCAACACTCCATCCACTACACTACCGCTCCACTTTAAGTAGTTTGTCCTGATTAGACAAATTATTTATTTTCATTTTACATACCAAAAGTTTGTTTTTTTAATTCACAACACAAGTAGTGTAATGACAAGTAGACTTGTTAATGTATTGCTATTGTTGCCTCCATGGCAGCAATCTTAAATATTTTACAAACACAAAAAACAAACTGATAAAGGATGGCCCAAAGACTATGCATATGAATAAGTTTCAGAGAAAACGTAAATAAACTGCGAGCTGAGCTGAGCTAACAACACCAGTATAACCAGCTAAAAGAAAACTTATTAATATTGTATACATACCATACTTAAGCTTGAGAATGACTTTGGAATCCTTAATTCTAGCATCCTGTCAATAATAAATAAGGTTATATACAACAGTGTGTCCTAACAACTTAGAAATTGTTATTTTTTTACAAAAATACTATTACAGCTGTTATGATTAAGCAATGCTCCAGACATTTAATTGATTCTTAAAATAGATGACTTTACTGGGTCTCAATGACGCCTTTATTTGAAATAACTTGAGACCCTTACTCATAGGGATCATTTGCACCAAATATAAACAAATTTGGCTAGTCTGGAAGATATTTAAATGAAAAATCTAGTGGTGTAACGATTCATCGATGGATCGCGATTCACCTTTCCGCCGATGTATGTATCAGGTGTTAAATGAAACTTCCAATAGATCGCGATGCAACGCATTTTTTAGACCTATGATGCATTGATATGATTGTCAGATTTCGTGCATCGCAATTTCATTCTTGATGAAACATAAAAAAACTAGCTCATAAAAACTAACAAACAAAAAAGATGAATTTTCTGATATAAACTGGCTAAACACATGACAGATATTATGGACATCATCTCCTTCCCATCAGGTACTATCCAACTATGTTTATTCTGTTAATAAAAGATACTTTTAAGTTGCATACGAGCATTGTTATTACATACACCTTATTAAAATCTGTCAAACGGTTTCAAAGAAGAAGTAAATTGAAGCAAAAGTTAACGATGGTCGGAAACGGATAGACATAGGGTAATCATAAAAGGTCACCTGTGAGCATTCAGCTCAGCTGAGCTATACACACATGTAAATAAATAAAAAAAAAACAATGACTGAACTCTGCACAGAGGTGCCAAAATAGGAACACATGAATTATATAATAAATTAGCAGTGACAGAACTGTCCATTCTTTCTTATATACTTGCTCTTAGCTAATGCTCATAAAAACAATTATTCTGACCCAGCCACTTGATTAACAGCTCCTTAGGTTGTTAATATATTTTGTGAAATATGCTGTAATATTCCATCATTCTCACCCACTGTCTGAATCATCCGGAAGCTCTGGCAGATCCAGTTTGATATCAAGAGAGTTAACTCTACCCTGCACTAGTCCGCCAAACAGGGATTCTGTAGTTGATTTTTCATGGTCGTCACAAAGGTAGCCTTCCACGTTGAAGAAGCCATTGCCAGAGAGTCCAGTACCAGGTAACATGTCACAAATCTACAATGCAGAAATTATTGTCAAACAGCATGTAAAATACTTTCATTTGAAAAAAGCAAAATTTGTCTGTATCTACTCTATTTTGGCTTTGTTAACAAACTGAAATTAGTATTCCTGCCAATATACCTTGATAATACCAAATAGTTTCATATACTGGTGTAGCAAACATTTCATCACCTGATGAAATTTTCCCTTGGGCAAAGAATTCCCCAGGATAAACAACTCCTCCTGGAGGCCAGATTTACTAGAAAACATACCCTTACCACCTGAAAACTTCTTCCTGTCCCTAATTAGGATCTTTAAAAATTAAAATTTATATATACTACTTCTGGAGCAGACATTATTTTGAATGCTCTATTAACATAACCAGGGGTATTTAACCCATTACTTCATATAGATGACTTTTGACACCTCCAATATAGATGCCTTTGGACACCTCTAATATAGAAGGCTTTGGACACCTCTATTATAGACGCCTTTGGACACCTCTAATATAGATGCCTTTGGACATCTCTAATATAGAAGGCTTTTGAATTATTGGGTGAATTATGTTTATATTAACTGACAGAGTGGAAAACAGTGCAGGAAGTGTTCAGATTGCTCGTTACGAGCAATCTGAACTCTTCCTGCACTGTTTTCAAAGGCCTTCTGTGACTGGTGCGGATAAACGCGTATTTATGGAGTAAAGGGTTAATAGCTTCAACACCTGAGCCTGATCCTGAGCTGGAGTTACAAACATGATTTTGCATTCTCAACACTGTCTTAATGTGCTGAATATTTGCACCTACATGTAGTTATATTAAAAGTCTTCCATACATGTAAGAGTATTGGAGATGACATGAAAAATCCAATGTCCATATACACAAATACTTCTCAGTTACAAACCTGCTGGTTATTGTATTTTGAATATCGTCCTTATATGATGAAAATGTGTACATTTGTTAACTCAAGAATCACAAACTCAAGTATCTAATTAGCTTAATACCTACCAACCTGAAAAATACTAGGTTGGAGCACAGCAAACAAACAATTAAGGATGGACAGATTACACTGTGTCAGATTTTGAATGAGACATTTACGGAAGTGGTTATTAGCATGTTGCATCATAGTTTTTTACCAACTTTACAAAACAGATGAAAACGAGCAATAAGACAAAAAAAAGCATATGGATATTGGTTTGTGGGGGGGTCGGAAAAATGAGCAGACATTTTCACTTACATTGCTAACAGTGTTCACAATTTTGAGTGGCTCGCCTTCAAACAGTGACCTGCAAAGAAATTTTTTAGAAATAGTTAAGATCTGGACTTATACTGTCGAACAATCTTTAAAATATCGAATTTGTAAACCCATAAGGATGATTTTAGCAGGAGGTTATCTGCATATTTAGTTTTTCATTTTTCTTTATTCTATATTTGTGTGTACATTTAATTGACTGCATAGCTGCCGGGCTAAGTTAGCTCAGTCAGTAGCACACCTGACTATCAATCCTGGGGTCGGGAGTTTGAATTCCTGCTAGCCAGTCTCCAAGATTACAACATCGCATCTCATCATCATTCGTTTCTCACCACTGATTCAAGTGGGAATATTATCAGTTACTTATTGAGATGATTATGCTCCAGTATTTGTTAACCAAGATCCCAGCAAAGACTGGTTAGGTTATCTGATCAGATGTTAGCCCTCGATGGCATAAAAATTAAGCTATATATTCAATCAATCAACCATTGAATGCATCACAAACATTAATTTTATTATGTGCACATGTACTTCAAATTAGGCATTAAGAGATACCTGGGGTAGTGCATGTAGTGGAACCTGTTGGGCTGGACCAGCTGCGTGTCACCATAGCACAAGGGTCCATCTGGAAGCAAGGGCAGATAATCCTGCAATACAACAACATTCTTACTATGAGAACTAACAAATATTTAATTCATAATTCCCTGTAAATTATTCAGGCATCATGTATTTGAAAACAATGAATATGACAATAAGACTTTAAAATCATATACTTGGCACATGGATAAAAACATTAGAAATATATATATATATATACAGTCAAACCTGTACTAATGGTCACCTGTTATAAGCAGCCACCTGCCTTAAGGGGCCAGTTTCAGACCCTCCCGTCGAAATTTACTATATAATTTAACTGCAATAGGTGGTCACCTGGTCGACGCGGCCAGCGGCCACAGTTTTGGTCCCAAATGCATTAAAAACCTCCTAAAACGGCCACCAAATGAACAAATTTTACCGTAAAATATCAATTCTGGCATATAAAAATTTCATTACGGCCGCAGAATTAATATTTAATTAAAGTACTAAAAACCAAATAAATCAAATAATTATAAAATTTCTTTAATTTAAAATAAGTTTCTTTAAGTTTAAACTTTCTTAATTGGCCGTAAACAAACCAAACAAAGCCGTTATTGTATTCTACATAATCGCCATTTTTCCGACTCAAACCAAACAAAGCTGTTATTGTGTTCTACATAATCGCAATTTTTCCGACTCAAACACGAGTGTAGTGCATGATAATTTTCACATCTCTATTTTTAGCTCGCGTTATTGGTAAAATAGATAGATCAAAGTGTTTTGTGTAAACACGTTAACTGTGAAAAAGTCGGCATATTTAAAGATTAAAGATGCTAACAGTTTTGAGACGATAATTAGAATGGCAGTTTGTTCGTGCTTTTAACGAACAATAAGGAATTAACTCATTAAGTTCACACTTGTAAAAAGCGCTAATTGTGGAAAAATATAAAATTTGGAAATTGATTATTGTGACTTAAATCATAAATGTTTTGATTGTCAGCGTGTTAACAATACCACCAAAACGGAAGTGTTTGACTTTGGATGAACGTGTTGAGGTTGTGAAATTGTGCCAATATACAAAAATACTTCGCTTATCTGGGTGAAAATTGATGACCCTGTAGTAGGCAGCCACCTGTCTTAAGCGGCCAATTTGGCCCTTTCCCTTGGCTGGCTGCTTAAGACATGTTTGACTGTATATATATATATAAAGGGAGATAATTAAATTCACAACAACGGAATTTACGATATATATACAGTCAAACCTGTGTAAGCAGTCACCTCTATTAAGCAGCCACTTTTATCAAGCAACCACATTTGCTAATTTCCATGCTTTTTAGAGCAAATTAACCTGCATTAAAAACAACCTGTCTTAAAAGGCCACTTTGGTCCTTCCCAAGCCATGCTGCTTATGACAGGTTTGACTGCATCTTTATTGATAAATAAACAAACTAATTTGTCTCCTTTGCCACCTAGACAGTACAGACAACCAGTCATCAGTATTTAGCTTGATACATTCAAATTCCAGTCATGGTTTTGTTTACTTAGTATTCTGATAGCTAACTTAACTTCTTGTGTCAAGAGTTACTGTTATTAAATGTTAACACAAGACAAATCTGTGGAATCAAATGTCTTGCCTATAACACTTTGTGACAAAGTATGAAGAAGCCTAGCTATTGATGCAAAGGTCAAAATTAAAAAAACAACAATACCATATCATTTGTCTATCAATTTTTTAACAAACAATAAGTGCATGAAAGCAAAGTTAACTATGAGTATGGGTCTAAGACATCCGGTAAAACGGTGAATGGTTTTTATTAGAGCTCCTCATTACACAACTATGGACCAAGAATGGTTGGCTCAGCCAAAACAGTATACGAGAAAATACAGATAAACAAAAAATGAATACATAAAGGCCATCTAAAATAGTAGTGTATGGTTTTCAGTCATAAACACTTAATATTTTGTTAATGGTTTTCAAATTTGTGTAGCACTAATGAATATTACACAACTATAGACCACATCAGGTGACTGGACCAAACAGTTTCAAAGAAAAGTTAAATGCAAAAACTTAGTTAATTATCTGTAGACGTCATGGTCACAAAAAGAGATTTTTTTTGGTAGTATTACCCATTATACAATAACAAACCACATTTAGTAATTCTAGGCCAAAACATTTTCTGAGAAACGCAAAACCTAAATATGTGCAGGTTAAAAAGGTCAAGGTTAAGGTCACCAAAATAATACTGAGCAGAGCTTCTAAAATTCCAAAATGCAAAATCAGTCCATGGTTTTATTCGTAAGAATCGCTGCCATAAAAATCATACTTTTTCCTTTTAAACCCACCATATATTTGTCCCCCTGCATGTATATGTACCCCACCCACCATGCAATTTTATCAGTTTGTTTGCTAAATGAGAACTTTTGTGTTTATTTTTCATGCTATCTGTGTTTAATTTAACCAAACTTTTCTAAATATGTGCATTTTAATTGCTGACATGTATTTTCCTTTAAATGAACCAGTTTCAATCAATTTCATATAAAAAACAAAACAGTTCAGGATGTAATCAGCAAGCAGAAACTTGGTGACTCTATGCAAAACAGTTCTGGAAAATAAAGAATTGTTGACGCAGACACCAGAAAAGTAACACCAATCTCTTTTTTCTCGCAAAGGCGAACAATAAACAGACATTGTTCCTCTTTAAAAGACAATATTGACCACATTTGTTATCATCTTATAGGTGAAGTAAGATTTTATAACATGCTCACTCTAATTGGTAACGTTGGAAGCTTTTGTTCTATGTGACCCATTACTTCTTTGTCAACAGAGGGCCCCGTATCCTTCAATTTCAACAGAAATTGTAAAACTGCAAATATATCATCCTGAATGGCTCCATCTACAAGTACATACAACAAAAACATTTTAATATAATTATACTTCAGCTTTAGCTTTAAAAGTCACATCAGTTCAAATAACTAATTTTCCTTTATACAAAAACTTTACTTTAAAGATTAATTATGTATAAACTAGACCTATCACTGTAGTGATGAATACCCCCGAACGCCGCCATGACAGAAAATGGTTAACCATTGTATGAAGTTTTATTAAATTATATCCAATAGTTTTAAAGTAATGCTCCAGACAAAAGAAATTCTTAATAAAAGAGAATGTTATGGATTGAGTTGTTTGTATTGTTAATTTTTTTATGGTTTTGTTAAAATTAAAAACGGTCTTTTTAATTATTGTGCAGTGTACAAGCTTTCATGGCAATCAATAAATGTTATACTTTTTTGAGTTATGTTGAGGGACAACAATTTTATGGATAAGAAACAAACAAGAGCACTAGGAATACAATATCGAACCTGCTTTGCTTGAACTCCATGTATTCATCAACTTGGTTCTTTCATGAACTTTATTAAACTGTTATCACTGATGGCTTTAAAAGTACTTTAAAAGTACTGCACCAGACAAGGGAAATATATCAAAGGGCAATAACTCTGTAATAAGCAAGAATAGAGTTATGTTTCTTGTACACTGCACTTCCTGTCATTATATTCTACCATTGTATGAAGTGTGATGAAATTCCATCCAGTACTTCAAAAGTAATGCTCCGGACAAGGGAAATATATCAAAGGGCAATAACTCTGTAATTAGCAAGAATAGAGTTATGTTCCCTGTACACTGCACTTCCTGTCATTATATTGTACCATTGTATGAAGTTTGAAGAAATTCCATCCAGTACTTTAAAAGTAATGCTCCGGACAAGGGAAATATATCAAAGGGCAATAACTCTGTAATAAGCAAGAATAGAGTTATGTTTCTTGTACACTGCACTTCCTTTCATTATATTCTACCATTGTATAAAGCTTGATGAAATTCCATCAGGTACTTTTCAAGTTATGCTCCGGACAAGAAAAAATATCAAAGGGCAATAACTCTGTAATTAGCAAGAATAGAGTTATGTTTCCTGTACACTGCACTTCCTCTCATTATATTTTACCATTGTATGAAGTTTGATGAAATTCCATCTCGTACTTTTCAAGTTATGCTCCGGACAAGAAAAAATATCAAAGGGCAATAACTCTGTAATTAGCAAGAATAGAGTTATGTTTCTTGTACACTGCACTTCCTCTCATTATATTCTACCATTGTATGACGTTTGATGAAATTCCATCCAGTACTTTTCAAGTTATGCTCCGGACAAGGAAAATTGCGGACAGACCGACCGACAGACCAACAGACCAACAGACCGACATCAGGGTGACTCCAGTATACCCCCTCAAAACTTCGTTTGTCGGGGGTATAATAATTTAATTATCCATGATATGCAACAAACTTTATACCCACCTGATTAAATATATAGTGTCCACAGGAATCAATAATTTCTGAATAACAATAATAACACTTTTTCAGTCATACCATGATTGGGTCTACTTGGGGCAGTATTTTCTGTCACTCGTGGCAGCCATTCTGGATATCATACAGCAAACAAATTAAGAGTATTCAAAATACAGATTTCTAACTGGAAAAAAAATTAGAGTCCGCGTAGAAATTAGTGACAATTGGCCAACCAGAAACAAAAGTTTTGTGTTTTGGCCTAACACTCTATTTTCAGTCATATAGCTGAACCCACCTTTACTATCTTCTGTCAGTGTGCTAAACAAAGATTCCAATTGATTTGCATCGTCAAATTTACGCTGTCTTCTAAGACGTAGAGTATGCCACCAAATCTGTGTTTTCACATCTTGTACAGATTTCCCACAATGCCCCTCAGTGTTCTTGAGCCGTCTGGAAATGTAGTTGTTATGAGAGTGCAACAATACTATCAAAATTGTTTTACATATTATTACATATTGTATTACAATATTTCACTATAATGCAATATGCTATTAACGTACTTGACTCTTTCAAAAGTTAGTCTTCAGAAACCAATTTGGACTGCATTTGAGATCAATGCTTTATAAGTTTAAAGCTCTGCAGTAAAGAACTGTAAGCAACTTTGAAAGGTCTATCGGACCTGGCTCAAGTAAAAGTATGAAGGGGCAAAAGCAACGGTTTCCAACCTCGGACACTATTTTTAACACCTTGTATATCCCAAGGCAGTTAGGACATTTATTTTTAAAGTTATGCAGTTTGATACATAACATATCTGTTATGATTCTAGGTATTAGATTTTCCACGCATATCTCAATAATTAGATATATAACTTCATATACCTGTCTTTGTCCTTAAGAAATGTAAAGAGTGTGTTGTATAATTTCCTCTTCAGACGAGTGTTGAACTGTTTTCTATCGCACTTTGGTTGTATCAGGTTTGCCCGTTTGGTTTCTGGTGTCTGGAGGTCACACAGATGAGCAAATAACTCTGTAACGCTGCCAGTACTTGCCATTTTCTACGTGTCACGGATAGGCTTAACAACCTGTAATAAAATATTGAAGTCCTGTTCACAATTTAAACAAAAGTGTACAATTCACATGACAATATATTATTAGAAAATAATTACATATTGGTAATAGTAAGTTCATATTTTTCTATCCATCAGTTACAGGGGTTTAAAATAGTAGATTTTACTGGCAGGTCTGGGACCGTACAAATTTTTGAAAAGTCTGCAAGATTTTAGAAAGGTTTAGTTTCTAATTTTATTTTAGCTTGATTGCAATGAAAGCTCAGAGGTTATATGAACTGCTCTCGAGTCAGCTTCCTGGGTACAACCAATACCGAGTGTTGTTTTATGAGAGGCATTGGGCTGAGCTGGGGATCGAACCTGCAAGCTCTGGCGTGAATGGCCAAAACTCTATCCATAACACTACCGCCCCCGCTTTAGAAAGGTTTGAAATTTACTGATAATATTTGCCTTGTGTATTTCATTTTTGATATATTCCATTAGTGTAATGACCTTTGAAATGACATCAGCGATATGTTGGCTTAGTTGCATTAAATTAATTACTTATTTTTCTACTTTTTGGTCACTGCTGTACTGCTGTCCAGGACCTCGGACTATTTGTAACTATTATTAACCCATTCAGCACAGCCTGAGCAACCATTCTTTTCCATTAAAAAATAATTTGTTTGCTATGCTCCTACCAACTCACTCAAAATTGCATCTACCCAAACTTTTTTATTGACTTTCAAAGCATTTTTTTCCCCATGATTTCTGTCCATTTTTGTTTAATTAAATTGACTAAAATCAAAATCTGGCCAAAATAAATAGCTACCTGCCTACCTACATGAAAAATACTGGCTTGGAGCACAGCAAACAAATATTTCTTTAAGGATGGTCCTATCAGAAGCTTGTCAAATTGGACCACCTTTAAAAAAACTTTTGTTTGCCACTAATCGGTGGGTTGGTGAGGGAAGTAGGAAAATTCTTTTTTTTTTTAATGTAATCAATCTGTGAATCTCTAAAGACACGTTATGACCGGGAACATTTTGAATGAACACTAAAAAAAAGTTTTTTGTTTTTTTTATGACCACTAATACTAATTTGGTCTAGTAACTCTTACTTAGGATCCACCCTTGCATATCTACGCTTGAGACTATCGCACGCTTTTATGTCACAAGTCACTTTACCGCTGTCAATATTGAGGCTACCAAGGGTTGTTTGGTACAGTTTTCAAATTAGAAATGCATTCATGGAACACAGATTCCCCAGCTTTGTAACTACATTGTAGATATCAATAAAGCCAAATATCAAGTTTCATCAAAATCAGTCCATAAATAAAGCCTTAAGAGGCCGGAAACTATCAGCCAATCAGAGCCCAGAACACCCAATTAATATGCAGGGATTTTGACAGAAATAGAACTTGAACTGTAGTTTATCACCATACATCTACCAAATATGAATCAAATCCATCCAATCCTTCAAGAGATATCGAGCAGAAACCAATTTCTTGACATTTGTCAATAATCTAAGTCCAAAAAGGGGCATTACTCCATCAAAAATCATCAGAAGGGAATGAAATACAAACCTGACCTGTATTTCCTGAATGTGAAGTCACACACCAAATATGGTTTAAATCTGTTCATTAAAACTAAACATATAAGTAGGAAACCATTTTCATATGTACATACTATGGGACGTACGTACGTACAGACAGCGATGATACTAAATGCTCACCCCATTGAAAATGGCGGGGGCATAAAAAGTAATTTTATTTTTAGTTTTATAAGAATGATTCGTTGCTTACATGCAATAAATTAGCTTGTGTCTTCCAGTTCATTAATACACTGAGGGGAATAAAGGAGATGTTCTTAACTATTGTACCGCAAGCAGTTATTCAATTTTTAACCGCATCCCCTACAGTTCCCCGTACTATGTTTCTCTCTCAAGTGAATTGATCATATATTACCAACCGACGCGTTTCCGAACAAACTTTGTAACTCCCAATTTTTCTTCCGACGACGTTTATTGGAAAGATACGAACATTAATTTGTAATCTAAACCCTTCTTAATTATGTACTAATAATGTGCTTTATATTTATTTTTTGGTTTGCAAAGTTTCTCAGTGATCAATAAACATGTAGTCTATCATCTGGAAGAGTAAAACTAAAAACAACCGTTTTGGAAGTTTAAGGAGCCTTTAATAAAATGACAATAGAAATTATGTACAGTCAAACTTGCAGTAGCGACCACTTGTTATAAGCAACCCCCTGATATAAGCGACCACATTAAATCCACCCTAACGAATTTCATTCACAATTATACACGCAATAAGCTACCACTTAATTGCTCTCTGCGACCAACGACCACTTAAAATCCATCAAATTTCAACAAATATCCTTTACCATACGACCATGAATACACGAGATGTGAAATTTCAGCATCATGCTTTGAGTACGTGACAAATGTGTAAGTGTAAAATTGTCAATTTCCGAGGCCAAATACTGCAGTGTCTTGTGGTAAAAGCCAATAATTGTTTGATAACAAGTTTAACCCTTTATCCCCAATTATATATCAACATTTGATCATTGATTGAAATGTTTACTATTTGTTTTATTACAATTAAAAGATCGTCAATTACTTAAATAAAATTGGAATTAAAGATTGGACAGTTTGGGGTTTGTTTGTTGTTTGTTTTTATTACGACAAAAAATTTAAATAGGTTTGATCAGACTTTTTGATTGGGTTATATTAGAAAATTGAGATTGGACTGTGTGCCGATTGTTTTTATATTTTTTTATTATGATTAAAAATTATTATTACGTTTGATCGGCTTTTTGATTAGATTAAATTGGAAACTAAAGACATGACAGTTTGTCATTGTTTTCATGGACAGTTTGAAACTTTGTTACGCCAAAAATGAGTAATATAAGACAATGAATATCAAGGTTTATTTGACCGGGTTTCAATATTGTGGTTTCGTACTGCGATATTCTATCAACATTGCCATGTCTTCAGCAAGGAAAATGTCTTAACATTAGAACAGCGGGTGAAAGCCCTAAAAATGATGGAAATGTACATGCATTATGTAGGACAAAAAAAAAGACCAACAAATTTTTTTTTACCCCAATAAGAGACCACCTGCCTTAAGAGACCACTTTTAAAATTTCCCTTTAGTGGTCTCTTAAGACAGGTTTGACTGTATATATGTTACTGTTTAATCTCAAAATAATCCAATAAGAATTGTTACTATCATCAAGGACTTATATAGAAGGATAGGAAACTTAAATATCTCTACTAAATGATGATAAAATTGCATGCAAAGAATTAATAATTTGGCAAATTAATCATTCAAATTTCACAGCAAACTGATTTCAAATACATACAAAGTGGAGTTCATGTAACCTTAGATGTTTTGTAATGTTTTAAACATGGAAACTGATCTTGATTTAAAAATATTGCAGTTTGAAGTAAAATTTAAAGTACTGTCCTTGATTTTTTAGTTGCAGTATACAAATTATGTAATCCTAAGTAATTCAACAACAGCAAACACAATTTGCTGGAATGGTCCCATTTTGTAGAGAATCCCATTGTGAAAAGAAAGGATTTGGATATTTAGAAATTGGAGCTAAATAGTGTCAGTTATTTTTAGATAATTTTTAGATATGGAGTTTCCTAGTTCAAAACAAAACTAACGCATAGTACATATTTGACTTTGGGCAAATTTGGTAACCAGCACCCATATACAGTAGACTGTGTCACAAATGTTTACACATCTCTCTGATTTATTACCAACAACAACAAACATGTCGGAGATCGGCAAAGAACACAAAATTATAAAAAACGTGAAGGATAAAGTTTCAGCCTGGACACATTTGGGTCTGGTTCAAAAGAAATAAACAAAGAAATACTAGCATTTAAATGTGGTTGCATGTAGAATTTGCTAGAGTGGACAGGCAAATTTAACTACACATTTACAAAGGCATCATCTACAAATCTGAGTCAGCAATACTCAGCATGTATAAAAATTTGATTTGAGATTGGTCAGGCTGTCATTAAAAAATAAATTTTTGCTGTACGCCTACCTACTCACTCAAAATTGCAGCTACCCAAACTTTTTTATTGACTTTCAAAGCGTTTAATTTTTTTTTTCATGATTTCTGTCCATTTTTCTTAAAAATGACTATGCAAAATCAAAATTTAGGGGGGAAAAAAAAATTAGCCACATGAAAAATACTGGGTCGGAGCACGGCAAAGGATGGCCTCAGTGTTAGTTCTAGTCAGTTAATGTTATGTTTTGTTAAAAGTTTGTGGCTGTTTATTTCAAAGTTTAAACAGAAGGACTACTATAAAATCATTTTCAAATAGAATAGATCTACCTATGGATTTTTGTTTTTTTTATCTTTCAAAGCAACTAGATAGACGATTTTTAAAGGAAAATATCATGATACTTATCATGATACATTGGTCCTGTATCACGATATATCATAATACAAAATTCCTCGCAATACCATCTCTACCAATTACAAGTCTATGATTTTATTATGACACCCCATTATTAGGTGGTGTGAAACACCATAAAGTTTATACATTACGTGTATGAAACCTCTCATTTGGTACGACAGGGTGTTTAAAATTGTTAAAACCTTTTTCTGTATCAAAAAATGTAAATCTCATTTTTCAGCATATTGTTATCCTGTCTGTCTGTACCCTGACACATTTTATCTGTGATAGTCTTAAATATCTGCGACATTTGCTTTTCTAAAAGACAAATTTATGTTTTGACCCTGCTCAACCTACAGCCTATAGGATTTTCCAATTCCATGTTATGTTGAATCTACAGAATAGTCAGCTATAATACATTAATGAATATTGTGCTGCATATTGTAAAGTTTTCTTTATTTGTTGTGTGGACTCTAAAATGTTGATGTAAAAGAGGAACTGAATGAACACAAATGTCCGAATACACGGTAGTCCGATTTATGTTCAAGTTTGAGCGATATTTTGACAATAACAAGAATCTTTCCGATAAACCATACAACCATATAATATTTTCATATATATGTTAACAATTATGATATTGTTTATTATATTACAAAGTAATATCCAGGCTTACCTTTTCAAAGAGTATCATTTTCAGGTTCACAATCTGTCAAAACATATTTGATTGCAATTCGCGGTTGTTGTTTGTGTTGTTGTTGTTGTAAAGCGGCCATTAAAGAGGACTAATAAAAGACGGTGTCGACGGTACCCGATTACGGTACTCGTAACGGTACTTTTTAAAACATGGTTTTTGGGCAACTGATAGGTTTAAACATAATGGAACTGGCAACATTGTGTACTTTGAAGTATTTCTTATACCATGTATACTCAATATTTTATGATTAACAATATTTTGTGTCAATTTCATCGAGATTTCTAAGACCCTTCGAAGACTATAAAATGAGAAATGTGTGTGATAATCTGACCGAAGGTACTTTTTTTTGGAAGAGATTGTTTCTTTCTTATCTCTTTTTTCTTTCTTTCTTCCTTTCATCCATTCAATGTTTATATTTATTCATTAAATCATTTACATATCTATGTATTTATATATTCCTTCATTCATTCGTTTATATTATATATATTTATTTGTACATTCATTTTTTAAAAATATTTTTTAGCATTAATTTATTCTTACAAAGAGACATTATATAGATGCTTTGTCACAAGCAATCAGGCAAACACCAACACATTAATTACACAAGGAAACACAAGTTCATCTACAGCAATGGTCACCATGGTAATAATTGCACATGAATGAATGAATAAGGTTTTACGGCGTACCAACACATTATAGGTTATTTGATGCCAACAGGAAGAAAGATTCCAGGTTCACTCTGCATGTACAAAAATAAAAAAATAACATACAGATTAAAAAGAATACATCAACAAATGAATATGCAGAATGAACGTAGAACCTTGATACCTGCAGAACTGCAGAGTTTCAGCAAATTCTATCGTATAACTCAAATTGTCGCTTCTTATGATATGCATAAGCCACAGTGATCCTATTCTTGCCATCACTCATATGTCTCCCTGGAACCACAGGGGTTGATAATTTAACCACAATAGTGAACATGACAAAAAATGATCAAATGAATATGACACCCATTCGGAGGATTCCTACCCCTCTGCAGAGATTGACAGTGATTCTATTCTTAGCCGGAACCAGACGGGCTAATAATTGCACAATTTAAATATTCTTGTAAAAAAAAACAACACAAAATAAACAAGAAATGGATTGATGGACTCCAACAATGTCATCTAATATACATGTCATAGAAGCAATGGATTGGTGGACTACAACAATGTCATCTTATATACATGTCACAGAAGCAATGGATTGGCAGACTACAACAATGCCATCTATAATGCATGTCATAGAAACAATACATTGGTGGACTACAATGATGTCAAATATACATGTCATAGGAGAAATGGATTGACGACTCCAACAATGTCATCTAATATACATATCATAAAAGCAGTGGATTGGTGGATTACAACAATGTCATCTTATATATGTCACAGAAACAATGGATTGGTGGACTCCAACAATGTCATCTAATATACATGTCATAGGAGCAATGGATTGGTGGACTACAACAATGTCATCTTATATACTTGTCATAGGAGCAATGGATTGGTGGACTCCAACAATGTCATCTAATAAACATGTCATAGAAGCATTGGATTGGTGGACTACAACAATGTCACATAATATACATGTCATAGGGCAATGGATTGGTGGACTACAATGATGTCTAATATACATGTCATAGGAGCAATGGATTGGTGATCCCAACAATGTCATCTAATATACATGTCATAGAAGCAATTGATTGGTGGACTGCAAAAATGTCATCTAATATATATGTCACAGAAGCAATATATTGGTGGACTACAACAATGTCATCTAATATAGATCCAACTCAAAACTTTGCAGATTCTGTGATCTAAGCTCCATTGAAAACGAACTGAACTTTTGACTTGATAAAATGATTAATGTGAACTTTGATGATAAAATACACGATATAAAACAACTTCTTATCCATTGGTCAAAACGAATATTGACACCAATTGGTAAAATAACAATCTTAAAAAGTTTAGCCATATCAAAAATTAATCATCTTATCTTAGCTCTACCAAACCCTAACTCTGATAAAATTAAAGAGATTAAAAGCTTATTTTTTAAATTTATTTGGAATGATAAACCGGATAAGGTGAAAAGAACTACAATTTGCAACCCTTACATAAAAGGGGGCCTCAAAATGTTTGATATAGACCTTTTTATTAACTCATTAAAACTCACATGGATAAGACGCCTTTTAAACTCAAATAAAAAATATCTAGATATATTTAACTCCATGTACCCATTCATGTCAAATGTTGGCGCATATGGCCCAGATTTTATTAGTAGACACATAAACAGAATACATAATCCCTTCTGGAAAGATATTTTTAGAAGTTATCAAACATATTCAAACCTACTAAAGCCTGCAAATTGGTACACATTTCAAAAAATTCCAATTTGGTTTAACCCAAACATTAAGGTCGGAGGCACAAGTATATTTTATAACCATTGGTTCTCTAAGAGTGTTTTATTGATAAATGATATTATGAACGCAAATGGTAATTTTTACTCATTGACTGATTTTATTAATAGGTACAACATAAATACAAACTTCATAGAATATGAAGGATTGCTAGCATCTGTTAAAAGGTACTTATTTAAACTTTCTATTGTCCATTTAGCTAGTAATGGAGGGGCACCTACATGCCCTTTATCAATATCAATAATCATGAAAGATACAAAAGGATGTAGGGCAATTTATCAGTCTTGTATACAAGAAAATATAATCCCTCAATCCGCTGCAAAATGGGAAAATGATTTGGATATAAGAACCAATTTCGTTGAAACTAAATTTTACTGCCTTCCATTTAACATAACAAAAGACACAAACTTACAATGGTTTCAGTACAGAATAAACCACCAAATATTAGGAACCAATTCGCTTCTTAAAAAAATGAAAATAAAGGATTCTGATATTTGCAGTTTATGCAACAGAGAAATAGAAACAATTAAACATATTTTTATCGAATGTGACATTTCTAAACAATTTATCTCCTGTTTGATGAACCATATTCGCGAAAAATGTATAGGCACTAATTTAAATTGGACAAATACAGACATTATGTTCGGAAATAAAATTTTTGACAAAGTTTTGAATAAAATAATATTAATTGCAAAGAAATTTATTTACACCCAGAAACTTAAAACAGTAAAAACCTACACTTGACAACTTTAAAAAACATATTATAAATCTGTATAATACAGAACGGTATCTTGCAACAATAAATTGTAAAATACACACTTTTGATATTATTTGGAATGACTATAAGCCTCTTATATCTTGATACAAATTTGAAACATTTTTCATGTTACCCTTTCAGTTTTAATTTAGACACATTTGTTTGATTACAAATACATATATATTTTGTAGATAATTAATTATATCAATCCCCATCCCCTCCCCAGAGTGTTTTTATATTTTCCTTTTTTTTCTTTTCTCCAATCAACTATAATATTTAACTGCTCATTATCAAGACTAGACCTGCAATAAGAATAATTATTTAATGTTATATACATCAATAAAGCATTACTTTCTTCTCAAAATAATAAGTTTACAAAGTCAGATAAAAGATTCAAAGCGGATAGTTTTATGACAATTGGATTGTTCTTTTTTATGCATTCATCTATCATAAATAAATGAACTCCAACATTCAATTTAACATGTATGGTTGCTTTTTAGTGTATACGTTACAACAAGTGAAAAGCATTTTGATAACGTTACAAAGTTGACTCTCATCGATGTTTGTTAGACTGGATGAGTACTTATTAAAGATTTGTAGATGAAATTTTGCACTTTTTAAGTTATGTAGTATTTTCTCAGGAATTTGTAGAACTTAAGCTTATACATTTATTGTTTCAAAATATCTCTAATACAAATGATTAACCGGCCAAATGTTTAATGATATTCCACTATATAACTAACTACTTTATATTAAATTGTGAAAATTGATTTCAATTACATGTATATTGTTCTGCACGTCTACAAATGCATATATGTACAAGTTATCTTAATGTCTGGTAGCCATTGAGTTGTTGACCCCGGTTTCACTAATTTAACATATTTTGATAGTTTCCCCAGCGATACTTTTAAATGCTAAAACATCACACTTACTGATTATGTTGCAAGTTATATTTTATCATCACGTACAGAGGTGTTATGATTGTATGTGATAAATTAACTGTGAAGTATTTCAAATAATAATTAAAAGAGAAACCGAAATTAAATTGTTTGGGGGGGAATTTCGGTTTCAACATTTTTATTAATCACGATAATACAGCCCTTGAGATTTAAACTACACAAACAAACTATCTGGTTTTACCTGGGCACTGTTTGTTACTCATTCATTTTCCACAGACAGTGAGACTCTCAATGGCTATTAGAAATTTCTAAATGTATATATAATTGTCATTGAACTATTTTGTATCAATATTTCTGTTTTTGTACAACTAAATTGAAATAAAAGTTACAAAAAAAAAGTAAAAAAATATATTGGTGGACTACAACAATGTCATCTAATATACATGTCATAGAAGCAATGGATTGGTGGACTACAACAATGTCATCTAATATGCATGTCATAGGAGCAATAGATTGGTGGATTTCAACAATTACATCTAATATACATGTCAGGGAAGCAATGAATTGGTGGACTACAACAATGTCATCTAATATGTTTGTCATATAAGCAATGGATTGGTTGACTACAGAAATGTCATCATATACACATGCCAAAGAAGCAATGGATTGGTGGACTACAGCAATGTCATCTAATATACATGTCATAGAAGCAATGGATTGGTGGACTTCATCAATTTCATCTAATATACATGTCATAGAAGCAATGAATTGGTGGACTTCAACAATGTCACCTAATATACATGTCATAGAAGCAATGAATTGGTGGACTCCAACAATGTCACCTAATATACATGTCATAGAAGCAATGGATTAATGTACTACAACAATGTCATCTAATATACATGTCATAGAAGCATTGGATCGGTGGACTCCAACAATGTCACCTAATATACATGTTATAGAAGCATTGGATTGGTGGACTTCAACAATGTCACCTAATTTACATGTTATAGAAGCATTGGATTGGTGGACTCCAACAATGTCATCTAATAAACATGTCATAGAAGCATTGGATTGGTGGACTACAACAATGTCACATAATATACATGTCATAGAAGCATTGGATTGATGGACTCCAACAATGTCAGCTAATATACATGTTATAGAAGCATTGGATTGGTGGACTCCAACAATGTCATCTAATATACATGTCATATAAGCAATGGATTGGTGGACTGCAGCAATGTCACCTAATATACATGTTACAGAAGCATTGGATTGGTGAACTCCAACAATGTCATCTAATATACATACCATAGAAACAATGGATTGGTGGACTACAGCAATGTCATCTAATATACATGTCATAGAAGCAATGGATTGATGTACTACAACAATGTTATATAACATATATGTCATAGAAGCAATGAATTGGTAAACTACAACATGATGTGTAAAAACAGCTCAGCTGATCTAAAAATGGTATTTTCTTTGTTGAACAAAATACCAGTGAGCTGCCATTGGCACGCAACAGTTACACTTAATCAAGTAAAAATAAATCGCCGTGCATTTTAAGATTAAATTAGGGAAATCTGTTCCAAGATGTATTGAACTTAAAATATCAATTTAAATTGATCTAAAAATGGTCTTTTCTTTGTTGAACAAAAATACCAGTGAGCTGCCATTGGCACACAACAGTTACACTTAATCAGTAAAAATTAAATCTTTGTGCATTTGAAGTTTAAATTAGGGAAATCTGTTCCGAGATGTATTGAACTTAAAATATCAATGTGAATTGAAAAAATAACGTAACAAATTGACAGTTATACATATTAGTGTACTTAATTAGGTGAGTGAAAATAAATTGGACAACACGTATTTATCACAATATATTAAAGTATACAAACTTAAGCTATTTTACATCCATTTCATAAACCAAATACATACTAGTAGACAGGCCACATGGTCTAAGGTGCTTTTGTCCAACGGCCACTTGACTCTCACCACTAATGTTGTTGGTCTGAGCCATGCTCAGTCCAAAAACTTTATGTGAGAAAGTTTGCCAGTTACTTGGTTTTACTCATTATGTGGTCTTCGTTTATCAGTAAAAGTGAATATGTCATATATAAAACTTGAAATGTTGAAAATGGCGTCAAAACTCAATTGTTTCTATTAGATACTCTTGGAGCTCAATTAGTAATGCACATATAACATCTAATTACAAGGCTGTGCTACTTTCAATGATGGTAGGATAATTCTTGCGCTAAAAATCCTTAGGTAATTGGATTTTAAATACTTTCCAAAACGTTCCATAGAGATTATGATTAAATTTGTTGATGCACACGAGAAGAGCAAAGACTGGCACATGCCAAACCAATTAGACATCAGTGGTTCTAAAAGATGCCTCTTGTCCTATACAGTGACAGTTTCTGAGAACTGCAATTAAAAAAAACATGCAGGGTTTTTTACATTATTACTTTAAAAACTTGAGAAAAAAAAATGGAGCTTGAATTTATTTTATATAGAGAACAGAATAAAATTTATGTGTATCAAGACCTAATTAAGTTCACACCTAATTAGATTTTGTTTTTTTAACATTGACTTCTAAATTACCAATTCATTATAAATTTTGTGTAAAGATTTAATGTTTTGAAAGATTTCTTATCATTGTAAGTGAATGAGTGGAATTTTCCAGCCTTTTCCCCACCATGAACATGACAGTGTGTTGTATCACTGTAAGTGAATGAGTGGAATTTTCCAGCCTTTTCCCCACCATGAACATGACAGTGTGTTGTATCACTATAAGTGAATGAGTGGAATTTTCCAGCCTTTTCCCCACCATGAACATGACAGTGTGTTGTATCATTGTAAGTGAATGAGTGGAATTATCCAGATTTTCCCCCCATCATGAACATGACAGTGTGTTGTATCATTGTAAGTGAATGAGTGGAATTATCCAGCTTTTCCCCCCGTCATGAACATGACAGTGTGTTGTATCATTGTAAATGAATGAGTGGAATTTTCCAGCCTTTTCCCACCATGAACATGACAGTGTGTTGTATCACTATAAGTGAATGAGTGGAATTTTCCAGCCTTTTCCCCACCATGAACATGACAGTGTGTTGTATCATTGTAAGTGAATGAGTGGAATTATCCAGCCTTTCTCCCCACCATGAACATGACAGTGTGTTGTATCACTATAAGTGAATGAGTGGAATTTTCCAGCCTTTTCCCCACCATGAACATGACAGTGTGTTGTATCATTGTAAGTGAATGAGTGGAATTATCCAGTCTTTCTCCCCGCCATGAACATGACATTGTGTTGTATCATTGTAAATGAATGAGTGGAATTTTTCAGCTTTTCCCCACCATGAACATGACATTGTGTTGTATCATTGTAAGCAAGTGAGTGGAATTTTCCAGCCTTTTCCCACCATGAACATGACAGTGTGTTGTATCATTGTAAGCAAATGAGTGGAATTTTCCAGCCTTTTCCCAGCCATGAACATGACAGTTTGTTGTATCATTGAAAGCAAATG
Source organism: Panopea generosa (assembly GCA_029582155.1). NCBI lineage: Eukaryota > Metazoa > Mollusca > Bivalvia > Adapedonta > Hiatellidae > Panopea > Panopea generosa. The sequence continues at coordinate 14,388,111 of CM055903.1, read as the reverse complement.
AGACGAATTTTCCAGTCTTTCTACCCGCCATGAACATGACATTGTGTTGTATCACTGTAAGTGAATGAGTAGAATTTTCCAGTCTTCTCCCACGCCATGAACATGACAGTGTGATGTATCATTGTAAATGAATGAGTGGAATTTTCCAGCTTTTCCCCACCATGAACATGACATTGCGTTGTATCATTGTAAGTGAATGAGTGGAATTTTCCAGCCTTTCTCCACCATAAACATGACAATGTGTTGTATCATTGTAAGCGAATGAGTGGAATTTTCCAACCTTTGCCCCACCATGAACATGACAGTGTGTTGTATCATTGTAAGCGAATGAGTGAAATTTTCCAGCCTTTCCCCAACATGAACATGACAGTGTGTTGTGTCATTGTAAGCAAATGAGTGGAGTTTTCAAGCCTTTCCCCCGCCATGAACATGACAGTGTGTTGTATCATTGTAAGCGGATGAGTGGAATTTTCCAGTCTTTTCCCCTGCCATGAACATGACAGTGTGTTGTATCATTGTAAGTGAATGAGAGGAATTTTCCAGCCTTTCTCCCACCATGAACATGACAGTGTGTTGTATCATTGTAAGTGAATGAGAGGAATTTTCCAGCCTTTCCCCCACCATGAACATGACAGGGTGTTCTATCATTGTAAGTGAATGAGAGGAATTTTCCAGCCTTTCCCCCACCATGAACTTGACAGTGTGTTGTATCATTGTAAGTGAATGAGTGGAATTTTCCAGTCTTTTAACCTGCCATGAACATGACAGTGTGTTGTATCATTGTAAGCAAATGAGTGGAATTTTCAAGTCTTTTAACCCGCCATGAACATGACAGTCTGTTCTATCATTGTAAGTGAATGAGAGGAATTTTCCAGCCTTTCCCCCACCATGAACATGAATATGACAGAGTGTTGTATCATTGTAAGCGAATGAGTAGAATTTTCCATTCTTTTCCCCCGCCATGAACATGACAGTGTGTTCTATCATTGTAGGTGAATGAGTGGAATTTTCCAGCCTTTCTCCAGCCATGAACATCACAGTGTGTTGTATCATTGTAAATGAATGAGTGGAATTTTCCAGCCTTTCCTCCCGCCATGAACATGACAGTGTGTTGTATCATTGCAAGTGAATTAATGGAATTTTCGAGTCTTTTCCCTCGCCATGAACATGACAGTGTGTATCATCAATGTAAGTTAATGAGTGGAATTTTCCAGTCCTTCCCCACCATGAACATGACAGTGTGTTGTATTATTGTAAGTGAATGAGTGGAATTTTCCAGCCTTTCCCAACGCCATGAACATGACAGTGTGTTGTATCATTGTAAGAGAATGTGTGGAATTTTCCAGCCTTTCCCACCGCCATGAACATGACAGTGTGTTGTATCATAGTAAGTGAATGAGTGGAATTTTCCAGCCTTTCCCCCGCCATGAACATGACAGTGTGTTCTATCATTGTAGGTGAATGAATGGAATTTTCCAACCTTTCCCCCCGCCATGAACATGACAGTGTGTTGTATTATTGTAAGTGAATGAGTGGAATTTTCCAGCCTTTCCCCCCACCATGAACATGACAGAGTGTTGTATCATTGTAAGTGAATGAGTGGAATTTTCCAGCCTTTCCCATGCCTTGATCATGACAGTGTGTTGTATCATTGTAAGTGAATGAGTGGAATTTTCCAGCCTTTCCCCCTGCCATGAACATGACAGGGTATTGTATCATTGTAAGTGATTGAGTGGAATTTTCCAGCCTTTCCCCCGCCATGAACATGACAGTGTGTTGTATCATTGTAAGTGAATGAGAGGAATTTTCCAGCCTTTCCCCCCGCCATGAACATGACAGTGTGTTGTATCATTGTAAGTGAATGAGTGAAATTTTCTAGCCTTTCCCCCGCCATGAACATGACAGTGTGTTGTATCATTGTAAATGAATGAGTGAAATTTTCTAGCCTTTCTCCCACCATGAACATGACAGTGTATTGTATTATTGTAAGTGAATGAGTGGAATTTTCCAGCCTTTCCCCCCGCCATGAACATGACAGTGTGTTGCATCATTGTAAGTGAATGAGTGAAATTTTCTAGCCTTTCCCCTGCCATGAACATGACAGTGTGTTGTATCATTGTAAGTGAATGAGTGGAATTTTCCATCCTTTCCCCCCGCCATGAACATGACATTGTGTTGTATAACTGTAAGTGAATGAGTGGAATTTTCCAGCATTTCCCCCACCATAAACATGACAGTGTGTTGTATCACTGTAAGTGAATGAGTGGAATTTTGCAGCATTTTTCCCCACCATAAACATGACAGTGTGTTGTATCATTGTAAGTGAATGAGTGGAATTTTCCAGCCTTTTCCCCACCATGAACATGACAGTGTGTTGTATCATTGTTAGTGAATGAGTGGAATTTTCCAGCCTTTCCCCAACATGAACATGACAGTGTGTTGTATCATTGTAAGTGAATGAGTGGAATTTTCCAGCCTTTCCCCCGCCATGAACATGACAGTGTGTTGTATCATTGTAAGTGAATGAGTGGAATTTTCCAGCCTTTCCCCCGCCATGAACATGACAATGTGTTTTATCATTGTAAGTGAATGAGTGGAATTTTCCAGCCATTCCCCCGCCATGAACATGACAGTGTGTTGTATCATTGTAAGCAAATGAGTGCAATTTTCCAGCCTTTCCCCACAATGAACATGACATTGTGTTGTATCATTGTAAGTGAATGAGTGGAATTTTCCAGCCTTTCCCCCGTCATGAACAGGACAGTGTTTTATATCATTGTAAGTGAATGAGTGGAATTTTCCAGCCTTTCCCCACCATGAACATGACAGTGTGTTGTATCATTGTAAGTGAATGAGTGGAATTTTCCAGCCTTTCCCCCGCCATGAACATGACAGTGTGTTGTATCATTGTAAGTGAATGAGTGGAATTTTCCAGCCTTTTCCTCGCCATGAACATGACAGTGTGTTGTATCATTGTAAGTGAATGAGTGGAATTTTCCAGCCTTTCCCCTACCATGAACATGACAGTGTGATGTATCATTGTAAGTGAATGACGGGAATTTTCCAACTCTTGCCCCGCCATGAACATGACAGTGTGTTGTATCATTGTAAGTGAATGAGTGGAATTTTCCAGCCTTTCCCCCACCATGAACATGACAGTTTGTTGTATCATTGTAAGTGAATGAGTGGAATTTTCCAACCTTTGCCCCGCCATGAACATGACAGTGTGTTGTATCATTGTAAGTGAATGAGTGGAATTTTCCAACCTTTGCCCCGCCATGAACATGACAGTGTGTTGTATCATTGTAAGTGAATGAGTGGAATTTTCCAGCCTTTCCCCCACCATGAACATGACAGTGTGATGTATCATTGTAAGTGAATGAGTGGAATTTTCCAACCCTTGCCCCGCCATGAACATGACAGTGTGTTGTATCATTGTAAGTGAATGAGTGGAATTTTCCAGCCTTTCCCCCACCATGAACATGACAGTTTGTTGTATCATTGTAAGTGAATGAGTGGAATTTTCCAACCTTTGCCCCGCCATGAACATGACAGTGGGTTGTAGCATTGTAAGTGAATGAGTGGAGTTTTCCAACCTTTGCCCCGCCATGAACATGACAGTGTGTTGTATCATTGTAAGTGAATGAGTGGAATTTTCCAGCCTTTCCCCCACCATGAACATGACAGTGTGATGTATCATTGTAAGTGAATGAGTGGAATTTTCCAACCCTTGCCCCGCCATGAACATGACAGTGTGTTGTATCATTGTAAGTGAATGAGTGGAATTTTCCAGCCTTTCCCCCACCATGAACATGACAGTGTGATGTATCATTGTAAGTGAATGAGTGGAATTTTCCAACCCTTGCCCCGCCATGAACATGACAGTGTGTTGTATCATTGTAAGTGAATGAGTGGAATTTTCCAGCCTTTCCCCCACCATGAACATGACAGTTTGTTGTATCATTGTAAGTGAATGAGTGGAATTTTCCAACCTTTGCCCCGCCATGAACATGACAGTGGGTTGTAGCATTGTAAGTGAATGAGTGGAGTTTTCCAACCTTTGCCCCGCCATGAACATGACAGTGTGTTGTATCATTGTAAGTGAATGAGTGGAATTTTCCAGCCTTTCCCCCACCATGAACATGACAGTGTGATGTATCATTGTAAGTGAATGAGTGGAATTTTCCAACCCTTGCCCCGCCATGAACATGACAGTGTGTTGTATCATTGTAAGTGAATGAGTGCAATTTTCCAGCCTTTCCCCCACCATGAACATGACAGTTTGTTGTATCATTGTAAGTGAATGAGTGGAATTTTCCAACCTTTGCCCCGCCATGAACATGACAGTGGGTTGTAGCATCGTAAGTGAATGAGTGGAGTTTTCCAACCTTTGCCCCGCCATGAACATGACAGTGTGTTGTATCATTGTAAGTGAATGAGTGGAATTTTCCAACCTTTGCCCCGCCATGAACATGACAGTGGGTTGTAGCATTGTAAGTGAATGAGTGGAGTTTTCCAACCTTTGCCCCGCCATGAACATGACAGTGTGTTGTATCATTGTAAGTGAATGAGTGGAATTTTCCAACCTTTGCCCCGCTATGAACATTACAGTGTGTTGTATCATTGTAAGTGAATGAGTGCAATTTTCTAGCCTTTCACCCGCCATGAACATGACAGTGTGTTGTATCACTGTAAGTGAATGTGTGGAATTTTCCAGCCTTCATCCGCTATGAACATTTCAGTGTGTTGTATGACAGTGTGTGTATCTTTTATCAGGGAACTTTGTCAACACTATTCTTCAAAACCGGTCTACCCTTGAAGCCCAAAACTGATCATGAAGTGCATAAATTGCACAATTTGATTGGCAGTATATAGAGGATCTTACATGAGTGCTTATTTATTACTGAATTTATTAAACGTGTTGAAAAAAAAGTATGCGAGGCTCTGTCGAGCATTGTATTATTTTTTTTCAACGAGTTTAATAAATTCATTAATAAATTATCACAAATTAAGATTCATATTATTACATACTTCAGAAAAAAAATTAAATTTACCATTTACTTATATGGCCACTTTTTTCTCATTCCTTATAGAGGTGATCTACCTCTATAAGGATTGAGAAAAAAGTGGCCATATATGTTTCTGTGAGTCATCATGCGATGTAACATCTCAAACTAATGTCATTTAACCATGACAAATCAATGTCATTTATATATATGGACAAGTCAGAAAGTACTTTGGCAATTCACTAACGAGAGCCAAGTGACATGGAAAACACCGAGCGATGAATTAGAAGCCAGATATAACATTAGGTTAATATAAAAAATTATGTCATGGGTTTATTACTACATTCCTGCACCGTAAACTATGTGATAAATAATAATTAAGATTTAATGATATCCTATTTATTTCAATGGAATGTACATCAACATCACATCACCCAAGGTGAAACAATCAATACAAAATATAGACATGAACAAATAATGTTGAGCATTTGACTGAACAGCAAAGATCATTTTGTAATTAAGTGATGATACGATGGTAATACCAAAACACTATAACATGAACAAAAATGAATATATAAAGATAAAGATGAATATATCCATTGTGTCTTTGCCTATAAAGCAATGGATTTAAAATCTCCCAGAATACAATAAATGAATTTAATCTCATATGGGATATTTATTCAACTACACATATTTAAACAGATCTAAAAAAATAAATATTCATGTACATGTATAAGTTTCAACAAAAAATAGTCGCTTGCTTGATTTCTTTCTTTTCTTTTTTTTTTTTTGAATGTGGTTTAACACCATTTTCAACACATTTCAGGTTATATATTGTATATCCAGTTTTATTGATGGAAGATTGGACAGAATACATCATACTGAATCTGAGTCGAACCACCGTCCTTCTGCAAGTAACTGCTGGCATACTAAATTCTTACAAAAGTTTTTGGAGCAAGTGGAACTTGAACCTCTGACCTTAGCTGTGAGAGGTAAGTGATCTTGAGATGTTGCCTTAGAACAACCACTCGACCACGGAGGGCCCTCACCATGCGATTTCAGTTTTTGAGAAGAAGATTTTTCAAATTTCACAATTTTGTCTTTTAATGGGCCCCTGCTGGTCCCTTTTTTTACATCAAATCCCTTTAAAGGACACTGTCTCAACTGTTATGTCTAAACAATGCTCCAGACATGAAGATAATTGAAATAAAACTTAAAACAGATCAATACAAGAGGCCCAAGAGGGCCTGAGGACGCTCTACTGACTCATAGTGGCCATAGCACTTTTTGAAATTCTACTATGCAATAGAAACATCGGCCATCTTGAATTTTAGATAGAAAAAATAAATCTTTTGTATAGTCTCCTATGCAATAGAAACATCCATGTGAAGTTTCAATTTAATTGGCCTAGTTGTTTCGGAATAAATGAAAAAAGAGAGAGAATTTTCTGTTTTCCCTCAGTATCCCTATGTAAAATTCTAAGTCCCCTTACAGGGCCCCTATATATTTTAGCCCCTCAATTCTTATCTGCAATCAAACCCCTACACTTAGGGATAATTTATGTCAAATATTTTACAAATCTGACATACCTGTTCATAAGAAAACAATTTTACTAATTCCCAATTTGTACCCTTTTGGGGCCCCTCCTGACCCCTTAAGACATAGAAACCCAGTAATTTTTACAAATCTTAACCTCCTTCACCTAACAATGCTTTAGTGAAAATATAGGCAAAATCATTTCCATTTAAAAAAAAAAAAAATATTATATTGACAGGTGTCCCCTAATTGAACTCTCGGGGCAGGGTCATTTTTAACCCTAAGGACACCATTTGAACAAATGTAATAGAACTATAGTTGGTCATTATTACTACATAAACATTTTGAAAATCTGTTGGGCCGTTCATGAGAAGAAGATTTTTTAAGTTTTGGACTATTTTTAGTAACGGCGGCCATCTTGAATTTCAGATCGAAAAAAAAAAATCTTCGGTATAGTCACTATGCAACAGAAACACACATGTGAAGTTTCAGTTTAACTGGCCTAGTGGTTTCAGAACAGATGAAAGAAAAAGAGAATTTTCTGTTTTCCCATAGTATCTCTATGTAAAATTCTAAGTCCCCTTACAGGGCCCCTATAAATTTTAGCCCCTAAATTCTTATCTGCAATCAAACCCCTACACATAGGGATAATTTATGCAAAATATGAACAAATCTGACATACCAGTTCTTAAGAAAACGAATTTAGTAATTCCCAATTTGTACCCTTTTGGGGTCACTCCTGACCCCTTAAGACAGTGGAACCCAGTAATTTTTACAAATCTTAACCTCCTTCACCAAACAATGCTTCTGTAAAGATATAGGCAAAATCATTTCCATTTTAAAAAAAAAAAAAAATAAATAAATATTATAATGACATGTGTTCCCTAATTGAACTCTCGGGGCGGGGTTATATTTAACCGTAAGGACACCATTTAAAAAAATCTAACAAAACTATAGTTGGTCATCATTTCTACATAAACATTTTGAAAATTTGTCAGGCCATTCATGAGAAGAAGATTTTTTAAGTTTTGGACTATTTTTAGTAATGGCAGCCATCTTGAATTTCAGATCGCAGAAAAAAAATCTTCTGTATAGTCTCCTATGCAATAGAAACACCCATGTGAAGTTTCAGTTTAATTGGCCTAGTGGTTTCAGAGAAAGTGCTGCTAACAGACGACAGACGACGGACGACAGACAACGCGCCATCGCATAAGCACTTCTGGCCTTTGGCCAGTAGAGCTAAAAACAGAATTTTCCATTTTCCCATAGTATTCCTATGTGAAAATCAAAGTCTCCTTACTGGGACCCAATTGACCCTAGACCCTTCATTTGAACAAGTTTCAAACTCCTACTCATAGGGATCATTTACACCAAATATGAACGAATTTGATTGGACAGTTCTTGAGAAGAAGATTTTAAATGTAAACTTCCCCGTGTTAAATTGACAGGTCTCCGGGGCAGGGCCAATTTTGACCCTTGGGTCATGGCTTGATCAAACCAACTCATTAGATGATATTTCATGCAAAATATCAAAGCTTCAGGCCTAGCACTTTCGATGAAGAAGATTTTTGAAATTTTGAAAAAAATTACTGATAAACCCCTGGGGCGGGGGCAAATTTAACCCCAGGGTCATCATTTGAACAAACTTGAGAGAGCTTTGTGTAAGAATGCTTCACAAAATCTGTCAAGTAGTTTCAGAGAAGTTGTTTGAAGCAAAAGTTAACGACGGATGATGGACAGAGGACCGACAAAGGTAGATCACAATAGCTCATCTGAGCTGAGCTTAAATGTCTTGAAAATGTTAGGGTAAACATATAAAAAAATAATATATACGACTTCTACATAGAAATAGAGTACTGTCACATGTAAAATCATGTCAGATTTTGTATAAAAAGTATCAGTATAGTTCTTACGAAAGTTAAAGGTCGGTCCTTGTATACATAGTCTTTTAATTGCTCATTTTCTGAAGTGAGCAACGAAATTGCTTTAAATTTTCTAAAGAAAGTTTTCAAATATCATTTTTTTTATTTATAATATTTATTTGACATGTATGTATATATATATATAATATAATACTGTTTGAACCCACAGAGATTTATATACAAACAATCTCACTTTAATACAGTCTTGCATTGTATCTCAAAAGTAATATATATTTTGCAGATTCTCCATCTTAAACACCCAGGTGTATTTACAGGGCATTTTATTGAACGGTATTGCGGGTATATCCAAGTATATGCCTCGTGTTGTGTGTGCCTTCTTCCAGCCGATTTGAGTTGAATATCCCAGCAGAGAAATCTTGGTGGATAGGGTTGGTGTTGGACTATCAAGGTAGAACGGACCTGGGTCTGGCCAGTGTAGGACAATAGCATACACGAACAGCCCACCAAATGGAGATTTCTTAGATGTGTACCTGAAATATTGAAGGATTAGATAGAACCTTAATAAGATGGAGTGGAGCGCGTGGTCCAGTGGTAGAGCACCGAACCCATGATCGGAGGGTCGTGGGTTCGATCCTCCGCTACGGCTATGTGTGGTGTCCTTGAGCAAGACACTTTTTCCGCATATGCTTTGTACTGGTACTACCCAGGAAGACTTCGAGCGTGATTTGTCTAAGTTGTAAGAACTTGTTTCACAATCGAAGTAAAACAATAAGAAGATGGAAATTGCAGCAACAGATATGTCACACTGTCTTTATTATACTGTCTTTATTATACCGGGTACTGTCTTTTAAACAACTGGCTGGGCCCGATTAGCTCAGTCGGCTGCAAGTCTGACTATCAATCCAGGGGTCCTGAGTTCGAATCCCCCGCCCGGCGACAGTCTCCGTGATATTTGATATACGACATTGTGTCTCATTATCATTCGTCTCTCACCACTGATTCAAGTGGGAAAATTATCAGTTACTTGCGGAAACGGGGTGTGCTTGAGTACTGGTTAATCCCAGGAAACAGTGGTTAGGTTAACTGATCGTCTGTTAGCCCTCGATGGCATAAACATGACGCTTAATATTCAACCAATCAATTAAACAACTAAACAAATGAAAGTTCAAATATTTTTTTTTGTTTGAAGTGACAACTATGACATTGTGAGCTTTATATTTTAAACACACTTTGTGTTTGGGGAATATTCAGATTTATTAAAAGGCCTCATGGAAGATTAGTTTGTAATGTGTTGTCCTCTGTATAGACAATTATTATTATTATATAATGTTGTAAGATTTTAACAATAAATTTCAGTATGTGAAACTTTCATATAATAAAATAATACTATAAATACATACAAATTTACGATTTGTCTAAAGTTATTATTTATATATTACTTTTAAAAATGTTTATAATAAGCAGCTTCATGCCCAATAATTTTTGGCTTGCCTCCATAAATTGTTTAAAGAAAAGTTATTTTTATTGCATGACCAAAATTACCTAGGTAATAAACATTATTTTACACTTCACACAATGAATTCATTAATTCTTTAAGTTTTATAACAAAATTTGACTTTGCTGTTTAAAGGAAATGATTAACATTATTCAACTTGACAAGATCATTTCACCCTCTAAGTACACATCGCCTTCTATATGGAGATGAAAGACTATCTCATGTTAGCAATATTATTATAGACAAAGCAGTACAATACTATATCAAAGAAACTGAACACTTTGTATAATCTCATTTATGTTTTCCTGTCTTGTTTTTAACTGTACTACATTACTTCGATCTTGTGAATTATTTAACTATTTTGCCCATTGTATAGTAAGTTGCATAGGACACCAAAGCTTTGTTTTTATTTTTGTGCTTTCTTATTAACTAATCTGATTTTCTCACTGGGGTGCTACCGAAATGTGGACACAGGACACATGCGTATGGACGACATAAAGAAGAAATGATATGTGTTTGTTTTACTATGTATTACTTTCTTTCCTTTCCTACCTTTTTCTATTCTCCAATTATTGGTTAAGAAAAAATTGTTAAAATATGTCATTTTGATATTTAATGTAAACATTGTAAAAAATGTAGGGGATGGGCCGAACCTAATGTTGAAAGAACTTGTGGCCTAACCCCATTTCATGTTGAAATAAAATATGTTTAAACTAACTAAAGGAAATGGTTTACAAAGAGATATGATCAAAGGCCTGAAGGGCCTGAGGGAAGGCTCGTTGCTTGTTTTAATTCGAAAATGTAGATTCGGAAAAATTGGAAAACTTAGTTAGATTTCTGATATGTTAAAAGGCATTTCATTGGGATTTAGAAAAGAATGTGGTGTGTTTAATATTTCTTTTGTGTATCTGTATAAATAATCTCCTGCATGCAATTCAGAGTCCATATCAATACTTTTCCAACAGTAGCTATTAAACGGTTTTAATAATGCATTTGAAAAAATGCAAACATCATGGTACACACCGTCTTCCTTGTGAAAATTGACTGAATATTTGATGACCCTGGTGAAAATATCCATTTCAGGACATTTTGTAAACTGGTAACGTGGTGGTCCAGGATTCCTTTCCACATCTCCACATAAAATTATCAACATGAACAACCTATATGAAAGCTTCACAAACAAACCTTCATATTCTGATGTTTCTCCAAAATCGAAAGAATTGAGTAGTGATGTAGTTGACTCCAGTCAATTTTAATATCTCCAGTTCAATAGTTATGATTTATGGATAACGAAACGCATTCAGCACAAAATGTTCCTGATTGTCCGAGAATATACAACACATATCCATAACTCTTTGTTTAGACCAAAACAAACATGACCTACTTATAGATTTACGCATATATTGACTTGAGTTATGTTCGATTCTCATATAGCTTTCAATCATCAATATAAATAATCAATAAATAGCATTATAAACGGTGTTGCGTGACCTAGATTTAATCAATCTAAAAAATACAACACAGAAACACAACAAACATAACGGTCGGATGACCTAATTAACCGTTAAACTCTGCTTGCATAAGATGACAGATTGGCGCGTTTTTCTTTTAACAACAAATGCAGCCCCCAACCTAACAACCTAATTTCGTTATTTTACTATCAAAATTAAAAGAGGACAATCTGTAGTGAATAAAATTTCACTAACAATTACTATTTACTCAAACTATTAATTATTATATCGAAAATATGTCAATATTTCACCCCATTAATGATTACATGTCGAATGGTGTAAGAGATTATATCCCCCCCCCCCCAACCAGATGATGTCACTATGCACAGTAGTAAATGTGTAAAACATTTTTTTATCAATGAAAATTGCCGCATTTTTTAGAAGAGTATTTTTCCGCATTTACATGCAAATTGTATGCTTCCCGTATCGTATTTTTGAACTTTTGTAAATGAAAATATCCGCAATATTTAAAAAACTTTGAATTTTTAATTGTATAATACGTCCTCTGCTACGGTAAATGCGTTTTGAAACTTGTGAACTCTTTATCGGTCGGACGGATATGGCGATTCCTGCCATACGTAGTAATGTATAACAGATGCTAGAGCTGCACAACAGCTAAGGAAGTCAGAGCTTCGCTCACCTTCCAATAATGAAGACTTAATTAGAAATATGTGCGTATGTCGTGGCTGTCCTTTCTGTAATGTTAGTAAATTTTACCAAAAATAAAGTCTAGAAGTGGCCATAATTCCTGTAATATTTAACAGACATTGACAAGTATCCAACTTAAAGGGAATACAATTTTTTCTATATATCGTACCTTTATATAATAACTGACCCTGTATTGCCAAAAGGATATTTATATAAACATGCCATAATAATTGACTGAAAAGGGATTTCCTAACTGGTCTACGCGCCTAGGTTAGACTAAAATATGTTTCCCGCTTAAAACTGCAACATATTTTGTGACGTATTACATGAGTTGCGTGATTTCATTTTGATTTCAGTTAACCGTTGTACAGGTGTGCACGTAGAAAAACTGTTTCATCTAAGGAAGAGTCTGAATAGCAATGAGAGGTTATTACACAGTATCTAAGTGCTGCCTATTTTTAGAATGAGAATTCATTTTAAGATTTTATTCATTAATGATAATGAGATGCTTTTTATCCATCTACATAATTATTTTATTTTTCAAGACATTTATAGCATTTTTATCCTGATATACTCCCTTTAACCTGTATTTTAAATATATAGTCTTTCAGCAGTTATTCATCAGCAATCACTTTGAAAAACGCACACCAAGATGTACAGATAATGGAAACACGGAATGCCACATCTAAATTTTATTTGATCACTTTGAATAGAGCAAATATCTTTTACAAATGCTTACCACACATCATGAGTCTTGGTGTCATTTTGGAATTCCCAAGGTCTGGTCTCGTATATTGCCTCACCATTCACATTCAGCCACTGTCCGAGACTACGCAAACGCTCCTCAAATATTGGAACAATTCTCCCATACTTGGTGGGGCCAACATTGATCAGGATGTTGCCACCGCAACTATAAATACATATTATCATAAAGGAAACAGGGACAAAGGATGAGGTGGACGCAAACTATGCCTTGAAGTCCAAAACTTCGCTCTGGAAAAGTGAAATTGACGTTGACCTAAATTCACTGAATAAAGTTTACATGAAGTCTCCAAACAAGAGAGTCAGATTCACAATGAAGTGCCATCCTGTGGCAGAGGATGTAATGCCAAAGAAGGCAATTTCTGATAATGCAAGGCCAAACCTCTGACATATAAATTTGGTCAGCCGAGATATTATAGATATATAACTACTGTATAAGTTAGGTGAATATCAAATGAAAACTGCAGGTGCTTAGATATAGAATGCACATGAAATATTAACAGCATAACTTAACTACTGTGGAAGTTTGACTAAAATATATAAAAATTTTGATGATTCAAAGGCCAATGAATGAATGAATAGGGTTTTACGGCATACCAACACATTATAGGTTATTCGACGCCAACAGGAAGGAAGATTCCAGGTTCACTCTACATGTACAAAAACAACAATTTAACATACAGATTAAAAAAATACATCCACAAATGAATATGGAGAATCAAAGGCCAAAACTCTGACAGTAATTACTGTGAAATCATTTATTTTCATGGGTATTAAATTTCGTGGTTTCCACTTCAAAGACATATTCGTGGGGACTTAAATTCGTTGAAAACCAATTTAAAAAACATTTTTTTTTTTTACACTTTCGACATCGCATAGTGTGTTCCAGTTGTTAACCTTTGCTGTAATTCACACGTCGCGTGTCAGGATTTATCGCACCCCGCTGTGCAAATAAGAGTTGACACATGCCAATTAGTACCCTAATATACAAGTACGATAAAGAACTAATTGTTATGCAAACACCAGGTGAGCAAAGGAGAAGAACGACATCTAATCCAGAAAGGGTTTCAGAATGCATGCCCGGTGTAAATAACAATAGTGCCACATCACGTGACTGTGAAAATGGACAGTAAACTAATGTGCTGCGTATTTTAAGAGATTTGTTTGTTTTATTCATTAAAAATGTATCACCATATACTTAATCATAAAATGGAACAAGTTTAGAAGATATTACTTCTCTTGAATCTTGTGTTTTAGTTTTCTTTGTATGCACGCATACTGTCCTTTTACAATGTTTTACACTTTTTTTTACAACGTTTACCGTAGGCCTATACGTCACATTGTTTAAACTCGATAGCATTTTGCTGCAAGGTGACGGTCTATTAATAGCAACTCTGACATTTGATTATAACACATCTCGCTACACACACACGTCTATGAATTAAAGATGATATGTGTTATAAAAAATTATTGCACTATTTACAAAATCATGCAATATGAGGAAAGAAAATATATAAATAAAGGATGGATTATTTACCACAATGCCATCACGTAGGCATATGAAAAGAGAGGTAATGTATATTGACATCATTACTTTATTGCATGAACTAAGTTCGTGGGTATTTGATTTCGTTGTCTAGGCTTCCCACGAAATCCACGAAAATTAGTACCCCACTAAAATTAATGATTTCACAGTATTCCATTTTGCCAGTTTCTGAACTTGGCCCAGATATTATGGTTATATAACTACAGTCTAACCTGTATTAAGCAGTCACCCAAGGGAAATGGCCAAACTGGCTGCTTAACACAGGTGGCTGCTTAATAGAGGGTCCATATTTTTACCGAAAAAGCTGAAGTCATGATGTTTATTGTGACAGACAAACAGTGATCACACACATGCATGGTACATGTACCATGCCCATGCCTGTAAGTTGTTTGGAAATATGTATGGGGGTAAATGAGAAAAATCCACAGGAAGAAAAATATTTGAACTAACAGTATTTTATATAGAAGTACATATAAATAAATAATCTATATTATTTAATTAAAAAAATATTATGTTTCATTTAGCATAAAATAAATCCATATGAATTTTTCATTTAACAGACGCCATAAAATCCAGTAAAAATGTGTAGCTTGTATTCTTCCATTATCTTGCAGTTACTTTAGGACACATTTTTTCACAGCAGACATTGTGTACGATATGCATCGAGTCAATCGCAAATAAAAAGAAATTATGATATGAAAAAATAATGTTTTTCCATTGCATTCGCACCCACTTTCATAGCTGATAAAATTTAATTTAATCATAATTTAAACAAACTGACCAATTGCAATTATCTTTTTGATCTTACCCAGTTCGGTAATTGTGCATAAACGCCTCAGTGAAATTTGCTTCCAATGTGTTTACACGCGTCATAAACCTAAATAAAACTGCTGTAAATACACGCGCATAAACAGTCATGTACATAGCCTAGGTAACAGTTTCGCTAACAAAATAATGTCATGAATCTCGCTATTCTATTTGTTTATTAGACCTTATATACGCACACTCTCTCTGGGTAAAGTGGTGTGTTTTCGTAACAGAAGCAGAAGCGTTAATTGATCGCGGGATTATACAATATGATTGGAATAGCGGCCAGCCAAAAGGTGTGACCGCTTAGTGATAAGGGTCGGCCACTACATCTGACCGCTTACGGGTATTGTTTGGGTTGAAATAGACTGGCCGCTGGCTGCGTTAAAGAGGTGATCATTTAATGCATGTACTTTATATAGGCAATTTACAAGGGGGGATTTTGAAGTGACCGCTTAACACAGGTGACCACTTTTAAGAGTGGCCGCAAGGACAAGTTAGACTGTACTGTGTAAGTTTGACGAAGATCAAATGAAAACTGCAATTGCTAGAGTGCACACAATGTGAAATAATGCAATAGTGGCTGATTCAAGGGCCATAACTCCGACATTAATTATTCAATTTTGCCAGCCTAAGACGATCAAATAAAAATGTGGGTGCTAGAGTGCCCACAATGCGAGATATTATGGTTATATAACTACTTTGCAGGTTTGGTGAAAGCCAATGAAAAATGCAGGTGATAGAGAGCACACAACTAAAAGTTCATGGATGGACAATGGACACAGGGTGATCAGAATAGCTCACCTTGACCTTTGCTCAGGTGAGCTGAAATAATACAAGCAAAACTATCTTTATATTTATATAAGTAACACTATTCACAGAGAACACATTTTTGCTATATGTGTAGTAACAGTGCCATATTTAATACAGACAATTACAAAAGCAGGAATCAGGAAATTGTTCAGGTTCAATGCAGTGCATTCAGAGTACACCTTGTTTAAAGAATGAGAAACATAACCAAACTGATAAAAAGGCATGTTATGCATACTGAATGGTTGTTGCTTTGTTTTGTTTCTATTGGTTTTTATGGGGTTTTTTTCAACAGAATTTAAGTTGTTTAATTGTTGTCAGCGCAGAGGATAGTATCAATACGCGAATATATTGACACAAACACTGCTGGTCAGCACATCCAACCATTGTTCCTGAAATCCACTAAATGGTCAAACAGTACTTGAGACATTGTATCTCTGTAGGTCTGGTGAAAATACATTGCATATAGATTTCATGAACGGTTCCATGTCATAACCTAATTACCTGACTGTTTCCGCAAGAGTACCAAGCAGTTCCTCCATAGATAGCATGTCCGCAAGAGTAGCCTCCCTTCTGAAACCCCAGGCACGGCGATCAATCGTCATAGCATTTTCCCACTTATGTTTCTGGAGGGTGCCTGTGATAAGAAGTTGTTCACTGTTCAGTTTTCATATTTGGGATATACACATTCTGTTGGTTTTCTGTTCAAATAATGATAGCCATTTGCAAAAAATAAGAAAAAAGAAATAAAGATACTGAAACCCAGGATGTTAGATTCTAATTTTTTTCCTTCTATCGAAGAGAAAGGTACCGACTCTGAACTCATAACCTAACCACAGTTGTTTATATTTCAGCCAGTAAATTATAAGGTTAAGTTAACTGTAATTTTGAAATTTGCAACCGTAGGCCCTATATGAGGTTTTAAATGGTTGCATCATTTTTACAGCGAAAGACTAGTGGTAATGTACCGTTCAGTCAAATGATGCATATCAGCAACAGATGTGCAAAAAAATTAGAATTAAAAAATTTAACTAAATCGTTAAACTGTTCAAAATATTTAATATATCTTAATATTTTTTACATTTTACAAATAAATAGTAAATTTAAATCGACAGATTTGGTTATCTACTAAAACTACCATATACGGTGGCGCAATTGTAAACAAATGACACAGAACATGGAAATGTGTTGATTTTACCAACGGTATATTCAGCTTTTAATACCCACCAATCGAAGAGCACCAACCAATGAAACCACTGGAAATTTCTGAAGGGTGTTAGAATATCATTTTTACACTCCTTCTAAATTAATAAGGGGATTTTAACAGAAAATCAGAAAGTAAA
The DNA here is from genome assembly GCA_029582155.1 of Panopea generosa. Lineage (NCBI taxonomy): Eukaryota > Metazoa > Mollusca > Bivalvia > Adapedonta > Hiatellidae > Panopea > Panopea generosa. The sequence continues at coordinate 14,370,764 of CM055903.1, read as the reverse complement.
GCAAGGTCCTACATGTACACAAACAACAAATTAACATACAGATTAAAAAAAATTATATCAACAAATGAATATGCAGAATGAACCTAGAACCTCGATTCCTGCAGAATTGCAGAGTTTCAGCAAATTCTATCGCATTACTCAAAGTGTCACTTCTTACGACATGCATGAATCACAGTGATTCAATTCTTGCCATCACTCATATGACTCCCTGGAACCACACAGGGGATGTTAATTTAACCACAGTAATGAACATGACAAAAAAATGATAAAATGAACATGACACCCATACAGGATTCCTATCCCTCTGTAGAGATTGACAGTGATTCTATTCTTACCCGTAACTTCACAAGTTTGCTTGAAAGAGGTGTTCTAGGCAAACTTATGAAGGGACCTACTAGTTGGTACCTGCTACTCCTTTGATATCTTGTTCACCACAACATAGACTTGTACAATAAAACGAAATGTCACTGATAAGTGTCACATGCCCCCAAAATGGTCTGAGAAAAAAACAACATATTTTTATAATAGGTAGCGACGTATCCGTGAATATCAAGAGTCATGGACTGACATTTGAAACTAGACATGTAATTTCATGTTTTTTACATTAAAGTCTGACCTTGACCTTTGAGTAACCTTGACATCTCATGTAAAGGTCTGGGTATTTCTACAGGTAAATGCATCATGACATGTTGATCACTTGTGTCAAGCTATTTTAAAATCCCTCCACGTAAAACAAAGTTACAAACAAGACATGAAATTTCAAACAAACCGAATGTGTGACCTTGACCTTTGAGGTAAGGTTCTTGGTCTTAACGTTACACCCCGTCATGTCATGTTGATCAATTGAGCCAAGTGTTTTTGAAATCCATCCATGAATGATAAAGTTACAGACCGGACTTGAAATCTCAAACAGACTCAAAGTGTTTTCAAACAAACTCACAAAGTGTGACCTTGACCTTTGACGTACGGGTCTGGGTCTTATGTGCGGCACGTCGTGTCATCTTGATCAACTGAGCCAAGCCAAAGACAAAGTGAAAGACCAGACATGCAATATCAAACAAATTGAAAGTGTGACCTTGACCTTTGAGAAAAGGTTCTGGGTCTTACACGCAACACTTCATCATGTCACATATTGATCCACTGAGCCAAGTGTTTTTGAAATTAACCATAGATGACAAAGTTACAGACTGGACACAAAATCTCAAACAGACTGAAAGTGTTGTCAAACAAAGTTAAATTGTGACCTTAATCTTTGAAATGGGAGTCTGGGTCTTACACGCAACACATCACCATAATATGGTGATCATTTGTAGCAAGTTTTTATAAAATACATCTATGCATGACAAAGTTACAGGCTGGACACGAAATCTCACACAGACTTAAAGTGTTGTCTTATAACTCATGACAAGTATTAACAAAATCCATCTATACATGACAAAGATACAGGCTGAACAAGAAATACCAGACGGACATTCTCACAAATGGGTATTTAAGTGGCTTCTTTGTGTCAATCGTATTACTTGTGTGGCTAAATTTTAGCCATGTAAGAGAAAAAAAGCCACCTAGGAGCTGTTTTTTAAGTGTCTAGAACAGTCTTTTAATGTTTTTTCAACAGCAAATTACTAACTCTAAACCCTAGACACTAAAATACCCATTTGTCCGCCCAGAAGGACTGACGAAAAGACAGACGGACACTGCAATTACTATTATGCTACCCCAAATATTTTGGGGGAAATATCTTCGGTACATATGAAGTATTTCATTCTGTTTTAAAACCATTTAATACAATTTGTTGTAAAGCTTTTGGCTGTAGTACAGCTTCTGATATTAAGCGTTATACTTTTCCAGATTAAAGTTCCAGAGTAGGACAAACTACCCTTGAATAAAAATGGGGACCATGCAATTCAAAATTTTGATTCACCCTTAGGTACCAAAGCTGGATACAACATTTTGTTACAATTGAGGTTACGTTTTTTGAGAAGTCGAAAATGTGAATTGTTTATGGATGCACTGAAATTTTTAGGATCCACCCCCAGGGCCAAACTGTGAGACCCAGGGACATGCAATTCACAATTTTTATAAAGGACCCATATGTGTCCATAATCATGCTCACCATTTGTTTCCCAGTACTTCCTATATTAAGAAGAAGATTTTTAAAGTTTACCTTGAATTTAACTGTGTTGGCCCTGCCCCCAAGGCCCCAGGGAGGTGGGGACTATGCAATTCACAATTTTGATTCACCCTTAGGTACCAAAGCTGCATAAAACATTTCATTACAATAGAACTTATATTTTTTGAGAAGAATTCGAAAATGTGCATTGTTTACCGACGCATGACACACGACAACAGACACAAGGAGATAGCAAAAGGTTCCTTGTGACCTAACAAATACTTTCCAGGATCCCCCCAGCCCCAATAAAAACAACATTTTCCTGACCAACAGGATTGTTGTGGGTCATCAGGAAGCGGCAAACAAAAAAAAAATTTAAATATAGGCCTAGCGAAATTTTAAATGTTATTTATACTGTGTTCAATCATAAAAATAATATTATGCTGAAAGCAACAATTATTCTGTACATGTACAAGGGGTTATCCTGAAGTTCATGGACAAATTTAATATAATCCATATTTATGCAAGTAAATAGCTGTATTTTTCACCATTTAAGTATTGGTGTATTTGTCATCGATGTACAGCATTTTAGTATATTTCTTACATCAGTAATAATGTTATGGTATCCATAGCAACATACATACAGGATTAGTGCCCCAGCTCAAAATGTTGGACAATTCAACAGATAAATATGTGAAAAATAACAATCATTTTCCTGTAACACTCGGTGAAGCATATATTATTGAGGACACAACATCAATGTCTGCATGTGTCATTCCAGTATGGCGCGCAGGTGTTAGGAGTTTACATTAACTTGTATTGAAAAGGTAGACTCATTCATATGCAAATAGTGCATCTGATGAAAAGGTGAAACGAGCAGCAATACAATTTGTGTCAATACTAGCAAAACACGGATCAGACAATATATATGCATAGTAAAGCTCCGAGGAAGTTATTTGTAGTGCATTTTGTAGTCTACAAATGACACAGATGGTACAATGAGGAACAAGAAACATTAATGGATGATAACAGGTGTGGCGTCCTGTGTCAAAATCAAATAAAGTCACATCAACGTGGTAAAAAGTGCCTCAATAAGGACTGTTGTAATACAATTAATGAACTATGCTGCTAACTTAGTACAGGTTACAATACAGTGAACATGCTAATAAAGAATAAATAGCATGCTGAGAGTGCTCACAGGGTTCCCCAATTGCTATAAATGAGTGGAGCGGCGAGTAAGAGTAGGAAAATTATGTAAATCTGGCCAGCAGCAGATAGGTGTATATAGCATGTTTGAAATACATGTTACTGTTTTATTTGAATATATATTTTCTTCATACTTTGCATACAGTTTGCATACAGTTTGCAGTTAGACTAAATATAATACATGTAAATCTCCAAATAAATCAGACATGTCATGTTCATAATATGAGATTTGTCCACAAACTTCTGGATAACCCCTCCTATACTTACTGACATGACAAGTATACCTGGGTTATATCTATCACTACATGACAAGTATACCTGGGTTATATCTGTCACTACAGGACAAGTATACCTGGGTTATATCTGTCACTACAGGACAAGTATACCTGGGTTATATCTGTCACTACAGGACAAGTATACCTGGGTTATATCTGTCACTACATGACAAGTATACCTGGGTTATATCTGTCACTACAGGACAAGTATACCTGGGTTATATCTGTCACTACATGACAAGTATACCTGGGTTATATCTGTCACTACATGACAAGTATACCTGGGTTATATGTCACTACATGACAAGTATACCTGGGTTATATCTGTCACTACATGACAAGTATACCTGGGTTATATCTGTCACTACAGGACAAGTATACCTGGGTTATATCTGTCACGACAGGAAAAAAAACCTCCATGGTGGCATGATATTCCATTGTCTCCCCAGCGGTCATTTGTGACAACAGTGTCTTTCACAGGGCTGTAAAACACAACAAATTTTATTAATGACCATTTCCATTTTGATTTTGACATAAAGCTATGGAGAGCTTTCAAATCAGATGTGTCCTAGTTTGTACACAGTACAAATTTATCATAGTTGATAAAAAGATGTGCAAATATTTAGCAAAAACTGATTACCTCAGTATGTGGAAAGTATGTTATGCCTTTTTAATTAAAAAATGCTTTTGAAGTCTCTTTTATGTTTAATAATATTGTTATCATTTGAGGTTTTCTTAATAAAATATTTTTTTTGAATGAGGTGCAAACCATTTTCAACACATTTCAGGTTTTATATGGCAAATCCAGTTTTACTGGTGGAGGACGACCTCAGAAGAAATCTGAGTAGAACCACCATCCTTTCGCAAGAAACTGGCAAATTTTCTCACATAAAGTTTTTGGAGCGAATGGGACTTGAACCTAAGACCTTAGCAGTGAGAGGTAAGTGATCTTGAGATGGTACTTTTAGACCACTCGGCCACGGAGGACCCTTTATTAAATATAATACTGACATTATAACTATATAATAAAAGGTATTGAACTACATGTATACACATAATACTGTTACCTGTGTCAACCCTTTTATGCCCTTAATAGCATAAAAAAAATATGCTGAATATTCAATTAATCAATTAATCTGTGGAGTGCATAGTTTAGTGATTGGAGGGTCATGGGATCAATCCTCCGCCTTGGCTATGTGTGGTGTCCTTGAACAAGACACTTTATCCACATATGCTTAGTACTGGTTCTACCTAGGAAGATATCGAGTGTAATTTGTCCAAGATGTACCAACTTGTTTCACAATCGATGTAAAATAAATAAGTTCAAAACAATCAATTAAACTCTTGTGAATGTCAAATCAGCTAATCAAAGTCGAGGCTTCATCTCTTATGCAATGAGGTATTCTGACATTATTCACTCCAGATACGATACTGATAAACCCAGCTTACCTATCAACAACCTACCAGTGACATCACTGTGTGTCACTGATAGAATATTGTATGGTGTTTAGCATCGCTTACTGATAATCCAAGCTTACCTACCAGTGACATCACATAGGTTCATCACTGATAGAATGTTGTATGGTGTTTAGCATCACTTACTGATAATCCAAGCTTACCTACCAGTGACATCACATAGGTGTGCCACTGATAGAATGTTGTATGGTGTTAAGCATCGCTTACTGATAATCCAAGCTTACCTATCAGTGACATCACATAGGTTTATCAATGACAGAATGTTCTATGGTGTTTTGCATCACTTACTGATAATCTCAGTTTACCTATCTATCAACAACCTATCAGTGACATCACATAGGTGTGTCACTGATAGAATGTTGTATAGTGTTTAGCATCACTTACTGATAATCTAAGCTTACCTACCAGTGACATCACATAGGTACATCACTGATAGAATGTTGTATGGTGTTAAGCATCACTTACCTATAATCTCAGCTTACCTATCAACAACCTATCAGTGACATCACATAGGTTCATCACTAACAGAATTTTGTATGGTGTTAAGCATTGCTTACTGATAATCTCAGCTTACCTATCAACAACCTATCAGTGACATCACATAGGTACATCACTGATAGAATGTTGTATGGTGTTAAGCATCGCTTACCAATAATCTCAGCTTACCTATCAACAACCTATCAGATACATCACATAGGTTCATCACTAACAGAATGTTGTATGGTGTTTAGCATCGCTTACTGATAATCTCAGCTTACCTATCAACAACCTATCAGTGACATCACATAGGTTCATCACTGATAGAATGTTGTATAGTGTTTATACTCGCTTACCGATAATCTCAGCTTACCTATCAACAACCTATCAGTGACATCACATAGGTGTGTGGCTGATAGAATGGTGTATGGTGTTTAGCATTGCTTACCGATAATCTCAGCTTACCTATCAACAGGTTTATTACTGATAGAATGTTGTATGGTGTTTAGCATCGCTTACTGATAATCTCAGCTTACCTTTTAACAACCTATCAGGGACATCACACAGGTGTGTCACTGATAGAATGATGTATGGTGTTTAGCATCGCTTACTGATAATCAAAGCTTACCTACCAGTGACATCACATAGGTGTATTACTGATAGAATGTTGTATGGTGTTTAGCATCGCTTACTGATAATCCAAGCTTACCTACCTGTGACATCACATAGGTTTGTCACTGATAGAATGTTGTATGGTGTTTAGCATCGCTTACTGATAATCTCAGCTTACCTATCAACAACCTATCAGTGACATCACATAGGTTCATCACTGATAGAATGTTGTATAGTGTTTATACTCGCTTACCGATAATCTCAGCTTACCTATCAACAACCTATCAGTGACATCACATAGGTGTGTGGCTGATAGAATGGTGTATGGTGTTTAGCATTGCTTACCGATAATCTCAGCTTACCTATCAACAGGTTTATTACTGATAGAATGTTGTATGGTGTTTAGCATCGCTTACTGATAATCTCAGCTTACCTTTTAACAACCTATCAGGGACATCACACAGGTGTGTCACTGATAGAATGATGTATGGTGTTTAGCATCGCTTACTGATAATCAAAGCTTACCTACCAGTGACATCACATAGGTGTATTACTGATAGAATGTTGTATGGTGTTTAGCATCGCTTACTGATAATCCAAGCTTACCTACCTGTGACATCACATAGGTTTGTCACTGATAGAATATTGTATAGTGTTTAGCATCGCTTACTGATAATCTCAGATTACTTTCCAACAACCTATCAGTGACATCACATAGATGTGTCATTGATAGAATGTTGTATAGTGTTTAGCATCGCTCACTGATAATCTCAGCTTACCTTTCAGCAACCTATCAGTGACATCACATAGGTGTGCCACTGATAGAATGTTGTATATTGTTTAGCATCGCTTACTGATAATCTCAGCTTACCTTTCAACAACCTATCAGTGTCTAGTGTCGCTTTCATCAAAAGCCTCAGATCATACCATTTTACCCAACTTGTTTCATAAATTCAAAAGGTAATAGGTATCCATGTAAGAGAACATGTGTTACATTTAATTATATATTATTATCTTGCATACACTTGAATGCAAGTCAAAATAAATAAAGATGTAGAAGTTTAACAGAAACATGTGTACAGCTCTGTTACTTTTTAATAATATGCTACCACCTCAGGCCAGAAACCCTGTCAAGTTCCAGTGTATCTGGACCATTTGTTCCATCTGACCAAATAACACCATGCTTATAATATTACATACATTTTGTATTTACAAGTTCTGGCATTGATTTAAGCTGTAAAAATATTGATCACTTAATTTCTTGATTACCGATCACAAATACATAACTATTAACTCTTCGACAGTGCCAAGAAACTGTTTACATGCCACAACTTGGCTCCTACAAATGTCAAAAGTTAAGTATCAAATTAACATTACCTATCATTATACAACCATGCGAGAAATCCTGTAGAATTCCAGTATGTGTCTGGACCCTGACTCCCATCCGACCAAATAACATCAGGCTTGTATGTATTTACTAGTTCATACAACTCTGGCATTGATTTAAACTGCAACAGATCGAATTAAGATTTTTTTTTTTTTTTTTTTTAAATATCTGCTATTCATAATACATGTACATGTACACACATTTTGCAATTACATCATTTATAATACATACAGTTATCTTTTGTGATCGTTTTCCATGAAATAGCTTTAGAATAAGAACAGAAGAGCATCAGTGAGTAAAGTAAAATAAAACAAGAGGTCCAAGAGGGCCTGAGGACGCTCTACTTGCTCACAGCGGCCATAGTACTTTTTGAAAGATCACAATTTTAACCTTTTAACCCCTTAAGGATAAATATCCCCATAACACCCTCACTGAACGAAACGTAGGTTACTATGAGCAGAAATGCTTTAAATTCCCATAACATTAAGAAAGAATAAAGACCCCTTACATGACTCCTACACATCCCAGCCCTTTATAGGGAATTTATTAGGATTTTTCCAACTTTTAAGTTGTCAAGCAGTATTGAAGTATTGTCTATTATGGAGATTTCATTTCAAATTTACCACTCCAATTTAAATATCAATTTTGTCATGTTTTAGTAGATTTGATATACCAAACCATTTAGATTTTATTTATTATGATAATGAGAAGCTTTTTATCTGTTCTAATAATTATTTCATTTTCTAGCGTTTTTCTTGATAAACTCCCTTTAATTTGTCCCTTTAATGCCCACTCATTGGCAGTTGATATGAGCAGACAATGATTTCAATTTTAAATTGAAGTTTTTTTTGTACACATTACTGCCATAATATGCCTATGTAAAAGTACAAGTAGTGTAGTGGGTTGAGTGTTGTCTGCTCACGCCAGAGGTTGCAGGTTCAATCCTCAGGTTGACCCAATGCCTTTAAAAAAGCAACACTCAGTACCGGTTCTATCCAGGATAGGGATCAAAATACGGTTTATATAAGCTCTGAGCTTTCTTCGCAATCCAGCTAAAATAAATTTGTATAAACAAAAGGTTAGTCACCTTACACAGGCCCCTATATACATCTTAGCCCCTTGATTTGCAGAATCTTCAATCTCCTTTTAATGTGAGGATAATTTATATCATATTGGACACAAAAGTTATTGACAGGAACAGCTCAGGTGAGCTTAAAAACAAAAGAAGCAGGGGTAGTCATGAAAAGAAACTGGGGTATTTCTAGGTAACTATGTACTGCTATGACAATTCATAGCTCCTAATGTTACATCAGGCCAATTTTAGTGCTGAAATACAAAATTGAAGAAAAAGAATAAAATGCTTTTATACACACCAAGTATTAATAGAATTTAAGTTTCAACAAAGGAGAAGAGCAGCTATGAAATGGAATAAGAATTACCTTGACAAAGTTGTTTGTTGTGTAGTTGTTTGCTGCATCCTGTTGAAACAGGGGGTTAAACCATTCATATAGGGAGTGGTATAAACCAAAGTGCATACTTGTCTCGTTTCTGATAGCAGCGGCTAGAGAACCTTCAAGAAGGTAACTATGGTAGGTCAAATTGTTAAAATACATATTATCGCCTCACATCATTAATACAGAAGAAAATGCCTATTTCCCGACAAAAAAACTGTACCACTAATTTGTTCTAATAATATATTAATTGTTCACTTATATAATTCCTTGTTAGAGGATTGCAACAAGGGTATTCAAAATTGGGCTAACTGTGTCAAATCGCTCTTGGATAACTACAGATTTTCTAATGTATGGATTTATCCAGCAGTGGTTGAATTTAAAAGGTTTCATTGAATGTTTAAGCAAAGAGTTATTGATGTATTTAAGCAAAGCTTGTGTATTATGACATATCAATCAGCGGTAAAATTATTTTATACAAGCATTTTAAACAGTCGTTTGAATTCGTAATGTACCTAAATGTGTTACCTTCTAAATCTAGAATACCTCTAACGAGGTCTGCTATTCATCAAAACAGGGTGTTACATGCAAAATAGGATCAACAGAGAGATGAAATATTGTACATTATGTAATTGTTCTGATATTGAAGAAGAGTACCATTTTGTAAATGTATGTCCTGTATAGAGACAAATCCCTGAAAAAACATAAGTTCTTTTTTCTATAAGAAATGCAAAATATTACTCAGCATATAATATAGATATTAACATATAGACATAAAGTATTTATTAAGTTTAAACTCATTAGACAGTTTTATAGTTTGAATTGTATACTTTTTGGTAAAATTCATTGTTATTTTTTATAAACACCAAATTAAATAGTGTTTTGTATGTTTGATTTAGAAATTATACAAATTATATATAATTGCTTACAATGTGTTATATAATGTACCTTTCATGTGACATTTTGATTGTTAATAACTTATGTTAGACAAAAAACTGTACAGTTTAGGTATCAATAAAAAATTATGTAATACTGTAATTTAGATTTTTTTAGAAAAATGTTTATGATAAAATATCTCATGTTTATTTAGGACACACAAGTTCTATACTGGAAGTAAGGCCATCCTTAAAAAATAAATTATTTGTCGTGCTCCAACTTACTCATTCAAAATTGCCACTTCCTAAACTTTTTTATTGACTCTCATGATCCATTTTTCTTTAAAACAACAATGCAAAGTCAAAATTTGGCAAAAAAAAAAAAATAGCTACCTATCTACCCACATGAAAAATACACAGTTGGCGCACAGCAAACAAATATTTTTTAAGGATGGCCTTACATGTATGGCACTGGCTTGACCATGCATGCACTTAATAGGTGTGTATCATACTATGCAAGTTATTAAGTAAGTACTGGTATTTCTTTATACATGTAAAAAATAATAAATTATCTTTTTAAAGTCACTTCACTGCTCAAATAATATACATGTATATAAGTTTTCATTTGTTACTTTCTATTTCTATCTACTGTAGCCACTAAATATTCATCCTACTTAATCTAAGGCACCATCTCAAGATCATTTACCTCTCACGGCTAAGGTCATAGGTTCGAGTCCAACTCATTCCAAAGACTTTATGTGAGAAAGTTTGCCAGTTACTTTCAGATGGTGGTTGTACTCAGTCTGACTTAGTCGACTCAATCTGAGGACTTCCTCCACCATTAAAACTGGATATGCCATATATATAATCTGAAATGTGTTGAAAATAGCGTTAAACCCCTATTCATCGCACTTAACTGTATACTTATATACAAATGCTTACACATGATGCTCAGATTATAGACAACATATAAAGCCTACATTATACCCTGTCAAGATGTTGGTGTAAGTATCTTGAACTTCAAACGGAATATTCTTTAAGGCGACTTTGTCTTCACTGGATTAAGCTGTGAAACAGCCTACGTTGAAACTACATTGAATGTTAAACAATTTTGTTCAAACCATATAATTTATATAAATTTTCCTCAGGCTTCTTGCCTCATGATTCGTAAACTTCAAACAAAAAAATACAATAAAATGATTCTAATATTTAGAAATCATACAGACAATCATATCAATCAACTATTTACAGTATGATGTTTCAAACCCTGTAGAGTTGAACTAACTGTTGTTCAACACTATTTTAATAATGAGACCATCTGTTCAGACAATGTGTCTGGACAGCATATGTTTGAGACTTATTTCAAAATCAAACCAAAACTGTATGTCTGGAGCACTACTCAGTTCCAGCATAAAAGTAAACCTATATGTTTGAAGACTATTTCAAACCTTAGTCTTCAAACTAAACTAAAGCACATGAAACAAAGCCAAGTTTCAGCACGAAAATAAAGTTATTGTTTGAGAATGGTTTCAAACTAATAACAAAACTGTATGCTTGGAACAATGCTCAGTTGCAGCATAAATATACACTTATAAGTTTGGAGACTGTTCCAAACCTAAGTCTTCGAACTAAGATAAAAGTCGAGTTTCAGCACAAAACTAACCTGTTATTTTAGCACGGTTTGAAACTAAAAGCATCAGACTAAATTAATGTGCATGAAACAATCCCCAGTTTCAACACAATAAATATTCCTATGAGTTTCAAACACAAGCCTTCCCAAAGCCTTGCACTAAAAAGAATCTTTGTCAAGTGATCAAAAAAACAAAAACAATCTGACTTTATATTCAGGAAAACACCTATTTAAAAAATGGTGCCCAATCATGATTAATATTTCAATCATTGATTATAATTGTATCATTCATCTCTTTATGATGAATTATCTTTTAAAATTTATATCTGGTATAATAGCGAAAAAAATAGAGTTTATTAGCTCTTCTTATGATAATTGCTATATACAGACATTTATGCTATAAAACAAAGATATTATTTTGACACACCCATTCATACTTGATAGGGATATCATTTGCCATTTACCAGGAAGGGGTATTTCTATCAGACCTAAGATAAAATTCCTCACACTGTGATGTTGGAATTATTCTATAATGACACAAATGTCATTTATTTTACGATTATACATCTTTAATGGGAAATTATCAGGATTTTTCAAAATTTTAAAACTGGCTAAAACATTTTTTTCAAATATACTATGCCTATATTATATACTCACTGACTCCATATTGCCAAGTGGATATTTATTTAAACATGCCAAAATAATATATTGAAAAGGGATTTCCCAAGTTAGACTAAAATAGATTTCCCGCTTAAAACTGTAACATATTTTATGACAATTGTGCGATATTTTGTGTCCCTGATGGCCACGTATGGATATTAAATCCCTTTTCAATGACCTTGACTAAACTGTTTGACTAAGCATGTCCCAGACCTCAAGATGATTAAAATTATACCTGAAATAGATGAGAAAATTTGAACAAATTTGAAGCTTCTTCTCATAGAGGTAATTTACTTAAAAAATTTTGCTGATCAGTTCTTGAAAAAAACTGTTTTAAATGAAAGTTTCAGTCATATGTCAAACTGATTTTTAACTTGCTGTTGAAAACCATTGATAGAAATATAATATTTAAGCATACCAACAAGGTCTCTTTTTGGTCCAACATCCATGGCATTCCATGAGAAAGAGTGTTTAGATGGCCAGTTGGTGAAGCCTTCATGATGCTTACTGGTGAGCACGACGTATCTGCAGAAAGAAAAATCACAAAAATTTAACATTTAAATCCTTTACAAACTTTAATTATCTTATTTCACACTATTATTAGTAATCTAGTTTTCAACTAGAAATGTTGTTGTTGTTGTTGTATGGTGTTTAGTGTTGCTTTCAACAATTTTTCAGTCATATCATGACAGCATTCTGAGCCACACCCGAGTATCATGAAAACGTTTTCCTTATATAACTCTATGTTAAACAGTAAACACCGATGGTGGCCCCAAATTTGACCTCAGGGACCTGACTTCAACAACCTCCATGCAATGCTACATGTAAAATATCCAATGTCTATACATTATATTTTAGATAAAATGTTTTTTTAAAGTTTTCTTGAAAATGTGCTTAAAAGCCCCTGTGGCAGGGGCATTTGTGGTTGAATCACAATAGTTCAAATATCTGTCTGAGATCCTGTGGTTATATAACTGCTGTGATGCAAGTTTGTAAAAAAAAATATTAATTTAACATGTGTAAACAGATATCTTTATGGCAATACGGGGTCAGTGATAACAAGGAATTATATACAGTCAAACCTGTACTAACGGTCACCTGTTATAAGCAACCACCTGCCTTAAGCGGCCAGTTTCAGACCCTCCCGTCGAAATTTACTATATAATTTAACTGCAATAGGCGGTCACCTGGTCGACGCAGCCAGCGGCCAACATTTTTAGTCCCAAAGTCATTAAAAACCTCCTAAAACGGCCACCAAATGAACAAATTGTACTGTAAAATATCAATTTTGGCATATAAAAATTTCATTACGGCCACAGAATTAATATTTAATTAAAGTACTAAAAACCAAATAAATCAAATAATTATAATATATCATTAATTTAAAATAAGTTTCTTTTAGTTTAACCTTTCTTAATTGGCCGTAAACAAACCAAACAAAGCTGTTATTGTGTTCTACATAATCGCCATTATTCAGACTCAAACCAAACAAAGCTGTTATTGTGTTCTACATAATCGCAATTTTTCCGACTCAAACACGAGTGTAGTGCATGATAATTTTCACATCTCTATTTTTAGCTCGCGTCATTGGTAAAATAGACAGATCAAAGTGTTTTGTGTAAACACGTTAACTGTGAAAAGGTTGGCATATAAAAAGATTAAAAAAGCTAACGTTTTTGTGACGATAATTCGAATGGCAGTTTGTTCGTGCTTTTAACGAACGATAGGGAATTAACTCATTAAGTTCACACTTGTAAAAAGCGCTAATTGTGGAAAAATATAAAATTTGGAAATGATTTATTGTGACTTAAATCATAAATGTTTTGATTGTCAGCGTGTTAACAATGCCACCAAAACGGAAGTGTTTGACTTTGGATGAACATGTTGAGGTTGTGAAATTGTGCCAATATACAAAAATACTTTGCTAATCTGGGTGAAAATTGATGACCCTGTAGTAGGCAGCCACCTGTCTTAAGTGGCCAATTTGGCCCTTTCCCTTGGCTGGCTGCTTAAGACAGGTTTGACTGTATAGAGAGAGAAAGGCAACGAATTGAGATTTTGTGAACGCACGCAAAATCTCGCAATATCTCATTTTCCATTCATCTTAGAAACACAAATCAAAATTATTACATAGCAGAATGAAATTCTTAATCAAAACAATACCATTCCCAGAAATTTGTGTTTAAAATTGTTTTCAGTACTTTTGATTACAAAATTTGTATACTGCAGCTAAATTAACGATAAATTATCCTTCAAACCTCAATATCTTCAATTTAAGATCATTTTGTGTGATCAAACATGTTTAAATATCCAAGATTATATACAACTTACAATTTATGTTCAAGAAATCAGTTGCCTGTGAATTATGAAGATTGATTTGCAAATTATTAATCCTTCGTGTGCTATTTCATCACCATTTAGTGAGGAGATGCAAATTTCCTATCCCCTTATACAAGTCCTTGGTGATCATATTAAGTCATGATAATTTGAAAAATTGTGTATTTAGCCAATTTTGAAATTTTGAAAAACGCTGATATAGATCTACTTTACTAAATGACTATTTTTATCTAAATTGTTTCAATTGGGCTGTAGAATAGAAGAATTAGAGGTTTCGTACCACTACAGTTTCATACCAAACTGAGAGGTTTCGTACCACACATAGATTAATGCATAAACTTTATAGTATTTCACACCATGATTAGGTCTCATAATTATATTCTTATGATGGTATTTGTTTGAAATTAATACATGTGTGATAGTTTTGGTTTATTACCGTAATTATCAAAAAATGTGTATTTAGATCATGAATATTTCATGTTTGCGCGTGCCTACTTAAATTGAGTGAACTGTCTTTAAATTGAGCGTGCATGTTTGTACCTTAATTATCAAACATTGTTAGTTATCACCTATTGTTAAAAGTAAGTGCATTGATCAGTCTTAGACTCTATAATATGTTACTTTAATCTAATTTCAATACTTGTGCATGTAATGAATGGGAAACATGTATTTATTAAACAAAATAAAGTTTTAAATACTTTATATTTCATTTATTTTCATAATTTATACTGATATTATGATCTAATTTCTATACATGTACATGAATAATCACTATACATTTCATTAAAGAATTATATAGAGTCTATACAAGTCCTTGATTTCATATATGGTACGAAACCACCTGGTACGAAATTGTAGTGGTATGAAACCTCCAACAACCGAATAGAACGGCCTTACACGTATTTGGTTATGTGCGTGAAAACCGGTAACACCAGGATATTTACCTAACTTGCAAAACAGTTCAACTATTCTAGTAATAAGTTTACCTTGCTCCAGAAGCGTTAAAAATATCTGCCCATTCATCCGGATCAAACATTTCTGCGGTGAAATCTGCTGCAAAGTCTTGGTATGTAAAATCTGGTCTATAATTCTTCTTCATAAACTCAACAACCTTGGGGCTTCCGTCTAACTTCCAGTAATTCCAGAACCATGCAGAAGTAAAACTTGGAACTGAAAACACTCCCCAGTGGATGAAAATACCAATTTTCGATTCGTCATACCACGTTGGGAGCGGTCTAGCGTCTAATGACTTCCAGTTTGGTTCATATCTGATGGTAGAAGCGACAGTCAACAAGCACAAAAATAAAACAAATTTGATGCCAAAATGTTTAGTTTGATCGGCCATTTTGTCATCAACTTTCCGCAACCTAGTCACGTGGGTCAGTATTGTATTCGTGCTGCACGTTCAAAATGAGCAACCAAACAGATGCGCGGGAAACGCCGTTTCTCTTTTATCACACACCTTGTATTTCAATTCACTTATTTTGTCCAGTATTGATGTTAAACATTTTCTATGGACATACGAATGTAAATGGTAGTATACAAGTATATTCTATTATCATGATTATGTGCTTCGGCCAAAACCGAGGGGTTTTCTCAAGACAACAAAATCATGTGATGCCATCGTTTTCTTGACAACTCTTGGTATAGCACTTAAGGTAGTTCGCGGCGTTCCTAGCCGATTTTTAACACCTCGCGAAAATTATCAATTATTTGTACACGTGTACTATAAAGTCTCAGCTTTTGTTTAACATTCATTTTTTTTTTAAAAATGTACCACAGTTTTTAGTTAACTGCGTCTTCTAGCGGTACGTATTTTTCGGACGATTTTCGCCGCTTTCACTTATAAAATAGTCAACATCAACGCAAAATTGTTTTTGATAACATTTTTACATTATTAATTTTATTACCTGTGGGAAGAATATAACTTTTACACAGATAAAATACAAATTATGTTACTTTCACGTCTAATAATTACGACGGGGTTGGTTTAAACGCGGGTTTAAAAACAACAAATTTTGAACGTTCAAACCTTATTGCACAAAAACGCGCTGGTACAAGTTCTTGAAATTTACATATATTAAACTTCATTCATTTTACTATAATATAAAAGAAAAAATAGAGTGGGTGTTCACCGCTATTTTTTTTCATAAATTTGAATTCAAATTAAAAATGAAACCCTTATGTCTGCTTTTTCGGACGACGTCGTTATTTTACAATAGTATTATATAGCGTTTTCTTGACGTCGTCCGAAATCATATGCTAACGTCGTGTTTTTTTAAGTATTTTCTTTTAATTTAAATTCAAATTTATGAAAAAACTAGCGTGAACACCCCCTCTCTTTATTTGACGACATTTTAGTGAAATTAATAAAGTTTAACATGTGTAAAATCAAAAAACTTGTACCAGAGCTTTTTCAGGTAATCTGCCGTGAATGTGCCAAATTCGTTGTTTTTAAACCCTCGTTTATATCAACCCCGGCGTAATGATTAGATGTAAAGATAACACAAATTATATTGAAAGTTATTATCACAGGAAATAAAATAAGTAATTTAATAATGTTGTTAAAAACAATTTTAAATAAATATTGATTATTTTAAAAGGAACGAATAGCGAAAATCGTCCGAAAAATACCTACCACCAGGAGGCACTGTTAACGAGAAACTGCGGAACAATATTATATAAAATAAAGTTTAAACGAAATCTGAGACTTCAGAGATCAATTGTACAGATTTTTTATAAATTACACCAGATGTTAAAAAATCCGATAGGAACGCCGCGAACTACCTTAAGTTCACCTATTGACTGTTTTACAGTTGTAATTTTGTATCAGATTGTTAAACTTCTCGCATTTTCTCCTGTCTTTTCTACACTAGCCTGTATATAATCTGTGCCGTTGTGAATGGTGTCACTAAGGTGTGCCTATTGGGGTGGATTCTATCTGCCGATAAAATACTTTCGTTCTGGAATGGTAATTCATTGCCACCAATGTTTGTGATCAGACTGACATGCTGCTTGTCATTCAAATGACCCATAAATCCTGCCTCCATGTGACAAAATGTGCCCTCCGTAACGTGAAAGAAGTCGGTCGTGAAATTAGTAGAGTTACACGGGGTTCCATCAGAAGAAACAGTCAGGAGTGTAGGCGTTCCCTTGCGGAGCTCTTGTGCTCAAACCAGCTTCTTTAGGCGGTTTATGACTTGAACAGTATCATGCATACTTTCTGCATTACACGATTAGTAGCAGCGGTAGCAGTGAGGCTTACAGTATATATATACATACGAACTAAATGAGGTTATTCTACCATTGTATACATGTGTTGTGTCAGTTTCAGTCTATTTAACAATTAATTTAATAAGAGGCCCATGGGCCTTAACGGTCACCTTATTATCCTTGATGACAGCTATATGCATCTATTTTCCCAACTTTTTTTCTCCGGGAAGCGGCAAAAATCCAAACATGGATTTTGAATGTCATATATCTGCATCAACAAATCATTTTCTCTTATATAGATTTAGTAAAGTAGTACCAGTGACTTAATAACAGTAATACCCATCCCAAGGGTCAAACCGTGATTTTTATGACGGACTCATAGGCTTCATTTAGCATGCTTAGAATTTTGAGGTTTTGGTCAAAGTTAGACATTCAACACCTGCGTTGGCTGACAGTGTTTTACACGTTTTGCCTCACCATGATCTTTGTCTAGCGATTTTGAGTTGAAGGTAGACATGTATTTTTTTATATATATCGATAAAAAATATGTTTTGAGAATGCCCCCCGAAATCCATCGAAACGTCTATTTACAAAATAACTTAAACGGTCAATCAATATCTAATTAACTATCATATTATTGAAGAAATAGGCGGGGCTTGTATGTATGGGCGGGAAGTATATTAGGCTTTGACTAAATGACAGAATTCCCGTTTGCAGGGCCGTAGCCACATTAGAGACATAGACGTCTCTGGCCAATTAGGGCAAACGGAAGCACAGGCTTCCTGTAGAATTTGTGGAGATTCGAATTCTTTAATTAATGTTTTTGTAAAATAAAATTATCCGCAACTTGCAACACTATGTCATTTCCTGTACATATTTCCAGTATCAATATATATCACAGTACAAATCTAAAAGTCTTATTACCAAGAATTGATGTGTACTGATATGGCAAGTCTAAAAAGCTACCAATGTGTGTTCAAGATATTGACGTAAACAATGGACAATTGCATAAAATGCAGTTAGTGTTATTAAGTGGAAAGGCGTAACAACTGTCTCTCAGAATCAGGAAAACGCAAGAAATGCATTGTAGGAGCTAAAACATTTTCGATGAAGCATGTCCCCGGATCTCCTAGCAAGGTTTGGGTTGTTCCTCCTATAAAATCAAACTTTGGCTACGGCCATGCATTTGGTATTCAGATCCAAGGATAGAATTTCACCAATCAATTTATTCAAAATCAATACACAATCACAGGGGATGAGCCAGTATGCGCTTTTTCACACGAGTGAAAAAAATGTACGCGATTTTTCTCACCCACAATGGCGTATCTACTCTTGAAAAAATCCGATGCATGTTCCGCCTAAACTCCCGTATTCTATTAAAATCCACTATAGTTCTACTGAAAAACGTGTGACCGTTCAGATTTTGTGTTGCGCTCCCAAAGTGCGCCCACCCCCAGCCTCTAAACTGAAATCCTGGATCCATATAGTGTACATGTATGCAAGTCAGCATCCTGGACATATGCTATGGCACCCATGAAACTAAACTACTCTAATCTGAGGTGATGTTAAAATCTATGGATTATCTCATTACATATTTAAATGTGAAACATTTTAATGTTTTAATACGTATATAATTTGTAAATGTATATATGAGGGTCTGTGTGTGTGGTGTGTGGGTGGGCTGGGGGGTACCCATATGGCATATGCAAAATATAAATGACCCCCCAATGCAAATACAAAAAAAATAATACTTTTTTCTATATGGAGAAATAAAGTTTAAGATTGCGAGTCTCTAATTGTATGCATATATCTCTAATTTTGAGTAGGAAAATGGTCAAACTGCATTAAAGGTGAATAGAAAAAAAAGTATTAGAATTTTAATTAAATTTTCAAATAGCATATGGAAAAAATCAATAACCTGATATGGCATATGCCAAAAAATATTTCGCCTATATGGCATATGCAAACAATAAATAGGCCCATATGGCATATGGAAAAAAAACCTAACAGATCCTCATATATGTGTTACTGTTTATTTTCCATTGAAATCGGGTGCATATTAATAAAATACAGAAAATCTCAATCAAAATAGATACCAGAAGCAACCGAAGTAATGAGTATATTGCATTATCATTTGTTTTAATTTAACAATGTTGTCTTTACCTTTTTGTTCCAGGAACTTTAATGAAACTCAATGTTAAATAACCGAGTGAATGGCAACTGTGAATTTTCCACTTAAAAGTGCCAATAAGCCATACACTTATATGCACACATTATGGTACACATACTATATACAGAGGTATGGCATCTAACCCCTTGGTTTACTGCTGGTAACCAAATGGACAGACTGGTAGAACTCCTCATGTAACAGACAGTACCAGACTGGTAACTGACTCGCTGCTATGCAACATACAGTGCATACAATATGGACAGTCTGGTAGTGGAAGTCAGTACTTGCAGTATAGACAGACTTGTGGTGGACTACTAACAGACAGTACATGCTGTAACAGACAGTACATGCAATATGGACATTCTGGTAGTGGAAGTCAGTACTTGTAGTATAGACAGACTAGTGGTGGACTACTAACAGACAGTACATGCTGTAACAGATAGTACCAGACTGGTAACGGACTCGCTGCTATGCAACATACAGTGCATACAATATGGACAGTCTGGTAGTGGAAGTCAGTACTTGCAGTATAAACAGACTAGTGGTGGACTACTAACAGACAGTACATGCAATATGGACACACTGTTCATGGACAGACTGGTAGTGGACTCACAGGCAGTGACTGTGATATCGACAGACTGGTGGTGGACTCACTGTTATAACATGGTGGTGCTTGCAATATGGATACACTGGTCATGGACTCACTGCTATGACAGACAGTACTTATGATATAGACAAACTTCTGTAACAGAAAATACCTGCAATATGGACAGATTGGTAGTGGACTCACTGCTGCAACAGACTATCTGCAATATAGAGAGACTGGTAGTGGACTCACTGCTATAACAGACAGTACCTGCAATATAGAGAGACTGGTAATGGACTCACTGCTGTAAATAACTGTAACTGTGATATGGACAGACTGGTAGTGGACTCACTGCTGTAATATACAATACTGGTAACTGTGATACAGACAGACTGGTATTAGACTCACTGATGTAACAGACGGTACCTGCAATGTTGACAGACTGGTAGAGGATTCACTGCTGTAACAAACTATCTGTGATATAGACAGACTGGTATTTGACTCACTGCTGTAACAGACAGTACCTGCAATATGGACAGACTGGTAGTGAACTCACTGTTGTAAATAACTGTAACTGTGATATGGACAGATTGATAGTGGACTCACTGCTGTAACAGACTACCTACAATATGGACAGACTGATAGTTGACTCACTGCTGTAACAGACTACCTACAATATGGACAGACTGGTAGTGAACTCACTGCTGTAACAGACTATTTGCAATATGGACAGACTGGTAGTGGACTCACTGTCGAAACAGACTACCTGCAATATGGACAGACTGATAGTGGACTCAATTCTGTAACAGACAGTACCTGCAATATAGAGAGACTGATAGTGGACCCACTGCTGTAACAGACTACCTGCAATGTGGATAGACTGGTAGTGGACTCACTGCTGTAACAGACTACCTGCAATATGGACAGACTGGTAGTGAACTCACTGCTGTAACAGACTACCTACAATATGGACAGACTGGTAGTGAACTCACCCCGTAACAGACTACCTGCAATATGGACAGACTGGTAGAGGACTCACTGCTGTAACAGACTACCTGCAATATTGACAGACTGATAGTGGGCTCACTGCTGTAACAGACTACCTACAATATGGACAGACTGGTAGTGAACTCACTGCTGTAACAGACAGTATCTGCAATGTGGACGGGCTGATAGTGGACTCACTGTTGTAACAGACTACCTGCAATATGTACAGACTGATAGTGGACTCACTGCTGTAACACACTACCTGTAATATGGACAGACTGATAGTGGACTCACTGCTGTAACAGATTACCTGCAATATGGACAGACTGGTAGTGGACTCACTGCTGTAACAGACAGTACCTGCAATATGGACAGACTGATAGTGGACTCACTGCTGTAACAGATTACCTGCAATATGGACAGACTGGTAGTGGACTCACTGCTGTAACAGACAGTACCTGCAATGTGGACGGACTGATAGTGGACTCACTGTTGTAACCGACTACCTGCAATATGTACAGACTGATAGTGGACTCACTGCTGTAACAGACTACCTGCAATATGGACAGACTGATAGTGGACTCACTGCTGTAACAGATTACCTGCAATATGGACAGACTGGTAGTGGACTCACTGCTGTAACAGACTACCTGCAATATGGATAGGCTTGTAGTGGGTTCTCTTTGAAATGAATAGCAAATGAACTCATTTGATCTTGGATAATCAACACAAATGTAACAAAGCATTGACTCGTCTCAAAATATTTTATTTTTCTCTTACATGCAGGTATTAATGCAATGACTAATTGTATAGAAAATAGACATATATGTAACAGAACAAAAATCTACTTGTCACTGGATGTAGTAATATTTTATTATTGGAGATTTTAAATAACAGTCAGTCATTCCTTGTTGATACTCGTTTTATCATATTTGAGGATCTACATATTATACTATATATATATATATATATATAATATCTGCCTGTTTATTATTTACTATGACTGTGTTGTTTTTTAAATGAAAATTGACCATTTTTACAAACAATAAAAGAAATTGTTACATAAATTTTTTCACAAAGAGATATTTGATTTCTTGTTGATTTTATAAAATGCTTGGAAGTGCTTGAAACTACAGGGGCTAGTGACAATATAAAATATATATTGTCACTAGCCCCTGTGGTTAAAGCACATGAAAGTATAACATTATGTAGTGGTGCAACTAAAACCCTCAGATATTGGTTTTACAGCACAATTTTTGTTAGGCCATAATAAATTAATTGCTAGATTAACATCCCCGCCTGCCCCCTAATTTTCATGCTGCCCAACCCTTTTTAGCTCGCCGGGACGAATGTCCAGGAGAGCTATTACCATGACCCCGGCGTCAGCGTCGTCTGTAGACATCCAGGTTAAACTTTTGCGTTTAGTTGCATTTAAGTTTTGGTTTTTGCCTCCAATCTCAATCTTTGCATGTGTGGTGAGTTATATCCCATAGGCGAGCTTTTTTGTATTCTGACAACTCTTGTTATTTTCATTATGAAAGAATATATAAAACATCAACAATTCTAAAAATAAAAAATTAAATGCTCCCTCCCCTTTTTTTAGAAAAATTTGGATGATAATCTAGCAATTAATTTATAATGACCTTATAGGGTATATTTTGAGCATAATTTGTGTAAATAATAAAATGGAATGGTAAATGTGTGTTCCCTCACCATGAAACATTATCTAAAAACATAATAACACAATACTAACCAGTTCGTACAAGACTATGTTGCATTTTTTATTCAGCTACTACTGGGTACATTGAATGAATATCCCTTAATTGGTTAACTCAATGATAGGTCAAACGTTTGCTTATTTTTTAAAACAGAAAGCAATAAAAGATTTTAAAGATATTTAATGCCAACATATTGATATCAAGATATTATATCAGATAAAACTGCAGTTTTAGGAATATTTAGCCTCATTTTTATATCATCGCGGGGTACTGACAATCAGTTAACATAACCACTCTTTCCTGGGATCCTGGAAGGTTAACCAGTATTTGAGCAAACCCATCTCCCGAAGTAACTGATAAATTTCCCACCTGAATCAGTGATAAGAGACGAATGACAATGAAATGCAATGTTGTATATCAATCATGAAGGAGACTGTTACCGGGCAGGGATTCAAACTCACAACACCTCTGGATTGATCAGATGTGTTAATGACTGAGCAAACTGGGCCCAGCGCAATGAGTGCTACTATTGGAAATCCAAGGCAGGGGTGGATCCAGCAAAGGAAGGTTGTGGTGGGTTACAATCCGCTTTTGTTAAATTATTACTAACATTTACATTTTCCACTTGATATGGAAGGTACGCATGTATCCACATGGATGACAATGATCCTTTCATATTTGTGAAGGAATGTGATGAGTTTACGCAAGGACCTTCATGCCAAATGTAGAATATTAATATAGGCTATATTCCAGTTTATATTGAAGGTACAACATGTATTTATATTAATTACTATCTATATTAATAACCATATTTCACATTTTAGAAGTGATGTACTAGTATTCAGACTAGATCTCTGCAGACGACAAATGTTAAAGTTTTAAGAATCATAAAAACTACCAGGAAAAAAAACATTTATGAGGTAATAAAGTGAAATATAAATATATAACAATGAATTATTGGACAATGAAATCATGGGACTGCGTCAAAATATGATATTTAGTATGGTTGGACAAAAAACATCAGTAGGATAAGGTTTTTCCAATTCATCAATTATTAATATGAAAAACATACTTTTGACAAATACCTAGAACTATCATACCCTTGCAACAATAACCTTCTAAGAAAATCATGTTATTTATAGACCAGTAAGGTTACTAAACCCTGCCCACCATTGTCCATGATCAAACGGGCCGCAAACATAGTCATGATATGTTTGTATTATATATTGGTGTGTGGCAATGGGTCACAAACATTAGGCATGACATGTTTGTATTGTATATAATTTTTATTGGTGTGTGGCAATAGACAACAAACATTAACCACAACATGTTTGTATTGTATGTCTTGCTGCGACAATGCAGACAATGATAATCATATCAGTCTAATACAAAAGCGATGTCACAAGACTACAGGAGTGATGTCACATGACAAACACATACACTGTTTGATTGGCAGACTGGGTGTATTCCAACTTTGGTACAGTTTGGTGATAATAATAAGTAAATGTGTCATGATAACAATAATTACCAGTATGAATCTTCAAATATATATTCCTGCAGAAGAAGTTTCAACCACGCCTAACTTTTACAAATAAATAATTCTTCCATTTTCTCATCATTTCAGGAGTTCTCACAATTGATTACTGTGCAAAATATGAAGGAGCATACCGGACAACTACAGTAACAGGGAAATACTCCTGACATTTTATTTGGATGAAATGATGAAAGAAAATAACACAAACTAAAACTGCACCAAAGTCAACTACGGAGATTTCTGTACTGAGAGTCAAACTTACTTTAATTGCTTTAACACACTTTTACTTTTGATTTACATAAATAATAAAATTTTCTCATACTTAATAAAGAATTCACCTGTTACAAATAGAATATTTAAAAGAGAAAACCAATATATTTGTTTCTTGATAAGATTCCTGAATTGATGAGAAATTGGTAATAAATGTACATGTTTTATATACTAATATAAATTATATCACAGCCATTATGTAAAATAATCAGTTTGCAAATCTGAAACCATACAGCAAATTAAACTACTTCGTCCCTTTAAAAATAAATAAATTAAATAATTAAAAAAATCAATAACACAACCTGAAGCGATCTATATGTATCTAAATATAGACAGACCTTTCAATTGGATGGATTTACATATGTTTACGTATATGTATGAAAAACTTGGTACAGGATGATTTATATACTGAATAGAACAGCTAATCTGCCATTTTTGTATTTCCAATATCTTCGTCAAAATAATGAGAAGCGTTATTAGAACTTATATACGATATTAACAATTATGTATTGACTTTGCATAGCCTAAATGTCAAGAAAATTGCTTTGATATCTTTGGGAAAATACTTAAAATTTCAGCAACAAAAAATGTCAGGTAGCGGGTCAGCTTTCCCATTCAGTATATACACATGTAAGTATATCTCAACCGCTTACAGCATCAATGTGTCATGTGCCTTCATGTTTCATATACACATAACACCTTGATGCCCAAGGGGTCGAATTCTATAACTGGGAAGGAATTTGGTTTATAATGTTTCAGAATACAAGAACTGTTAAACAGGACTGTGGATGTGACTTAGTGAATGTTTAAAGAGAAAATTTTAAAATAATGTATATAAAGCTAATTTTGCCTCTTTGGATAAAAATTAACTGTAAGGACTTTATTAAAACCAAATATATACATATAAAGATTCCGTATCAAAAACTGTGTTAAAAATATAAATTGGCACCCAATTCATTTATCACATTTTCTTTTCATTGATATTATAAATTCCAGGTAGGGCAATTCATTAGGGCTGTTTTGTTAGTTAAAGCCTCATTAAAGTTCCGAAATGCACAATTTTTGATAATAATGAAAATGATTGCAATTAAGCGTGTTCATAATATTGCTAAAACCATTCCTGTAGACCCCTTAGTGACTGTTTTAAAAAAAGCGAGAAAATAAATCAAAATGTGAATTTCTTAAAAAGCTTTTAACTTTTGTTTACATTTTTGTAATTCCGTAATGACTCGGTTTATTTCCAACTGTACCTCAGCCAGTGTTCGGATGTACACAAACGAATACAATATTTTTATGTGTACATTATCCAGATTTTCAAACTCGGCAAAAAAGATATAGAAAACGGAGAGACATCACTTTATGATCATCATAGTATTACTGTGAATTTATCTTTTTCTTTGCAGATGTGTGAAATTATCGGGGAGGAAAGTTATGTAAAAAAGTAAACTGTTTAGATGTCTCAAAAAATTATAGGATTTTCCTAAACTGGAATGTGTCCCAACTTTTATTATCTAAAATATTATCATTTTCCAGAAATATAATGGTGAAACAAAACAAAATGTCAAGTGTCTACCATACATTTGGTGAATATAGTAAGTATGGATAAAAACATATATTTTCAGTCAGCTAAAACCTTGCCACACATTATTCAGCAAGTAGTAAAAGTTAACCTTATATCCAAGTCGTACATCTACAAGTTTTGGGCCTTGTCACTGATTGTAATGATCAATACATGTATATAACAAGAAGGTTTCTGAACATAACACAGAAAAAAATCTGTGTTAGCAAACATAAAAATAAATAAATATCACAGTTAGAACAATTAGACATATTTGTAGCCATTGAGTTTATATAAATTAGTACACTCAGGTCCTGTTATACCGCAGATCTCAAGGTCCTCAAAATAAAATGGGAACCAAGAAAAACAGCTTTTTACAAGAAATTGTTTTGTATCTGACCGCATAATAACTGGACTGCAGTGTATAAACTAAACTAAATTAATACATTATGTATAACTTGCAGACTTTATTCAGTCTTGTGTTAAGCAGCCACTCAAGGGAAGTAGAAGAGTGACCTCTGGTGGCAGGTGACTATATTACATACGTAATATGCATGGTATGTGAATTTAAACTATTATCAAGTTTTTGAAATGAGAAAGAGGTTTTTATCGGTAACAGTGACCAATAAACAAGATTGAATGTTCAATTACAACTAATACTACAATAATACACCGGTACACTAGTTTACTTTGTAATTTAGTTTTTATTCTGAATAAAAAAAGAAATTAAGCTAAAATATGGGGGATGATTCACAAAAAAGTTGCTGTAAATATAAACCAACAATAATTCATAATATTTTAAATATTAATTCAAATGAACCCAATGATGCAAAACATTTTTATATTTTTCTGAAAATAAAATAATTTTAAATGTCAATCAACATACAGCAAAATATTGTAAAATTGATGTACAACAATTTTTATCCTGGTCATCCATGCAGAACAAAACAGCAGTAAAATACATGTACCAATCATAATGAAACTTATACGCTGAATCAAGGGTTAATGAACCAGCCATTAACCAACGGTTTTGCAGGAATATCAGATTAAACATTAATTCTCAATGAAGCAGAGTGTAAAAATTCCTATAAACTATATATGACAAACAAAACAGAAAACAACTGTAAAATACACCATACCCATCAGTTCTATATTTCCTAACCAAAACATTTTGATGAGAAGAAAGTTTGTGGGGTTTATTTACTAAATATGGTAAAGTTTATCTTCAAAATGATTGGCATTGTTTATATTTTTGTATAAAATATTTACCAATAATATATTTATATTAAGTGAATAGCATTATAATCTTAAAATAAGATATGTAAATCATTTCTAAAATAGCGTATACAATTACAGGTTTGTAGTTATCTGAGATCAGTCTAATGCAATGAACAGAAATGTGGTCGTCTGAATTCAAGTTCTTTCCATTACTTCTGATATTTTATTTGACAATGGCACTTTGCCTATCAATGAGCATTTCTTAAGAAAGTATGCGACAAAGCATTATTTCTAATATACAAAGATATTTACAAGAATACACTAATAATAAACAATTTATAATTTATAATATGTAATAACATAATATCACTAGAACACTAGACTGTGTCCGTTAACGGTTTCCTTTGCTGATGTTCTGTTTGGCCTGTCCTAGCGCCACCTGGCGGGCATTATTGCCGAATGACAGGGTACTGACAGTCTCTGCGAAGTTGTATAAATCTGGACTTACATTTACAAACAGACAAGCCTGAAAGTACAAATATAAAATGAGAAAGGAATGAGGAACCTAATTTATACAACATATGCTAGAAGAATCATTACATTTTATGACTGCACTTGAAGACTTGTAGAAATTGACAAATAATTGACAATTAAAGGGTCATTGAGATATACTAACACTAAAAATTCAACATGTCAAATTCCGTTTTTACAAAATGGCATTTTTAAGCTGTGCAGATACCCATTCTTTTGGGGAGCACTCTGCACAAGGAATATGCTCACTAATTCTTGGATTCCCTCCACAAATTATTTTGAAAGTCAATTTAATTAAGCAACTTAATTTAACTAGGTATTAAACTGGTCAATGAGCATTATATTATGAAGACTCACATATCAAAATTCCTGAACAATAGTTTTACATATCCTACAAAATCTGTCAACTTTGCTTCTAATTTACCACAGAGGTGGTTGAATAAAAGTGATATCGACATGAAGTAATTTGATATTGATAAACAAGATTATAACATACAATACTTGTTTTATGTTACTTTCAGCAAGCCTGTGCATACGACATTGTTTAAAAAAAATATGCATGGATAGAGTGCTTCAAAAATAGACTACATTCTCTATTTCATGGCAATTACTTTAATAATATTTTTCAGTTAAAAAAACTTACAAAACAACCCTTAGGCACGAAAGTGCTATGTGCCTTCATGTTTCATGTACACATAGCACGTTGATGCTTTAACCCTTTACTCCATAGATACACGTTTTCCTCACACCAATCACAGAAGGCCTTTGAAAACATTGCAGGAAGAGTTCAGATTGTTCGTAACGAGCAATCTGAACACTTCCTGCACTGTTTTCCACTCTGTCAGTTAATATAAACATAATTCACCCAATAATTCAAAAGGCGTCTATATTAGGTGTCCAACGGCGTCTATATTAGAGGTGTCCAAACGCGTATCTATGGAGCAAAGAGTTAAGGGGTTGACGAATGAGTTTTCACTGGGAGTTACCTACCTTGGCATCTCCACCTAAGGATGGCTGCAGTATCTGAGTAAGTTTAGAGTTCCTGTATGGAACATGTAGCTGACTCGACCGCAGAGCTGAAAACACCTGAAATTTTCACAAGATGAAAAACTGAGTAACAAGTTCCATTGAAATCCTACAAAAAGTTGTGAAAGTAGTTTGTTCCACACAATTTATTGTTCTGTAAAAACAATACAAATCCATAGGTAATGACTGAATGGTTAGGGTTAAGACAGAAAGTATATGTGTAACAGATTACACATCACCATGATCATTTACGCAAATTTCATTGAAATCCCAACAAAATCTGTGGAAGCAGATTGTGCCACATGTGTTAGCATGACTATCAACAGGAATAGTTTTGAAGTGGTGGTGTAGTGGATAGTGTGTAAGACACTCACACCAGAGATTGTGGGTTCGATCCCGAGCTCAATTGGATGCATAAAAAACCATCACACTCAGTACTGGTTCTACCCAGGAAGCTGGCCCTGGAGCTGTTCAAATAAGTTTAGAGCTTTCATCACAATCAAGCTTAAATAAATTAGTATCAACTTAATAGTTTTAATCAACATAAAGAGTCCAAAGGCAATAACTTTGCATTGTTAGGATAAAAAAATTATGTTCCCTCCGAACAGAATTTTCATTCCGCTGCCTCATAACCATTGAAACAGTATTCACTTGGGATGGAATTTTCTATTTGCAACGTAAACCCCATTAAAGATATTTTTTCTTGTATACAACCGTAATTGTGTGATATTTTAAGATTTTTTCTGCGATCTACTTTTTATCAATAAATAAGTCATAATGCAAGGATTTTATGAATGTGGTATGTCGTAGTACGAGGAGGGTCGGATAAGCGCCAGGAGGGGGTGTAGGATGAAAATTCATACACTATAAAAAATTGCAGAAATCCTTGTTCACTATGCAAGAACATATGTTTGTGGTATGATAACACATGATAAGTAATCTACAAAATAAGGTTTAGAGAAGAAGTGCCTCATGCTTAATTTGGATGAGTTTGAATATTAATTAAAAGATATATGGCCCTGAAAACACTGCATACATACACATGTGTAGATTGTCACATGCAAATTAAACTTAGCTTTCTCTCTATGTATGAGGACCACAGTGGTGGTCTAGTGATAGAGCATTCAGGTCACATGCGGAAGGTCTTGGGTTCGATCCCCATCTAGGTCATACCAAAGACTTGCTAAATAGTACTAGCATTGTTGAAAGTGACGTTTAAAACCAAACAACAGCACCTCTTTATATGAATATCTTACCTGTCCGAGGGCAGACAGTGATTTGTTGATGGCTGCAGCTTCCACTAACCTCTGACCTTCAGCTTCAGTTTTACCTATCCTTTCTGATCCTGCCAGATCACAAAGCACAAGAGTACCACGGGTTATTGCACTGGTGACCTTGTCATGACCTTCTACTGTCAACATCAATACAAGGTGGGAACGTGAGCTAGAACAAGACGAAATCATCATTATCATCATCCTCATCCTCCTCCTCATCATCATTATCATCATAATCATCATCATCATTATCATCATAATCATCATGTATACTTATAATCACATTGTCATCTCAACTAATAATCATTAGCCAACACACAAAGTGCATCATCATTTAACAAACTTATCCTTGGTTGCAAAGTCACCATTATTATCTCGTCAACATGAGCAAGATGTCATCATGAGCAATCTCATCATCATTAGCAATCTTGTCAACATAAGCAATCTCGTCATCATGAGCAATCTCGTCATCCATCATGAGCAAGTTCGTCAACATGAGAAATCTCGTCATCATGATGAGCAATCTCGTCAACATGAGCAATCTCGTCATCATGAGCAATCTCGTCATCCATCATGAGCAAGCTCGTCATCATGAGAAATCTCGTCATCATGATGAGCAATCTTATCACCATGAGCAATCTCATTATCATAAGCAATCTCATCATCATGAGCAATCTCGTCATCATGTGCCGTCATCATGAGCAATCTCATCATCATGAGCAATCTCATCATCATAAGCAATCTCATCATCATGATCCATCATCATAAGCAATCTCATCATCATGAGCAATCTCGTCATCATGAGCCATCATCATGAGCAATCTCATCATCATAAACAATCTCATCATCATGAGCAATCTCGTCATCATAAGCAATCTCGTCACCATGAGCAATCTCGTCATCATGAGCCGTCATCATGAGCAATCTCATCATCATGAGCAAGCTCATCATCATAAACAAGCTCATCAACATGAGTAATCTCGTCATCATGAGCAAGCTCATCATCATAAACAAGCTCATCATCATGAGTAATCTCGTCATCATGAGCAAGCTCATCATCATGAGCAATCTCGTCATCATGAGCAAGCTCATTATCATAAACAAGCTCATCATCATGAGTAATCTCGTCATCATCAGCAATCTCATCATCATCAGCAATCTCGTCATCATGAGCAATCTCATCATCATAAACAATCTCGTCATGAGCAATCTCAACATCATGAGCAATCTCATCATCATTAGCAATCTCAACATCATGAGCAATCTCATCATCATAAACAATCTCGTCATGAGCAATCTCAACATCATGAGCAATCTCATCATCATAAACAATCTCGTCATCATGAGCAAGCTCGTCATTATCATTAGCAATCTCATCATCATTAGCAATCTCATCATTATTAGCAATCTCATCATCATAAACAATCTCAACAACATAAGCAAGCTTATCATCATTAGCAATCTCGTCATCATTAGCAATCTTGTCATCATGAGCAATCTCGTCAACATGAGCAATCTCATCGTCATAACCAATCTCATCATCATAAGCAATCTCATCATCATTAGCAATCTCATCATATCATCATAAACAATCTCATCATCATAAGCAATCTCATCATATCATCATAAACAATATCATTATCATAAGCAAGCTCATCATCATAAGCAATCTCATCATCATTAGAAATCTCGTCATCATAAGCAATCTTGTCATCATTAGCATTCTTGTCATCATAAGCAATCTCATCAACATGAGCAAGCTTATCATCATTTGCAATCTCTTCATCAATAGCATTCTTGTCATCATTAGCAATCTCGTCATCATTAGCAATCTCGTCATCATGAGCAATCTCATCATCATAAACAATCTCATCATCATTAGAAATCTCGTCATCATAAGCAATCTCTTCATCATTAGCATTCTTGTAATCATTAGCAATCTTTTCATCATAAGGAATCTCATCATCATTAGCAATCTCGTCATCATGAGCAATCTCATCATCATAAACAAGCTTGTCATCAGCAATCTCATCATGATACCCAATCTCATCATCATAAACAATCTCATCATCATGAGCAAGCTCCTCATCATCATTAGCAATCGCATCATCATTAGCAAGCTCGTCATCATAAACAATCTCATCATCATTAGCAATCTCGTGATCATTAACAACCTCATCATCATAAACAATCTCAACAACATAAGCAAGCTTATCATCATAAGCAATCTCATCATCATTAGCAATCTCATCATATCATCATAAACAATCTCATCATCATAAGCAAGCTAATCAACATAAGCATCTCATCATCATTAGCAATCTCATCATCATAAGCAATCTCGTCATCATAAGCAATCTCGTCATCATCAGCAAGCTCATCAACATAAGCATCTCATCATCATTAGCAATCTCATCATCATAAGCAATCTCATCATCATAAGCAATCTCGTCATCATCAGCAAGCTCATCATCATAAGCAATCTCGTCATCATAAGCAAGCTCTTCATCATGAGCAATCTCGTCAACATGAGCAATCTCATCATCATTAGCAAGCTCATCATCATAAGCAATCTCGTCATCATAAGCAAGCTCTTCATCATGAGCAATCTCGTCAACATGAGCAATCTCATCGTTATAAGCAATCTCATCATCATAAGCAATCTCATCATATCATCATAAACAATCTCATCATCAAAATCATTCTTGTCATCATTAGCAATCTCATCAACATGAGCAAGCTCATCAACATGAGCAAGCTCATTGTCATTAGCAATCTTGTCATCATAAGCAATCTCGTCATCATAAGCAAGCTCATCATCATAATCAATCTCATCAACATAATCAAGCTCATCATCATAAGCAATCACATAATCATAATCAATCTCATCAACATAATCAAACTCATCATCATAAGCAATCACATAATCATAAGCAATCTCATCAACATAAGCAATCTCATCAATATAATCAAACTCATCACCATTAGCAATCACATAATCATAAGCAATCTCATCAACATAAGCAATCTCATCATCATAAGCAAGCTCTTCAACATAAGCAATCTCATCATAAAAAGCTCATCATCATAAGCAAGCTCACTATCAGAATTATGCTCACATCACAAGACAGTTCATCATCACAAGCAAGATCATATTTACCTGGTGGAGTTCATTTTAGTTGATGCAACTGATCTATTTTTGTCTCCCATCGCCATGACCTTCTTCACATCATCAACATTTTTTATCGGGTATTCAATCAGGCCGGGAATGTTCACTTTGTTACCTGCTGTGCGGAGTTCTAAGGTTTTGGCGTCATTCGTCAGTAGATCCTGGATCGTTTCATTGTAGATCTCAACTAGTGACACCTGGTGAGAAATAATAGAAAATATAAAACATTCTAAATAACTTTGTGTACATCCTCATAACATATGGTATTTCTTACAGTTTATATTTTTTTCTTTAATAAAAAAAAAACATCCACAGAAAAAACATTTATTGCATATTGTGTTACCTCATATATGCAGTTTTATACATTATGTACTTGATAAGTCTCCTACATTCTGACTGGTTGTTGGGCTAAAATTTGTGACCATTGAATGCATGATATACTATCAAAAATCTATTAAGATCGAATTATCATTTGAGCATCAATATACATTTTTTGGTTTTCTGTCTGCATTTTAACAATAAATGGGGTTTAACGCCATTTTCAATTCATTTCAGGTTATATATGGCACATCCAGTTTTAATGGTGGAGAAAGACCTCAGAATGAATATGAGAAGAACCACCACCGGTAAATTTCTTACATAAATTTTTTTTTTTGAGCTAGCAGGACTCAAACCTACAGCCTAAGCAGTGAGAAGTAAGTGATCTTAAGACATCACCACAGACCACCTGGCCACAGATGACCCCTTTTTAAATGAGAGTTTCGAAGGGGTTCATTTTAATTTTTTATCAATAAACCAGAAGCCATGTACAAACATATGTATTTCAATTTTAATTAAACATTATTTATGATTTTTACATTATTTACTCTATTTATGTTTTTCTATTACTTCTGTGTTTCTCAATATAACATCAACTCTTGCTTTTGTGGAGTGAGTAGTCCAGTGGCAGAGAATCTGAGCCAGGATCAGAGAAATGTGAGTTCAATCCTCCACCACGGCTATGTGTGGTGTCCTTGAGCAAGACACTTTATCCACATATGCTTCGCACTGGTTCTATCTAGGAAGATCTCGAGCATGATTTGTCAAAGTTATATTAACTTGTTTATCAATCCAGGTAAAATAAATAAGCTGAAAACCAAAACATATGAGAAAAGAGTTTGATAACTTATAAATGTAACTGAAGTCGATAAAATTAAAGAAACATATTGGACATCACATTAAAACTGAGATAACAGACTGATACAGACAGACAGATGGATCGACACGAATAAAGAATGATAATAATATGTCAACAGAATTATAAGCACATGTTTAAGGCCATAATCAATGAATTGCTAGATTATCCCTCACCCCTAATTTTCATGCCGCCCCGACCCTTTTTATTTTCATAAAAAAATATATATTTATACATAATTTTAAATTTTAAAAATAAAAATGAAAAATAAAAATAAAATCCTCCCGCCCTCCCCGTTTTTAAGAAAAATTTGGATGATAATCTAGCAATTAATTTATAATGGCCTTCCGTATAAAACATATAAAGTAGAGCCTTACTGTGAGATTGTATTTCATCGTCTCCTTTCTTTCATCACAAACATTGAAAAGCTCCTTCATGGCTCTGAAATGTGAAAGTATATTGAGTGTACTCATATCCTATTTTCCATCAAAAATGAGCTGGGCTCAGTGCTCAACATAAGCACTATTTGGGGGTATTTAAGCACTGAAATTTCTGAATAAAGTATTGAAATTTAAATAAAGGGGTAAAATAAGCATTGGTTATTCTCAATTTCTGTGTTGGTGAGTTTGTTTTAAATGACAATTTGATAAGAATGTTCATAATTATCTACCCATAACATTTTGAAAATAAGCACTGCATGCCAATTAAAGAGGTAAAATACTCATTTGAAGAAAAGCTCATAATTATGGGGCACTGTTCAGTATTGGTTCTACCCATGAAGCAGACTCACAAGCTCTGAGCTTACTTCGCAACAAAGCTAAACAAAATAGTATGAACTATCTACCATGAAGATAATGTTCTCCTAATCCCAACTGTTTCTTTTTGTTGTAGAACCAATAACATGACCTTACCTTATATTGATACCTGGGTTAGACTCCGGCCCCATCATTGTGAAAGTTTTACCGCTACCTGTCTGTCCGTACGCCAACAAACACACATTGTAACCATCTGCACAGGAAGTGATGATAGGTTTGGTATCTTCAAACACCTGAAATGAATTAAACATATAAAGTAAAAGTACAAACATGCTTAAAATATCAAGTTTTGCAATGTAAACCATTGCGTCATCTTTTTATATTAATTCTAAGCTCGACATTCGAGGAAAAGCGGTGATATTGTATTCGACCTGGAGTCGGTTTTCTGGTTTAAGTGTTTTAGAATTTCATATCTCGGTAACTACTAGCCTTACATCATTAAAACTTCACATATGTCTTTATTACTATTAAAAAGAGACTCCTGGGGGAGTACCAGTAGTAACATTATTCTATTTGCATTTTAGTTAGAATTATGACCCTTTTTATACTTAGAAAATTTGTTCATTTTTAGCTGGCAGGGACGAAGTCTAAGGAGAGCTATTGCCATGACCCCGGAGTTGGTGTCTTCTTCTGTAGACACCCAGGTTAAACTTGTCATTTAAGTTTAAGATATTTATGCAACCACTCATTGGATGTGAATGAAACTTCGCATGTGTGTTCACCATCATCAATGGAACACACACAGACAAGAACCATAACTCTGGATTGCATTTTGGCACAGTTATGGTCCTTTTTGGACTAAGACACCCAGTGGCGAACTTTGTTATCTCCTGACAACTCTTGTTTTAATTGTATCTTAGTAACTTCTAATCCTACATCAATGAAACTTCACAACTGTCTTCACTATCATTAATGGTACTCAAGGGACACAAAATCAGTTCCATTTTAAATTTTTTTTATTAATCTCTTTTATGATCACATGTGTCCTCTATTAAATCCTAAGGGTGGAGTCATTTTCAACCCCAGGGACACCATTTGTACAAATATGATAGATCTATATTTGGTGATCATTTCGAGTTAAGTATTTTCAAAATCTGTTTGGTGATTCATGGGAGTTTTTTTTACTATTTTTAGTTATGTGTCCAGGATATTTAGAATTGTTTTGTTTATTTATGTATATTCTTTCATACATAAGAAACTCCTATGTAAAGTTTGAGTGAAGTTTAAGTATACACGGCCTAGTGATTTTAGAGAACGTGTTGCTAACGACAAATAACGATGGACAACGTGCCATCGCTTAAGCAATTCTGGACCACCCCATGTATTTCAATCTCTATCAATTTGAGAAATTTCTAATAGATGATATAAATGGATTAAATGAAAGAGAACATGAACTTTCACTACAAAATACATGTATACAAAATCACATGTGTAGAGCACGTGGTCCAGTGGTAGAGCATCAGACTCAGGATTGGAGGCAGTGGTGTAGCTGCCTTTACGCTATAACACCCGGGCTTGCACATATTTTTGCGTACGCATCATTATATCTCCTGAAAATTCCCCCAAGAACACAGGAAATGCAATCTGAAAGTCTTTTTTCTGCTGGGGCATGCCCCCAGACCCCGCTAGAACCTGTTGGGCTTGCACATCATTTAAGGGTCAGCTACGCCACTGGGAGGATCATCAAATCAATTCTCTGGCTATGTGTAATGTTCTTGAGCAAGACCCTTTATCTGCATATGCTTAGTACTGATTCTATCCAGGAAGACCTCAACAACTTGGTTGACAATCGATGTAAAATAAACATTAAAACATAAAATCACATTAACCATAAAACAGTGTTTTTTTTAAAGTTGTGTCACTAATGTCAGAAGTGACGACAGCCACTTACCTGTTCCTGCGTGCTTCCCATGCCAAACACCTTGTCAAAGGAAAACATCTTCTTGCCCTGCTGCGGATGTATGGCAATCATGTCCTGGTCAGACGGAAACTTGATGCAGCATTCCCCGCGGTCATCCTTACGCACACGACAAAACACTCGTATATTGCCTCTTAATTCTTGAAGCTATAAAATAAATGATACCATATTATACACAATTCGTTTTACTCACAAATTGCATTCTTTGGTGTATCTGTTGTTGTCAAGCTTTAAAATTTAAATAATAAGTATGTAAATGTTTTATAAAAGTGACACATGCATTGACAAATTAATATAAAGCCCTAAACAATAAATGAAAATGGAGCACCTGGCTCTATGGGCCCATAAACCACTTTCGACAATACAAAATATCTGTTTATTACTTAAATGGGGGTTTACATTAATTTTCACCCATAATTGTATGGCAGTCAGTTTTATTGGTGTTGGCAGACCTCAGGTTCCCTGGTTTGAGCTAAAAATTGAGTTGAGACAAGCAATTATCACTTTAAATGAATTATTTGAAAAATTTTCTCTTCAATTGGTGGGTATTACTGAACATGTGTCTTTAGTTGTGATAAATCAGTTGCTTACATTCCTGACGATGCATTATCTAGACATCTTGATTAAAGAACTTGCTGACATTAATAAATATTTTTCAACTACCCAGAGTTTAACTTCACTGGTATTCAACTACCTCTTGGGAGCCATCCTTGAGTAAAATCACATCCTCAATGTCAATATTGAATTAATATACAAAACAACGGCATTATGTACACAAATATATCAGTTGTGGAGAATGTTTCAGTGCGCATTTTACCAATGAAAAATGGTATTTCAGTTTCAGCTTTAATATCTGAAACCTGACTAACAGTTTATTCAACTGCTGTTTTCAGGATTGGAGGGTCATTGGTTTGATCTTCCACCACAGCTATGTAGAGTGTCCTAGAGCAAGACACTTTATCTGCATACCTCTAGTACTGGTTCTACCCATGAAGACTTGAAGTTAAAGTTAAAAGTTGTAAGGAAATGTATGGTGAGTTAAGCAATGTTAAATCCCAAGTTGCAAGGAACTGAATGGTGAGTTAACAATGTCAAATCCCAAGTTGAAAGGAACTGAATGGTGAGTCAAGTAATGTCAAATCCTAAGTTATAAGGGACTTAATGGTGAGTTAAGCAATGTTAAATATCAAGTTGCAAGGAGCTGAATGGTGAGTTAAGCAATGTCAAATTCCAAGTTGCAAGGAACTGAATAGTGAGTTAAGCAATGTCAAATCCCAAGTTGCAAGGAATTGAATGGTGAGTCAAGTACTGTCAAATCCAAAGTTGCAAGGAACTAAATAGTGAGTCAAGTAATGTCAAATCCCAAGTTGGTAGGGACTGGATGGTGAGTCAAGTAATGTCAAATCCCAAGTTGCAAGGAGCTGAATGGTGAGTTAAGCAATGTCAAATACCAAGTTGCAAGGAAATGAATAGTGAGTTAAGCAATGTCAAATCCCAAGTTGCAAGGAACCGAATAGTGAGTCAAGTAATGTCAAATCCAAAGTTGTAAGGGACTGCATGGTGAGTCAAGTAATATGAAATCCCAAGTTGCAAGGAATTGAATGGTGAGTCAAGTAATGTCAAATCCCAAGTTGCAAGGAACTGAATAGTGAGTCAAGTAATGTCAAATCCCAAGTTGTTAGGGACTGCATGGTGAGTCAAGTAATGTCAAATCCAAAGTTGAAAGGAAATGAATAGTGAGTCAAGTTATGTCAAATCCAAAGTTGCAAGGAACTAAATAGTGAGTCAAGTAATGTCAAATCCCAAGTTGGTAGGGACTGGATGGTGAGTCAAGTAATGTTAAATCCCAAGTTGCAAGGAACTGAATATCGAGTTAAGCAATGTCAAATCCCAAGTTGTAAGAGACTGCATGGTGAGTCAGGTAATATGAAATTCCAAGTTGCAAGGAATTGAATGGTGAGTCAAGTTATGTCAAATCCAAAGTTGTAAGGGACTGCATGGTGAGTCAAGTAATATGAAATCCCACATTGCAATGAATTGAATGGTGAGTCAAGTAATGTCAAATCCCAAGTTGCATGGAACTGATTAGTGAGTCAAGTAATGCCAAATCCCTAGTTGTTAGGGACTGCATGGTGAGTCAAGTAATATCAAATCCCAATTTGCAAGGAAATGAATAGTGAGTCAAGTAATGCCAAGTCCCAAGTTGCAAGGAACTGAAAAGTGAGTCAAGTAATGTCAAATCCCAAATGGCAAGGAAGTGAATGGTGAGACAAGTAATGTCAAATCCCAAATTGCAAGGAACTGAAAAGTGAGTCAAGTAATGTCAAATCCTAAGTTGTAAGGGACTGAATGGTGAGTCAAGTAATGTAAAATCCCAAGTTGCAAGGAACGTAATGGTGAGTTAAGCAATGTCAAATCCCAAGTTGCAAGGAACTGAATAGTGAGTCAAGTAATGTCAAATTCCAAGTTGTTAGGGACTGCATGGTGAGTCAAGTAATATGAAATACCAAATTGCAAGGAATTGAATGATAAGTCAAGTAATGTCAAATCCCAAGTTGCAAGGAACTGAAAAGTGAGTCAAGTCATGTAAAATCCTAAGTTGTTAGGGACTGCATGGTGAGTCAAGTAATGTCAAATCCCAAGTTGCAACGAAATGAATAGTGAGTCAAGTAATGTCAAAACCCAAGTTGTTAGGGACTGCATGGTGAGTCAAGTAATGTCAAATCCCAAGTTGCAAGGAACTGAATAGTGAGTCAAGTAATGTCAAATCCCAAGTTGTTAGGGACGGCATGGTGAGTCAAGTAATGTCAAATCCCAAGTTGCAAGGAAATGAATAGTGAGTCAAGTAATGTCAAATCCCAAGTTGTAAGGGACTGCATGGTGAGTTAAGCAATGTTAAATCCAAAGTTGCAAGGAATTGAATGATGAGTCAAGTAATGTCAAATCCCAAGTTGCAAGGAACTGAAAAGTGAGTCAAGTAATGTCAAATCCCAAGTTGTTAGTGACTGCATGGGGACTCAAGTAATGTTAAATCCCAAGTTGTAAGGAACTGCATGGTGAGTTAAGCAATGTTAAATCTCAAGTTGCAAGGAACTGAATGGTGAGTTAAGCAATGTCAAATCTCAAGTTGTAAGGGACTGCATAGTGAGTCAAGAAATGTAAAATCCAAAGTTGTAAGGGACTGCATGGTGAGTTAAGCAATGTTAAATTTCGAGTTGCAAAAAACTGAATGGTGAATTAAGCAATGTCAAATCACAAGTTGTAAGGGACTACATGTTGAGTCAAGTAATGTCAAATCCCAAGATGTAAGGGACTGCATGGTGAGTCAAGTAATATCAAATCCCAAGTTGCAAGGAACTGAATAGTGAGTCAAGTAATGTTAAATCCCAAGTTGTAAGGGACTGCATGGTGAGTCAAGTAATGTTAAATCCCAAGTTTCAAGGACAAATGATGAGTCGAGCAATGTCAAAAATAAAGTTACTTATAATGTGTTTAATTTATAGGCCAAACTTGTCCACATGTCAGGTGTATATGGGGTCACCCACCTGGTTATAAAGGAGCTTCCTCTGAAGGGCCTCCTTCCTGTAGAGGGCCCTCACTTCTTCAATCTCATTCTGGGTCCCCTTCTCCGATGACTTCAGCTGTTTAAATGCTGGACCAACCTTGAAGAAACAATAAATCAAGCTTTTGTTTAAATACAATACAGGATATCAAATAACCAATAAATACTGTCCAAAAAATGCTCAAAACATTGTGACCTTAATGGGCCTGATGTATCATCAGCAGTAACTGTATGTATGAATACTGTTGCATTACCAAATTTTTCACGAAATCCAAAAATCAGACTTTTCCCATGTGGAAATGATTGCAAAAATCGAATTTTTCTTAAAACCAATCTCAAGTTTCATTTTCATGTTTAAAAGCTACATAAAAAAGTTCAACTATAAATATGTCTATAGGACATGGTTGACCCTCCTATTTACCAAAATTTAAGTAAAAAAGGTGCCAACTCTTATAAAGGTTAGCAGACATTGGTAAATATCAAACTTGACCGGTATTTTATAATAATAAAGCTACACATCAAATATTAATTAAATATATAAACCTTTCAGAATTTATTCACCAGAAACCGATTTGATTAAAGGATGCACAAATGGACAGGGGACACATTTAATGCCCCTTCAGGTGAGGGCATAAAAACGACCATGACTCATGCAAATTAAAACAAGCAGAGATAAATATTAATCTCATGCAAGGTCCAGTGATAAGTAACATTGTGTATAAACTTAAAACAAAATCAGGCCAAGATTGTACAAGTTACAGAGCAGATGGTGATTTAAATGCAATTTTTAATTAAAAAAGGGCCATAACTCTTGTAAAATTTGAGATGCAGAGTTAAATTTCAATCATATGCAAGGTCTTGGGATAAGGAACATTCAATATTGTGGTAGTTTGCTCCGCAAGAATTGCAATATGGTAAATACAGCAAATTTAATAGGCGCAAGGGCAATAACTCTGCATGGAATTTAGTCAGTGTCACAAAAGTTGTGTCACACACATCTACACGTCTTGATGTTGATCATGTAATCAAGTAATTCACTCCAAAAAAAACAAACAAGGGGAATAACTCTGCATAGATTTAAGTAAGTGTCACAGAGTTTTGTATCACATACACAAGTAAATCGCCTGGAAACTATGGAAGTAGTTCGGTCCACAAGTTGCTAAGAGACCAACCAACGGACCGGCTGACAGACAGACCAACCAACAAAGTGACTCATATATACATGTACGTCTCTCTCCAACTTAGTTCGCAGGGGTACAAAAATTTAAGCCAATACTTGGACAAATATAAAGCTCTCCCTTTTCTTAAAAAAAAACTGTATTATTCAACATCACTGGATAACACATGACATACCTTCTCAAGGATGTGTTTGAAATCTCCCATGTACCTCTCAACCTCCATCTTCATTCTTGTGTGAGATTTACGCAGCTCCATTGCATTGGCGTTCAAGTCCTGAATGTCTTCAGGATTCACGTTCTCACCTTTATGGACCGGCATTGGAGTCACCTGGTCCATCAAAATATGAATTTATTAAATAACATACTGGGAAAATTAACTTAGACTCAACATGGCCTGGAACAACAGTTAATTTCTAACTCTACCACATACTGCCACAAACTGCAGGAAAAAGTATGAATGATAATAATCTTAATGCATGTTTTCCAAAATGTTTGTAAAATTGAATAATGTATAATATCTACAACGAGTGAAGAGTATAAGACGTAAAGAGGACATTTGATTTCTTTTCAATCTAAATCTTTTCTGTGCAAGAAGTCAAAATGGTCAGATATGGGGAAACACTTTGATGGAGTTTATCAAGAAAACATGCTAGAAATGTCTTAAAAAATAAAACAATAATTTTAATTGATAAAAAGCATCTTACTGTCATTAATAAATCAAATCCGAATGATTTGGCAGCAAATCAACCAAAACGTGACAAAGTCAATATTTAAATTAGAGTGGTAAACTTGAAATGAAATCTCCATTCAAAAATAA
Source organism: Panopea generosa (assembly GCA_029582155.1). Classification (NCBI taxonomy): domain Eukaryota; kingdom Metazoa; phylum Mollusca; class Bivalvia; order Adapedonta; family Hiatellidae; genus Panopea; species Panopea generosa. The sequence goes on along the minus strand of CM055903.1, from coordinate 14,327,550 downwards.
ACAGAACTTAACTACAGCTTGACGTCATTCAGACTCTTTCTAAGATTAAACAATTTTTACTAGGTTTGACACTGTATCAATGGCAGATCTACTCTTTAGAAAAACCGGCGTATGCCCCCTCTCTCCTTAACTCCTATATGTTATTTAAATACATTATATTTCTACTGAAAACATGTTTGTCCATTCAGATTTTGTGTCCCTCTCCCCCACACCTCTAAACTGAAATCCTGTATCCACCCCTGTGTATAACGGATTTGATATGTCACAAAATATGTTGCAGGAAATCTATTTTAGTCTAACCGTGGTCCAAGATAGAAATCCCTTTTTGATATATTATTTTGACAAGTTAAAAAATATATATATTTGGCAAATATAGTCATGATATATTTGAAAAATTATGTATTAGAAGTTTGAAAAATCCTGATAAATTCCCTTTAACCCTTGACTCCGCAAGATACGCATTTTCCCGCACCAATCACAGAAGGCCTTTGAAAACAGTGCAAGAAGAGTTCAGATTGCTCATAACGATATAGTTAATATAAACATAATTCACCCAATAATTCAAAAGCCTTCTATATTAGGTGTCCAAAGGTGTCTATGTAAAAGGTGTCCAAAGGCGTCTATATTAAAGATGTCCAAAGGCGTCTATATGAAGTAAAGGGTTAATTAACAAAGGTATCATGCCAAAAACAACATGTTCATAAATTTCAATCACTGTGACTTCATTTTCTATCAAAAAACATTTTCTTCTGATAATTTATGTATTAATTATTCAGTGGCAATGTGTATACAAAATTTATGAAGAGAATGACTGGCTAAAATAAGAGTATTGAAAAACAGCAGTAAGCATTACGAATGTAGGCAATACAAATAAACTCTATAACAGACTTTAAAACAAACCCAGCTCTCCCACAGGGCTCTGTTACATAGCAATGACATTTGAGCATGATGATTGGTCAGTTGCTGAATGATGTCACAGTTTGGTAAGCCTTAAATAGCTTAAAGAATTGTTGCATAGAATTTCCTGCTTTTTCATTGGGGTTGAACATATCTGATTTGGGAGATACCAAGGACTGAGACAGACTAACTCTATAGTGTTCCTGAAATGCAGCCAACAGTAATATACATACCCCTTTCCTGGGTGGAGGGCCCTTTCCTGCCTTAACCATACGAGATACTGGTCTAGCAGACTTTGGTCGACCTCCTGTCACGGCCGAGAGTTGTGCCTCAGTCTGCTTAGACTCCGCCTCCATTTCACTCATCATGGTCGTCTGCTCCTCAACCTTGGGTATAATATACCAATTTTATCTTTCATTTTTTATTCCAAATTATTGTGCGTAAGTTTTTACCTGGCACCCATTAATCTTCGCCAGTATGTTTAGGCATTTTAACGCCTATTTGATAATGCGATATGATGCCGATTTTATAATGTATTGATATTGGTCTATAAATAGCAATATTACTATTTATGTTCGGAAACTGAATAATTGGATATACCCAAAACGTTCATAAGTGTGAGGTAAAACGTAACGGACAATACAAGATAACAATACCATGTTTACATGAGGTGCTATACGAAATAAAGTGATGAACATCATGAAATTTAACAATACATTTCATAAAATGTTTCCATTTCACAGAGTAGATTGAATAAATGGCTCACATTTCATTTAAGCAAGCTTATTTAACCTTAAATTCTGCATACAAGATGTGCTACTTTAAGGGGAATTGTCATGCTATCCATACACAATAATTTTATATAATATTTATAAATTGGAAATATTATAAAGTGTTATTTGTATTGATCAGTGAAAGGCTTGCTTGCACAGGCAAATAAACCATTTATCTTGTACTGACATAGTCCAACTATATTAATATATCAATAGATCATCATTTGAAATTATAAAAGCTTATCAATAAATCATACATTCAAATTATAAACAATCATCAATAGATCATCAATTAAAATTATGAAAGATTATCAATAAATCACTCATTAAATTTTTAAAGATTTATTTAATAAATCACGCATAAGGCCATTATAAATTAATTGCTTGATTATCATCCAAATTTCTTCTTAAAAACGGTAAGATTGAGAGGATTTTATTTTATTTTATTTTTTTTTTTACTTTTTTTTTTATTTTTTTAATTTTTATTTTTTATTTTTTTATTTATTTTTTTTTTTTTTTTACTTTTTTTATTTTTTTATTTTTAATTTTTTTTTTTTTAAATATTTTTTTTTTTTATGAAAATAAAAAGGGTTGGGGCGGCATGAAAATTACTGGGCAGGTGGGAATGATAATCTAGCAAATAATTTATTATGGCCTAAGAATTATAAAAGATTATCAACAAATCGCCCATTAAATTATTAAAGATTCATTTAATAAATCACCCATTCAAATTATGAAAGATTATCAATAAATCACCCATTCAAATATTCAATATTTATTCAATAAACCACACATTAAATTTTTTAAAAAAATAGTCAAACCTAAGGGCCAATTTACTACTAAAAACATCAGTTGCTTTATCTGTTAAAAATGTCATATTAGTCAAATATTGATTTTGAAAGGAAATAAATTGTTTTACTTACATTTCTTTCTGCCTCTTCCCTTCGTGTCCTTTCCTTCTCAAGTTGAATTTCCTAAAAAAGTAAAACATCCAAAATAATATTTATGTCATCATTTAGTGATCTATTGGAGACAAGGTGATTAGTCATATTGACAACATGGTATACAATTCTATTGACAGTTTTGTCAACTTTTTTTGTAACTATTATAATTACTATGTCTTATGATTTTTTTAAAAAGATTTTATATAAAACATTTTTTACATAATTTTCAACAAATAGCATCTAACTCTATTGCTGGAGGAAGACCTCAGAATGAATATGAATAGAACAAAATTCCTTCTCCAAGTAAGTGGTAAACTTTCTGCCATAAAGTTATTTAAAACCATGCTGGGCTCACACCCACAACATAGGATGTGAAAGTGAAGTGATCTTGAGGTGGTGCCTCAGATCATGAAGGATCTTAAACTTAATTATTAAGTGAGGCGATAGTGTAATGGATAGATTGTTGGCCGCTCAGGCCAGAGGTTGCTGGTTCAATCCCCAATCGACCCGATGCCTCTCATAAAACAACACTCAGTACTGGTTCTATCCAGGAAGCGGACTCGAGAGCGGTTCATATAAGCTCTGTGCTACCAATCGAGCTAAAATAAATTAGTATAAACTAAACTTAACTTAATTATTAAAAACATCAAATGAAATTCTAACTGTTTTACACATGCTCTGTTTTTTTTTAGGAGGAGTATCCCTCTTATCACAGAGTCCTTGAAGGTCACCTTAACCCTTTACTCCATAGATACGCGTTTTCCCACACCAATCACAGAAAGCCTTTGAAAGCAGTGCAGGAAGAGTTCAGATTGCTCGTAACGAGCAGTCTAAACACTTCCTGCACTGTTTTCCACTCTGTCAGTTAATATAAACATAATTCATCCAATAATTCAAAAGCCTTCTATATTAGAGGTGTTTAAAGGCATCTATATTAGAGGTGTCCAAAGGCGTCTATTTGAAGTAAAGGGTTAAATCATACCAATAGACCATCAACACTAACAAAAGACATTGATAAAAATGCAACTTGGTACAAATAGGACAATTTTACCATATATTGATAAAAGACAGTTTGCCTACTTGAGTTAACAACAATTTATTGATCATTGCTTCTTTGAACAAGTATAGACCATTTCACTGGTAAATCTGTGAATTCCAGTCACGTGGTGCATTACCAAAAACAAATCGCAGACTGGTAGGAATAAAAGTAAATATAATGGGGGCCATGAAACCATCAGCATCAACAAGTCAATCAACCTCTTCCTCATTTATTGGGCTTACGAAAGCATATTCGAGTGGAATATTACTGCAGTTATTGGTGCAGGTCAATATTGGAACAATCTTGATGTATTTCCTGGAAACAAGGGCCGATTTAAAAGGCCAAAAGAATTATTACACAGGTACATACCAGATCTCTGACTTTCTTCTCCAACTCTGTCACCTGGTTTTCCTTTTCCTTTAAAGCTTTGCCTTCCTTGGCCGTGCGCGGAGCTTTAAACCACTCTGCAATACAAAAAATTAACAGTAAACGTTGTGTTGACAGCCACAATAAGTTGTAAACACTGTATCAACAGACACATAGCATTTGCAGTATCAACAGACATACAATTATTTTATAATAAATAACAACAGGCATTGCAAAAACATCATTATTAATTAATAAAATATCATAAATGTTTTATTACATACTTTAAGACAAGTGGCTGCTCAAATAATGTGACCACATACACAGGCATGACTGTATTTTATAAGAATCTTTCATGGGTATTGGACTGTTTCAACTGTTTTTCTATCAAAACAGTGAAGATGTAGTTGTTATTGTATGGTGTTTAGCATCGCCTAAACAATTTTTCAGTTATATATTGCGATGGTGTCTACTTGAGACAATATTCTGAGCATTGTCACACTGAGTAACATGTCCCAAACACATGGCATGATACCCAACCTATTGATGAAGCTTCTAGTTTCATTTTTTAAATCTTTGATATGACCCCACTGGGGACTGAACCCACGACCTTCCACATGCTCTAAAACAAAACAACAACTTGAGAGCAGGTCATATAAGCTCTGAGCTTTCTTTGTAATTGAGCTGAAGTAAAATAGTATAAACTAACACAGAAATCCTTGTCTGATAAAATCTTACCATCTTTTTCTAGATGCAGATAAATGGATATACATTCATCTGGGTCATAATTGCATGCTCGTAACAATGAGAGAATGTCATGTCGGTCATTCCAGGATGGAAGGGCCTCCTGCAAATACATTTTTAAACATTTAAGACTGAAATTGATCAACATTTGGGTCAACATTAAAATATTATTAGTCTGCTGTCTCCTGATCCTAATTTTCAAAATTGGGTACTGGTATGTAGCGATTTTATTTTTCATTATTAAAAAAAATATAATCATTAAAAATACAACAATGGTATACACATGCATACAATTGCCTAGTTGAAATAAAAACTGTTTTAAAAATTTGGAAAAAAAATTTTTTTGAGTAGGTGGTTTTATTGATTGGTAGGTATGGAGACAGAAAACAATACAATGTTCTTATTTTGGCCTTGTGGTAATTATTTGGATATTGAACTTTGACCACCTTCTTTTTATAAACTAAGGGCCACATGAAAGACAAGTAAAATTTGATGCATGGAATCAATTCACCGCAAAGATTTTGGTTAAGGAAGTGAGTGTTGAAGCCCATAAATAAGCTTGATTCCCGTGTTTGTGATCGTTTCTAAAAACATAGTTTATTGTGTTTAATGAAAGATGCAATCCGTCAAGGAATTAAATACATATCAGTCCTTGATTCAGTGCAAACTTAATCAACCTGATGCAAGAGAGACTATTGCTCTGTCCACGTGGTGTTTTTTGTCCAAGTAAATACAATGTAATCAATGTAGTGTTAACTTAGAGACTGTTTGCATGTCTAAGGAAAATGGTGACGCTGAAAACAAATAACAGGTCAATTTCATATATTTTAATGAAGCTTACTATGTTGCCTTAGTTAAATTAAGTATTTTTATTACAAATAAGAGTTGGTATGGTATTTGTATTGGTTTTGTATTCATGTAGAAACAAGGGTTTATACAATACTGTCTATAATCAAGAGGTATGCAGCTGATTCATACATCAGTATTAGAAAAACTACTTTGTAAAAGATCTGTTTAAATATTTAGCATCATATTTATGCCAGTTATCCTAATCACACTTTCCTGGTAGCTTGGAAGGTTAACCAGTACTCTAGCACACCCATCTCGGCAAGTAACTAATAACTTTCCAATATGTATCAATGTTGAGAGACGAATGACACTGAGACGCAATGCTGTATATCATCACAGAGACTGTGACTGGGTAGGGATTCAAATTCTTCTTCAAACAGTCAAACTTATAAGGAGAGATAAATTTATCAACATACTAAAGCTTACCAAGTTAAATAAAAATAAGTATAAAGATACTTACCTCGACTTGATCAACAAGACTTTTCACCATGTTGTGATGTAGTTCCCACCCTATGGGTAGCCTGACCCATGACCCTGTGTCTTTGTCAAAATACATGTGCACATTGTGTTTTTTCTGGAAAAAAATGTGGTAACTTTTGTAACTACATGTACTAGTATTTCATCTAAACTTAATGCTCATTTTTATATAAACAAAAGTTGTCAGAAGACAACAAAGCTCGCCTCTGGGTGTCTAAGTCTAAAAACGACCATAACTGTGCCAAAATGCAATCCAGAGTTATGGTTCTTGTCTCTGTGTGTTCCATTGATGATGGTGAACACACATGCGAAGTTTGATTCACATCCAATGAGTGGTTGCATAGATGTCTTATAAACCCTTTTAAGGGGTTGTCTTTACCTTGTATGGAAAATACCCCCATCCAATATTTACCAGACAAAACGTTATTTACTATGAAAAAGAAAAAGAAATACAGGACCCCTATATATCTTAGTCTGTTTATTTGCCCTGTTTTCAACACCCCACTCATAGGGATTCCCTATGATCAGATACTGATTAGATCTCAAATTGAAATTTTTTTGTTCACATGGATGCTTAAAGGATCCAGTCTCAATTGTTTTGATGAAACAATACTCCAGATCTCAAGATGGTTAAAATAATTCTAACAATAGATGATAAGAAGATAATTCATTGTTTTCCCATAGTATTCCTATATAAAGTCCCCTAACTTGGTCCCAATAGCTCTTAGCCCCTTCATTTGAACACAGTTGAAACTCTTTATTATAGAGATCATTCATACCAAATATGACTGAATTTGGCTCATCAGTTCCTGAGAAGAAAAACATTTAAATTTCACAATTTTATCCCTTTTTGGACTCCTGCTAGTCCCTTATGAATATTAAATCTCCTTTAAATTATCAAGCCTCAACTGATTTGACAAAACAATGCTTCAGACAACAATTATGATTTGAATCACTACAAAAATGGATGAAAAAAACATCATTTTCTGTTTTTCCATAGTATTCCTATGTTAAAGGGAATTTATCAGGATTTTTCAAAAGTTTAAAATTGGCTATAAACATTTTTCCCCAATATATCATGCCTACATATACTCACTGACCCCGTAGTGTCAGATTATATCTATTTAAACATGCCAAATTAATATATTGAAAAGGGGTTTCCTAACTTGGGTGACACACCTGGGTTTTTCCCGCTTAAAAATGCAACATATTTTGTGACAGTTTTAAATGAGTCACATGGTTTCATTTTGATTTCAATTTGATCAGTTATACAGGTTTTACATGTAATAAAAATGATTTCATAAAATAAAGAGTCTGAATGACAATCGGATGGTCATCAAGCAGTATTTAATTGTTGTCTATTTTTAGAGTGGGGATTTCATTTCAAGTTTACAACTCCGATTTAAATAGCAATTTTGGTCACATTTTGGTAGATGTGACATACTAAGTCATTCAGATTTTATTTGTTAATGGTAATGAGATGTATTTTAACCATTTTAAAAATATTTTTGAAAGGCATTTATAGTGTTTTCCTTGATATACTTCCTTTAAAATCAAAGTCCCCTTATTGCAATCACAAAATCTCATCTGTGGGCCCTTGGCTAAGGTGAGCTACTAAAACTCAAAGTCTCTTTACAAGGCCCTTTAAACCCTGACTCATTGAATTAAAAAAAACTTCAAACCCCTACACATCAACCTGTTTCAGAGAAAAATTCGTTTCAAGCAAAAGTTAATGATGGATGACGGACACAGAGCAATAAAACCTCACCTGTGAGCAGGATAGATAATCAAACTCAGTCTCCTTACAGGGCCCTTATAAACATGACCCTTATAAACAAGGCCCCTTGAATTGAAAAAAACTTCAAACACCTACTCATAGGAATAATTTATATCAATTATAAACATATTTGGCATACTGGTTGTTGAGAAAAACAGTTTTGAAAAATCTCAATCTTATTCCTTTTGGTTCGTATTTATTCATTTAAGTTCGATTGCAAAGAAAGCTTTAAGTTTGTAAAATGTACGGCTCTTGAGTCCCGTAAAAATGCATCACTGCTGGGAACATTTATTCTAAGGAATACAATATAAATATAAAATGATTAATCATGCCAGAACGACAGACACCACTCAGTGCTGTGTACACGGAAATACCATTACCCCAACAGCAAAACCTATGTCAAATAATCTATAGTCAATGCATGCTTATTTCAATTTAATAACTTAGCAACATCAATAATTCATGACTCTATTAAAACTCTGGCATGTTTTTCTCTGTGATGTGTAAACAGTATCAATCAGCCATGAGTCCTATATTTGGCCAACTTGCATGGTATATAGCATCTTGATAAAGCAATATTAATTGAAGATACATGCAACATGCTATGTATTTGAATATTTTTTGTTGTTGTATTGTGTTCAGCATTGCTTTCAACAATTTTTCAGTCATATCGCGATGGTGTCTACTTGAAACAGTATTCTAAGTGCTGCCACACTGGAGTATCATTCCTCAGACATTTGGTATGATACCCCACCCAGTCACATTATACTGACACTGGGCTGTCCAGACCTGGAACTATCCTCTAAATGTCAAGTGCCTAGCAAGCTTCTAGTACCATTTTTCAAGTCTATGGTATGACTTGGCAAGGGATAAAAACCCACAACCTTTCACATGTAAGGCAAATGCTCTACCACTAAACAACCGCTGTGGTACTTCAATATTTGTCATATTCCTTTTGGTTCGTAAATATTGATTGTGCTTCATCAAATAGCAAATTATGTGTGCATGATGCATCATAGGAAAACCTGTGTGCATCTAATGTTTGACATGGGAATGGTATCCAGACAAATATCATAAAGGTACTTACGTAAAATATGTAAGTTGGCACTCTTCCCCTGCTGGGATGCATGAGGAATCCTTCTCTGTCATCTCCACTACCGCCAGCACCACCACCACCACCACTGCGACCACCACCGCCTGAACTGCGACCCTGTGACCTTGATGTTGACTGACCTTGGCTTGAAGTGCCACCACTTTGGTCATTTCTTGCCTGATCCTTATCAAATGAGAAACATGTAATAGATTTTATAAACTGAATATATCCAACTATAATAAAATTAAATATCCTTATTTTTTTTATTTTTTTTAACCACTGACTAGAAGATTCTGGATTTGATTTTTTGATTTTTAGAATATTTGTATATTATGTCATAATGAGTTGGTTTTAATTTTCAGAATATCTGTATAATTTTGTCCTAATGAGTTTAAGAACACTTTTGCCATTTTTTAAATTCTTAACACAACATTTACATAAATGTAGGCTATCACCAGTCTGTTCAATGCTCAATATTTTTTTCTTCTAAACCTTGGTCAATTTATTAAATGGCCAATATTTCAGTAATAAAGAAATGAAAGAAACCATTTCACATCCCTCATTGTAAACAAGTTTATTGAAGAAAAAGGTAATTAAATATTAATCATTACCAACAATTCACCATACCGGTAATATTTATTAACTATGAGACATCCGGAGACCTGTGGGCAGGTGTAGAGGAGACAGATGACACTAAAAACACAATAGCTATCCTGAATAAGTACTTTCATTACTCAACTAAACGTACGCCATAAAGTGATAAAAAAACATTGATCAATATTTACTGAATGGTTCATTTTGTTCATGTGAAAATTAAATTGGAGATTATATATTTTTCAACAGCTGTGAATATCTGTCATCCTTCAGTATTAGATCTCCAAGACAATTCTGATAGAACTATATTTGGTGATCATTTCTAATTAAATATTTTCTAAATCTGTTAGGCGATTCATGAGAAAAATATTTTTGAAGACTTTTACTATTTTTAGAAATGGTTGCCATCTTGAATTTTATATTGAAAAAAAATAATCTTGTTTATAGTCTGACAAACATGAAAAATAATCCATGTGAATTTTCAGTATAACTGGTATGGTAGTTTCAGAGAAAGTGCTGCTAATGGACAACAGAAAATATGCCATCACATAAGCCTTTTGTCCATTGTCCAGCAGAGCTAACAACTGGGCAGGCTCTTTTATTTATTATCATATTTTTTAATGGAGTTAACACCATTTTCAACACATTTTAGGTTATATATACAGTATATCCAGTTTCATTGGTTGAGGAAGACTACAGAATGAATCTGGGTAGAAGTACCATCTTTCCCCAAATAACTAGCATACTTCTTACATTAAGTTTCTTGTACTGCAGATTTGAGCATTTATTTGGTAACTTACATTGTTGGAGTCATCCTTTAGTATAGTGTTTGTCACAAGCAGACCTTCATTGTACCAACGTTTTGGGAACGGCTGCCACTCCTGTGGGAAGAAAATAAAATTTGACTTTCAAAACAAAAAAAGAACAAATTGTGAACAAATGTCTTGATGTTGCAATTTTGTTCATTGCTTATTTCTACTGTAAACAATGACACCCATTAGACACCAATTAGTTGATTTGTCTACAAAACAAGATCATGTGCAAAAACCTGTATTAAAATGCTACAAAATATTTTCCATTTCTTCTTTTTTAAATGACCTGGCTTCTGTTTCACAAAATTTAACTTAAACACTTAAAATCCTAACTCAATTATGACTGGTTAATTATATACTTTATAATCAATATCAAAGAAACTATATGTATATGCAATTTACTGGTACCAGTCTAAAATCAAGATCACCCAGCTGCTCTCTTATATTTAAGATATTAAGTATATAAATATATACTTAAATGTGTTCTGTTTCTCAGACACTTTCTTAAGTTTTACTTTAATACTTAAAAAAAATTGACTGGTTATTTAATCATTCTTTAATTAATACCAATGAATTCAACTGAATCAAACTGCAGTTTTATGGAGCCAGTCTAAAATCATGATCCCCTGGATGCTTTACATAGATGTAAGTTTTTAACTATTTAAGCATATACATGTACTTAAATGTGTTGGTAAAACAGAAGCCTTTTCATCAGGATATGTTGAAATGAGGATTAAAACAGGATGAATTAATAAATAATATTAATATCTGTAAAACCTGTCATACAAACAACATCCATTCATGCATATGCAACGAAATGAGAAAAATGAGAATCATGTTTTCCCATAGCGTTACCGTATGAATAACAAAGTTTCTCTACTGATCACCAATCGACTATAGCATGCAAGGCAGATATATACTCTACCACTAGACCAATGCTGCCGTACTTATCAGTTCTTGAGAAGAAGATTTTGAAAACAAACAATTTTATCCCTTTTGGCCCCCTGTTTTGGCTGCTTAGTAACAAAGGACCCAGCCTCAACTGTTATGACTAAACAATACTGCAGATTTCAATATGACTGAAACAGTAGCTTAAATGGATGATTTAGTTCATAGTTTTCCTATAGTATTCCGAATGCCACTCCCAGTGCCATTTATTAGGAGAAATATGGCCATTATATTTTTAACTTAAATAAATGATAAGAAAAAAACAACAAAAAAATAGATTATAAAGTAAGCATGAACAGATTACAAATAAAGTCTGCAATCTGATAATGGTACCTATATGAACTTTTCAATAGATTTCATTTTAAAATTATACAATTTCAATATTTACTTCATCATAACAGCATATAAACAGTTTTCAGTATAATAAAGACATTCAAACAACACAGAAGAGTTTTTTCTACAGTTGCACTGTGTTGGCGTGGCGCACCCTTTTTATTATAGTTTCTATTATTTGAATGGCCACAATGTGAAAGATTTACAGTCTTCCTAATCAATAATCTTCATCTATTATTGAAGTCCCGTTACAGTCGTCTTTTACAAAAAAATGTTCATTTATAAATAAGAATTGTTTCCATTGCAGATTAACCATGGGGGGCGGTTTGACGCAGGCAATCAATTGCTGAGATTTAGTGCGATTAAATTTATACATTGAAATGGATAACAGATGGAAAATGAAATTTCAGGACGTTCTTTAATATAAATCATAAACTGATAATGCCATGCACTTTTACTCTTTGTTGACAACATATTGATTTGTTTGCCTATTTTTAGGTACATTATCTTTCATTGATTACCTGGCATTGCAGCCTTGAAGAAATGGTTAGTCTTTTTTAATTAAGGGACTAAACTGACTGGATTATTTTGGTGTTTAATTTTGTTACAATAAGTTGTATCATTCAGCTAGTAGAATCAATATATATATAATTAACTTTACATACAAGAAAAGTTGAGAGTTGTTGTTGTATGGTGTTTAGTGTCGCTTTCAACAATTTTTCAGTCATATCGCGACGGTGTCTACTTGAGACAGTATTCTGAGCGCTGTCACACTGGTGTATCATGCCGCAGACACGTGGTATGATACCCCACCCAGTCACATTATACTGACACCGGGCCGACCAGACCTAGAACTGTCCTCTAAATGCTGAGCGCCAAGCAAGGAAGCTTCTAGTACCATTTTTCAAGTCTTTGGTATGACCCGGCCGGGGATCAAACCCACGACTTTCCGCATGCGAGGAGGACGCTCTACCACTAGACCACGCTGTGGTCCAAAAGTTGAGAGCATGCAAACATTGAAGTCTTTTTTCATATTTGAAATGTTTTATTACGGTAAAAGGAATATTTATTAAAACTACCTTTTAAGACTTCCTGCAGGTACAGGTTTCTGTTTCACAAACATTTTAATTAAATACTAAAAATTTAACTAAGGTTTGACTGGTTATTTCTCTTTGATATAATCAATATCTATGAAACGATATGCAGTTTTACTGGAACCAGTCTACAGTGGCAGCTTTATGCCTGCCAGAAGCTATGCACATCTCACTTTATTGTCTGATACCCAACGGGTGATGAATGGAGCGTATCGAAATAGATTACCCGTGGGTATTTGATGATCACCTCACTTGCAAATAGGTGATTCTCAATCCAACACCTTACAACTATCACTACTGTACATAATTTAATGAAACAGTTATTTTTAGATCCCAACTGCCATATAAAAGCCGCAAGATGGCTCTGGGGCAGGTTTTATATAATTCAGTACATGATTCAAATCAAAGAACTCTTTTTCAAAATTTAACAGACATCAATGTATTGTTTTTGTTATAATGTTGCATACTACTTGGTTATTGTTAATACATTTAATTGGCAAAAATAATTTCAAAAATTTCCAAAAGTGTTATATGCCGTTAAAAAAATAATCTAACTCCAGCTGCCAAAAATTTGAAATTCGAGGGAGATGCACTCTTTACACATGGACCTGTGTTAATTCACCATCAGCAGACGCTAGTGTGGCGGCGGCGTTGTAATTTGATAGTCTTCTCTTACAAATATTTACTACCCTGGCAGCAAAAGTTTAATAAAAAAAAAATTCACATCAATTCTGTGGGTTTCAAGTAAGAGGTAATTCTGTTGTTGTTGTTGTTTTTTTTATAAAAAAAAAGATCTTGTCAACAAGATACTTACTGTAATTTACCTTTATTTGTTTAGATGATGGACAAATAACTGATATGAATGATCGAAAGTCATTTCTGATTACCAATTCTCGGAACATTTATTATTTATTGAGTGTTTGATTATCACAACAAGGTTTAGTTTTATTTACTTGACGACAATGATTTATCAGACTATTAAACAAACTGGCATGAATACCAAACAAACTTGATGGTAATATGATTTATCAGACCCATGGATTCCAAACAAACTTAAGGGCAATATGATTTATCAGACAGACCCGTGGATTCCAAACAAACTCAAGGGCATTATGATTTATCAGACCCATGGAGTCCAAACAAACTTAAGGGCATTATGATTTATCAGACCCGTGAATTCCAAACAAACTTAAGGGCAATATGATTTATCAGACCCATGGATTCCAAACAAACTTAAGGGCATTATGATTTATCAGACCCGTGGATTCCAAACAAACTTAAGGGCATTATGATTTATCAGACCCGTGGATTCCAAACAAACTTAAAGGCATTATGATTTATCAGACCCGTTGATTCCAAACAAACTAAAGGGCAGTATGATTTATCAGATCCGTGGATTCCAAACAAACTTAAGGGCAGTATGATTTATCAGACCCATGGATTCCAAACAAACTTAAGGGCAGTATGATTTATCAAACCCGTGGATTCCAAACAAACTTAAGGGCATTATGATTTATCAGACCCATGGATTCCAAACAAACTAAAGGGCAATATGATTTATCAGACCCGTGGATTCCAAACAAACTTAAGGGCAGTATGATTTATCAGACCCATGGATACCAAACAAACCTAAGGGCAATATGATTTATCAGACCCATGGATTCCAAACAAACTTGACGGTAATATCATTTATCAGACCCATGAATACCAAACAAACTTGATGGCAATATCATTTATCAGACCCGTGGAACCCAAACCAACTTGATGGCAATATGATTTATCAGACCCATGGATACCAAACAAACTTTACCCATGGATAACAAACCAACTTGATGGCAATATCCTTTATCAGACCCATGGATACCATACAAACTTTACCCATTGATAACAAACAAACTTGATGGCAATATCCTTTATCAGACCCATGGATTCCAAACAAACTTGATGGCAATATCATTTATCAGACCCATGGATACCAAACTTGACGACTGTCAATATGATATATCAGACCCATGGATTCCAAACAAACTTGACGGCAATATGATTTATCAGACCCATGGATTCCAAACAAACTTGACTGAAATATCATTTATCAGACCAATGAATACCAAACAAACTTGATGGCAATATCATTTATCAGACACATGGAACTCAAACAAACTTGATGGCAATATGATTTATCAGACCCATGGATACCAAACCAACTTGATGGCAATATGATTTATCAGACCCATGGATACCAAACCAACTTGATGGCAATATGATTTATCAGACCCATGGATACCAAACCAACTTGACGGCAATATGATTTATTAGACCCATGGATACCAAACAAAGCTTATATAAAGCAAATAAGCCAAATATAATTTTCTGTAATCAAAAATATTTTATCTATAAGAGCAAGCTACTTAACTGTTGCACTGGTTTATCATTGCTGAAAAAAATAACTGTTATCAACATGTCAAAATACTAACCTTTGACCCCCAGTCATCAAGGTAAAATCGCATCCCACTTTGGTAAATACATTGGAACTCTTTTCCACTTCTGTGGTAGAATGTCTCGAACACCAAGTCATCGTCTTTCTGTATAGTATGACGAAATATAAAAAGTTATCAACTATTGTTTGTAAAATGGGAAAGTATGAAATTTTGTCAGCTGTTATTGGCAAAATGGTAAAATATGAAAAATTGTCAACTGTTTTTGACAAAATAGTAAAATATGAAAAGTTGTCAACTGTTTTTGGCAAAATGGTAAAATATGTTACTGTTGTTGGTACAACATACAGTCAAACCTGTTAGTGGTCACCTCCATTAAGCAACCACTTGTCTTAAACAGCCACATTTTCTATTTACCAATTTTAGTATCAATCAACCTGTATTTAGCAGCCACCTGCCTTAAAGGGTCATTTTTGCTTTTCCCCTTAAGTGGCTGTTTAAGACAGGTTTGACTGTACTATTAAATACACATGTACATACACCAGTAATAGTATAACCTGTAGTTGAGCATTAAGTATAAGAGAACAACATAATTTTTATGATTATATTTTCTACAACATAACACTACAGATTCATCACCTTTAACAGTTGAAGGAAAAACTTATATTAGTCATACCTGCATTATAAACGTAAATAAATTTTGGCTAATCAATCCAAACACAGTTGTTTGGTTTAATTTACAGTTTACAGTAACTATTATAAACAGTATAATTTATTATGAATACAAATATTTGCTTCAAAACAGCTAATGAATAATGTTAAAATATCTTTTATTGATAAATAATGAATATCTTCAATGGTGAGATAGTAAAGTAACGAATCTGACTTTTGTTTACTTAAATGCTTAAAAATGCAACTAAGTTTTGAATGGTCTTTATTTATTATATAATCATTATCAATGAAACAATATGCAGTTTTACTGGAACCAGTCAAAAATCATGATCACCTAGCTGCTTTTCTCAGATTTAAGTTTGGAAGTATTAAGTATATGTTGGTGAAACAGGATCCTGAACAGCGAGTGCATCAGATTTTGTCAGAAATAAGTAGATTTATGTTTTTAAATGAAACAAGAATTACAGCCTAAGATGGAAATATCTGTCACTTGGAGCCTTAAGATGATAGTTAACGCAAGTTTTTACTTCCTGACTGAAAGAAAAAAAAAAGAGTACATACTGTAATAAACAAATAGTGTAACATTGTAACAAGTAGTTATACAGTCACCTGGAATTACTACAGATTTAAAAAATGTGGAACAATTCTTCATTCTATAAACAGAAATTGAATAGACAAACTGTGAAAATTGGAACTACAACAGCTTTCATCTACCTGACTTCTGTTTCACCAACATTTCCTTAGGTTTTACTTAAATATCTAAAAACCTTAACTTAAATTTGACTGGTTATGTAAACATATTTTTATCAATATCACTGAATCCAACTGCAGTTCTCTTAATGAAGTAGAAGCATTTCAAACATCTCAAGTTGAGATGTTTAGTGAAACTGGTTTCGTGATATATTTCGCCCCCACGCCCTCCCCCCCACCCACAAATTTTATTTTTTTCAAAATTGATCAAAACCCTTCCTATTACGATAAAGAAAGCATCAAACTAGAATGTTAAAATTCATTTTGAAGAAAAGAGGCAGGTGAAAATATTATAGAATTTTGCTATAATATTTTCACCCCACCTTCCCAACCCCTCTTAAAAATACTCTTTTATTCCAAGTTGATTATCTACACTAATATGATTATACTTGAACAAACAAAAGTAATCATATTGAGATAGTAACAAAAGGCATTTTTAAGAAAAGAGGGGCAGTGAAAATATTATAGCCATTATATTCATAACCCCCCCCCCCCCCCCCTCCCCCACTACCCATCCACCCTAATTTTCATATTTAAAATAATATAATTTGATTCATTATTTTAAATGATAGCTTGATTATCTTCACTTTAAAGCAACACATCCACGTTTAAACTTTTTTAAAAAGTTTTTCAATTGAGTTGTGAGCACATTTCCCATACATAAATATATGGTCAGTGAGCTGTATATGTGCTAACAAACACTATCCAGAACGCTTTAGAATTATAAAAATAAGATGTCCAAATTATAAAGCGTGACAAACGCTTTATAAATTATTTTGAAATTGCCAAGGATTCCAACTTGGCTTAAAATTGAATTATGCGAGTCGTATTAAAAAAACTTCACGTTTTAGTGCGTAGTGTACTTTACCTGCCTTGAAAGTCATTTTGACAACTTTTTTTGACTCGGGTGAGTTACACGCTTGTTTTATATAGTGTTAGTCACGCATTATAATTTGGGCATCATTTTGTTCGGGATTGTGTTTATATGCTCATATACAGCTAATTGATCATATGTTTGTGTGGGAAATGTGCTCATAACTCAATTAAATTTTTTTTTTAAAAGTTCAAACGTGGATGTGTTGCTTGAATGACAAACTATTATACTGGAACAAACAAAAGCAATCTAATTCAGATAGTAACCAAATGTATTTTGTAAGAATAGAGGGACAGTTGAAAATATAATACAGTGTAGCTATATTCAACCCCTTCTGTTATTTTTTTTCTTATAAGTTTGCTTCATCATAAATACAAATTTTATGCTTTCTATATCATAATAAGAAGTTGTGTTCATTTTTAAAAAAAAAATAATTATAGGGGGGGGGGGGTGAAATTATTATAGCAAAATTCTATAATATTTTCGCCTGTGGGTGAAAATATTACCTGACACCGGATCATGGATTCAAACTTAAATCTGAGAAAAGCAGCCAGTTGATCATGATTTTAGGCTGGTTCCAGTAAAACTATAAATGATTTATAGTAAAACAGGCAGGTTAACAAGATATTTTTTTTTATTTTACAAAAAACTTAGAAGGTAAGCTGAAAAGAAAAATGCAATCATAATAGAAGGTGTAATAATTTCTTGCTATATAACAAAACACCTGTAAGAAAAATCATTTACCAATTGAAATTAATTATCAATTACAAATAAATTAAAAATTGTAGTTTAAGCCATAGAAACAGTTGAATGCAGTAAAATAGCTTTTCAGTTATACGAGCAGAAATTGAAAGTAAACTCTTTCAACAATAAGTTTTATAACATATATCATGAAATATTCAATAAGTAAATACTGCTGAAATAGAATGAATTAAATAAATGAATAAACAAATAGAACATTTAATAGCTTATATCCATAATTACAGTAAGTACACCTTAATTTGCATATTACATACTGATAGACTGAGGATCTTATTTGTCTAAGACTTTATAACATTACTAATACATAGACAGATATATTTCTTTAACTTAAATAAATACATCAAAGAAATAAGAGTGTCACAGATCTTTCAAAAATCTCTTTTTCAATACATTTAGAATCAACAGACACTCCTCATCACCCAAATGGTTAATTTGAACTTTAGTTTTCTAGTTTTCAACCTTGAGTCACAGACGTTATGTGGTCTGTTACAGGGGGAAGGAACAGTTTTTGCCTTTGTTTTGGTGGTTACCATCATAATACAGACCACGCGAGCTTCTTTTGTGAATGTGACACTATATATTGGTACCCTGCCCAGTCTTGCATGTAAGAACTCACAATTGAGGTAATGGAGTGCTGCAAGGGGGTGCCTCTGAGTGCTGGGTACCATTCAATAAGTCTCATTTTTTTCAAGATTTAATTAATCAATTAATCTATGGGTAGAACCTGATATCTCCCGAATCAGACCTCTGTTTCACCAACATTTTATTAAAATACTTAAAAACTTCACCAAGTTTTGACTGGTTATTTATCTACCGGTATTATATAATCAATATCAATGAAACCATATTATGTAGTTTTACTGGAACCAATCAAAATTCATGATCATCTAGCAGCTTTTCTTAGATTTAAGATCTTACGTATTTAGATATATGTTGGTGAAACATGAGCCAGGTCTATTGACCCCCCACCGGTGAAAAAAGCAGGGAATGCTATGCCTGTCCCAAAGTTCATTACTAAACTATGATGTAATTCAGACTTTCTCTGAAGCAGCTGACCAATCAAGGTGCTGAAACTCACTGCTATTTAACAGGCCCAATCAGGACCACTACCCACCCAGTCAATTTCTATCTACATATTTAAAACATAATGTAGTCCTTTTGAAATATCTTTTTCGTGACATTTCATATTAAGTTTGGAAGTCCTTTCTCTAACCCTACAACTAAATGTAGGTCATGGTTCATAAACTAAAACTCTAGTAATATAAATCTCACAAAACTTTTATATAATACCGGTAAATTATTATACTTCAAATTTCTATTCATCATGTCTAATGTAATCCCATTTTTTTCAAAGGTTAGTATCGGTAACAAAGATCACACCATGAAAAGAAAATCAGTGAAATGAATACTTTAATAACCCGTCTTAAAAAAGAATTAAATTAAATTGAAAATGAATATAAAGCATTTAATTATCATTTATAACTAAAATACAAATGAAATTGGAAATTTCAAATTATCTGATTTTTTTTTATTTTAATCAGAGTGTGATTTAATTGATTGATTGATTTGATTGATTGAATATAAAAGTCAGACATGCTACTGACTGAGCTAACTGGACCTGGTATGATATATGAAATGGAATCCCCAATCGAAATATAAATATCAGGAAAATTAACCAGTACTCAAGCACACCCATCACTGCAACTTATAACTTTCCCACTTGAATCAGCGGTGAGAGACGAATGACAATGAGACACAATGTCACAGTGACCGTGGCCAGGCAGAGATTTGAACAAATGACCCCTGCATTGGTAGTCAGACTTCTAATCAGTCAGACTATATCAGCTTAAGATAACTGCCCACTTAATGTGTGCACTGCCTCAAATGTTTCACCAGCTTCAAACAGTATGTTAGAGAAAATAAGAGATATATCAACAAACAAAATAAAAGATGAACGACCCTACTGACCCCACCATATCAATAGCAAAATTACTATATCAACAGAGGTGCTATGTCCTGCTAGGTTGACCACATGTCCATAAATGATAATTTTTCTGCTTGAGAGATTTATATACTTAGCTTATTCTTACATATCACAAAATTTTGTTTACATTTAATCTTAAGTCATTCACAAAACTAGACTATCTGTTGTGCAGGAATGCTGTTTAGATTGGTTATATTTGATACTCGAGTTTACATAACATTTTATGCAGATTCAATTTAATTCTTGTTTTTATTTACTAGTATTTTTTTTTTAATGGGGTTTCAAGACGGTTAATGGTTTTATTGATGTCGGACATTCCTTTGAAGAATAATCAACCTCCTTCATGAACATTTATAGATTTTACTAGTAAATAACTTTTATGATCTGGTTAGCACACTTGATGTTTGCAACACTTGATGTTCTATTCAACACGTTCAACACTTGATGCCCTACTCAAAGCAAGAAGACTTTGATAACCAGTCCAGTTGGTAAGTGTATTCATGTACCATTAAATATCAAAGAATATCAACAATACATTACGTTGACTGAAGGAGTTCCTGCTAAAGACTGGTACTTGTATATTTGTCAATAGCTTTTATGTGCTATTTGAAGTAAATATCTCTTCAAAAGTGTTTACAAGTTTATATACATTTTTTTAATGGGGTTTGATGCCATTTTCAACACATTTCAGGTTATATTGGTTGGTTGAATATTTAGCGTCATTTTTATGCCATCGAGGGCTAACAGACGATCAGTTAACCTAACCATTGTTTCCTGGGATTAACCAGTACTCGAGCACACCCCATCTCCGCAAGTAACTGATAACTTTCCCAATTGAATCAGTGGTGAGAGATGAATGATAATGAGACACAATGTCGTATATCAATCATCACGGAGACTGTTGCCGGGCGGGGGATTCAAACTCACGACCCCTGGATTGATAGTCAGACGTCATGTCTAATGTAATCCCATTTTTCTTCAAAGGTTAGTACCGGTAACAAAGATCACACCATGAAAAGAAAATCAGTGAAATTAATACTTTAATAACCTGTCTTAAAAAAGGAATTAAATTAAAATGAAAATGAATAAAAAGCATTTAATTATCATTTATAACTAAAATACAAATGAGATTGGAAATTTCAATTTATCTGAAATGTGACAATTTTTTTTTTTTAATTGGAGTGTGATTTGATTGATTGATTGATTGATTGATTTGATTGATTGAATATAAAAGTCAGACTTGCTACTGACTGAGCTAACTGGACCTGGTATGATATATGAAATGGAATCCCCAATCGAAATATAAATATCAGGAAAATTAACCAGTACTCAAGCACACCCATCACTGCAATTTATAACTTTCCCACTTGAATCAGTGGTGAGAGACAAATGACAATGAGAAACAATGTCACAGTGACCGTGGCCAGGCAGGGATTTGAACAAATGACCCCTGCATTGATAGTCAGACTTCTAATCAGTCAGATTATATCAGCTTAAGATAACTGCCCACTTAATGTGTGCACTGCCTCAAATGTTTCACCAGCTTCAAACAGTATGTTAGAGAAAATAAGAGATATATCAACAAACAAAATAAAAGATGAACGACCCTACTGACCCCACCATATCAATAGCAAAATTACTATATCAACAGAGGTGCTATGTCCTGCTAGGTTGACCACATGTCCATAAATGATAATTTTTCTGCTTGAGAGATTTATATACTTAGCTTATTCTTACATATCACAAAATTTTGTTTACATTTAATCTTAAGTCATTCACAAAACTAGACTATCTGTTGTGCAGGAATGCTGTTTAGATTGGTTATATTTGATACTCGAGTTTACATAACATTTTATGCAGATTCAATTTAATTCTTGTTTTTATTTACTAGTATTTTTTTTAATGGGGTTTCAAGACGGTTAATGGTTTTATTGATGTCGGACATTCCTTTGAAGAATAATCAACCTTCTTCATGAACATTTATAGATTTTACTAGTAAATAACTTTTATGATCTGGTTAGCACACTTGATGTTTGCAACACTTGATGTTCTATTCAACACGTTCAACACTTGATGCCCTACTCAAAGCAAGAAGACTTTGATAACCAGTCCGGTTGGTAAGTGTATTCATGTACCATTAAATATCAAAAAATATCAACAATACATTACGTTGACTGAAGGAGTTCCTGCTAAAGACGCGTAACCGACTGAGCTAATCGGGCCCGGCTCAGGTTATATAATGGCATATCTAGTTTTATTGGTGAAGGAAGACCTCAGAATGAACTGGCCTTGGGCAATCAACAGATCACTTAACCTAACCACTCTTTGTTGGGATCCACTTTCTGAGCACTGCATCTCTGCAGTAACTGATAACTTTCCCACTTGAATCAGCGGTGACAAATGACAATGGATATGATGTTGTATATCATTCAACATGGAGACTATTGCCAGGCAGATATTTAAACTCACAACCCCTTGATCAATAGTTAGAATCGCTACCAACTGAGCTTACCAGACGCCGCTACCTCTTATGAACACCTACCACATCACTTATAATTAAACCTTTTTAAATATCCTTCATTTATTGCCATATTAAATGTTAACATTAAACAAAACAAATCACTTTAAATTACTTTAACTTCTTTCCTTTTTGTTGCCATTTTGAAACAAATCACTTTAAGTTACTTTAACTTCCTCCTTTACAGTTGCAATTTTGAAAATACCTACTGATACATTATCTGACATTATACGAATATCTCACCTTATCATATAATCTTACATTTGTAATAGCAATAAGGAACAAAATATGATGATCAATATCATATCTTTAGCCTATGTAAAATGCACAGTTTCTTAGAAGTCTGCTTAACTGAACACCTGCCTTACTTGGCTGTGGTGACACAGATATGCAACATATAAATCTTAACCCTAGATGTAATGCATAGAAACATGCAATGGCGGATCTATTCTTTAAAAAAATGGCAAACCCCCCTCACTCCATTAAATGATTAAGATAATTCTTAAAATATATATATATATATATATATATATATATATATATGAGGAAAAGCGAATTTCCTGTTTTCATATATTATAGCATTCCTATTTAAAAATCAAAGCCAAAAACGACCTCAACTTCTTCATGTGAACAGACTTCTACTCGTAGGGATCAGATATACCAAATATAAACCGATTTGACTGGTAAAGGTTCTTGAGAAAAAAATTTTTTTTGTTTAAATCAGAAGTTATCCTTTGACAAATTGATAAGCCTCTGCTCAATGTTGACCCTTGGGTCACGGCTTGAACTATGGGGTTTAACCCTTTACTTCATATAGACGCCTTTGGACACCTCTAATATAGACGCCTTTGGACACCTCTAATATAACAGGCTTTGGACACCTCTAATAAAGCAAGCTTTGGACACCTCTAATATAGACGCCTTTGGACACCTAATATAGACGCCTTTGAACACCTAATATAGAAGGCTTTTGAATTATTGGGTGAATTATGTTTATATTAACTGACAGAGTGGAAAACAGTGCAGGAAGTGTTCAGATTGCTCGTTACGAGCAATCTGAACTCTTCCTGCACTGTTTTCAAAGGCCTTCTGTAATTGGTGTGGGAAAACGTGTATCTATGGAGTAAAGGGTTAACGTCATTTTCAATTTCCAGTTATAAGTGGTATATCCAGTTTTATTGGGGAAGAAGGCCTATTAGATCCACCGCCCTTCCGCAAGTAAAAGATTGACTTGCACCAAATAATTAATTCAAGGTATTTAAAAATGGGACGGTTATACATACATATACTGATTTACTGTATGAATAATTTCAAAGTAAAATCCAGTATATAAATTGAATAAAAATGTGTGTATAAGTAACTAATTACACATGTGGATTAGATCTGATCTTAAGTCATGTCATATCATACCAACGAATGGAAACCACCCACTTTAAATGGTTAATAAATATTGATTGGAATGACCATGTACCATAGTGGGAAACTTTGGTCCAAAAGATTAATCTATAAATCAGCCATGAAGTGGAAATAATCGAGTTCTAGTTTATCACACAGACACATATATATATGGCCAGTGGATATGTTTGTTTTGTTTGAAAGTTTAGCGTAAATTCAATGCTACTGAAGGCTTACAGTTTACCTAACCACTCATCTTTCCTGCGATCCTGGAAGGTAAACTAATACTCGAGCACACCCATCACTGCAAGAAGCTGATGAATTTCCCACTTGAATCAGTGGTGAGAGAATAATAATACTGAGATGCAACGTCATATTTCAATCATCACAGAAACTGAGGCCAGGCGGGGATTCAAACTCACGACCCCTGGATTGATAAACAGACATGCTTCCTACTGCAGGTATCAGATTCAATCAATATTCAATTAAATACGCTCAATTCTATTCTCTCCTTATCACAGATGATTATAACATGATAGGGTGTTTTTAAAAAAGCATCCAATGGTGGCATTTAGAGAGACTGAAGGTGTAAATTTTGGTTTGTATGTAATATGCTTGTTTAATGGCATTATGGTGTGAAAAGGCACAATTGAATTTAGGAATGGTAAAAAACAACTGCAAGTAGGGTACAACTAAATTGCAGGTTGTACACGGCAGTTCAGTGTACTTTTCTTTACAAAAAACGCTACTTAGTTGAATGTAAAGTTTTAAATAGGGTACCTGAACTAAATTGCAGGTTGTAAATGGCAGTTTGGTGTACTTTTCTTTACAAAAAACACTGCTGGGTTGAATGTCAAGTTTAAATAAATATTTAAAAAACTTATTTCAAAACATTTGTAACGAATAATTGTATATTAGTGTTATTTAAAATAAAGTGCTATTTTCATATATAGGGTCATGTTTTTTGTCGCGTGAATGTGGCGTTTTCAATATAGCAGCACCCAAAACCGAAGTAACTACCATACAGGATTAGGTCACTCATGCGACCTAACCAAATATTAATTTCCATTTTTAAATTCTATACTTGAAAAACTTGCAAATACCGACTATATGAAAGAGGCTTAATCTTATGTTGCATTTTGACTGTTAAAATAATACACTTTCCGTGTAACATTGTGAATTACCCAGGTCCCATTAGTTCAGTCAGTATTGTGTCCGACTATCAATCCAGGGGTGGTAAGTTTGAATCCCCGTCCGACTGAGGTCTTCTAGATAATTTATATACAACAGCTGATTCAAGTCGGGAAATGTATGTTACCGGTGGAAATGGGTGTGCTGAATGACTGGTTTACGTTTCAGGGGCCATTTCGCTCTTAAGAGTTTCTTACAAATTGCGACATCTAGAAACATTTTATTTGGGCAGTAATTTTGCTAATTTTGGAAAGATATACTTTTAATCAGGCTTACAAAAGATCATAAAATAAGTTAGCGACACATTAAATGAATTTCTTAACTTTTTTTTCAAAACTTCAAATTTTACATTAAGAAGTTCATTAACTTTTGAATTTTAGTGAAACGGGCCCCAGGATCACAGGAAAGAGTGGTTAGGTCAGGGCTTGAAATTTCTGATAAAAGCTTCTCGTCCTCCCTTTTCAACATATTTAATTAAATGCTTAAAATCAAAGAAATATTAAGGTCAGTTTCTTAAAACTTACTCGTCTTGATCAAATGTTCACTCGTCATGGCGAGCTGACCAGTGGAATTTTCCAGCCCTTTATGCCCTTCAGTAAAGTGAAGAATATGTCCAGAAGTAGGTCAATCATACATTGACAACTATCGAATGATCCGCTTTACTGAACACTTAATGTTTAACTACACAAAAGCAATAAACAACAACGCTATCGTCATGTGACAACTATCAATATTCCATTTGCTATGACGTATTAAATGTCAATTAAGTGAACTGGTAGACGAATGGCAATCAATTGTATCTGAACTTTTGAAGTTATAAATAAGTCATGAATAAAGAATAACCTCTTCAACTACAGTAATTCATCATAGGAAAGGAAAAGTCCATAACTGGATATATAATAAACTAGAAGCCCAAGGTCTACTACATTGAGCCTGCCTGTACAGACCCGAGATCAAATGTCGTCTCATTAAGGTGAACATTTATGGCACATTATTTAAAAATCAAGTGATTTACAAGATATAGAGCAAATATGAAATTTTGTACCTATTTCTGACCTTAAACCTCTAAGTGTGACCTTGATTGTTGAGCTTTGAACCTTGGTTTTATACATCGTCTGATTATGTTGAACATTTGTGCCATGTTATTTCAAAATTTGTCAAGTGTCTAAATTGATCAGACCCTATAATTATATTATACTATTGCTATTTTCAACATATTTGTGACGGATGTCCTTGTTATTAACATCATCATAATTATCATCTTTTCATCAATATTATCATTATCATAATGATGATGATCATCATTTTGTAACATAACCATGATAACGAGGCCATGGAGGGCACTAAACAATAGATTAGTACAATTTATCTTCAAGGGCTGGGCCCAGTTAGCTCAGTCGGAAGCACCTTTGACTATCAATTTAGGGGTCGTAAATTCAAATCACCATCTGGCTACAGTCTGCGTAATGATTAATATTGTGTCTCATTGTCATTCCTTAGGATTGCGGAGACAGGTGTGCTTGAATGCTGGTTAACATTCCAGGTTCTCATAAAAGAGTGGTTAGGTAAACTGATCGTCTGTAGGCCCTCAGTGACATAAAAATTACCCTCAAAATTCAAATTATTTTCAAGGTTTAAACGTTTGATTGTGTAGTCAAATTTAGATTATTACCATTATGATTACTGGTATTTTCATTTTATCTAAAAGCAGAATCATGTGGGTTTATGGTTCTCAATCACTAGGTGTTGATGTACAATAAAAATGGAATTGATTATTTATGCACTACAATCATTGTTATCATCATAATCATACACCACTGCAAATGTCAACAATAACTAGAACTGTTAGTTCATTTATGAATCCTATCCAAAAGAAGCTGTTTTCATACTTCACTGTGGTCTCTGTGTATGTATTACCTATAAGTAATGCTAATATCTAATGAAAGGGAAGCAAAGGAAAAAACAAAAAAATAGCAGACTCGGTTTAACCAAGTCTGTTCATAAATGGTGTGAACTTTCAACATTTCTTACACCCCCTAGCACACACTTAAGTAGTGGGAACTTTCAACATTTCTTACACCCCCTAGCGCACACTTAAGTAATGGGAACTTTCAACACTTCTTACACCCCCTAGCACACACTTAAGTAGTGGGAACTTTCAACATTTCTTACATCCCTTAGCACACACTTAAGTAGTGGGAACTTTCAACATCTCTTACACCCCTTAGCACAAACTAAAGTAGTGGGAACTTTCAACCTTTCTTACACCCCCTAGCACACACTTAAGTGGTGGGAACTTTCAACATTTCTTACACCCCCTAGCACACACTTATGTTGAGCGCGTGGTCTAGTGGTAGAGCACCCAACCCATGATCAGAGGGTAGTGGGTTTGATCCTCTGCCACAGCTATGTGTGGTATCCTTGAGCAAGACACTTTTTCCGCATATGCTTTGTACTGGTTCTATCCAGGAAGACTTCGAGTGTGATTTGTCTAAGTTGTAAGAACTGGTTTCACAATCGAAGTAAAATAAATAAGTTTATACTTAAGTAGTGGGAACTTTCAACATTTCTTACACCCCCTAGCACACACTTAAGTGGTGGGAACTTTCAACATTTCTTATACCCCCTTGCACAAACTTAAGTAGTGGGAACTTTCAACATTTCTTACACCCTCTAGCACACACTTAAGTAGCAGGAACTTTCAACATTTCTTACACCCCCTGGCACACACTTAAGTGGAGGGAACTTTCAACATTTCTTACACCCCCTAGCACACACTTAAGTGGTGGGAACTTTCAACATTTCTTACACCCCCTTGCACACACTTAAGGGATATTGTGTTCTCAAGCAACACTGAATGGGCAACCATGATTCCATGAAATCAGAAATAATAACAAAATTAATAAAAATAATAAAAAAGGGGCCATAGTTCTGCCTAAAATCAAATCAGAGTTATCCCACTTTGCCCCTCGAGTCTCCTTTATGATAATAAATACACACATCAAGTTTCTCTGATATATTACTATGGGTAGTGGTTACTGTATACACACATTAAGATTCATTGATGTATGGGTGATTATCACTTAATGAGATATATGACCATGTCTAAAACTTTAACTAAAATAAAAACAATGTTGATACCAGGGCGAGCACAGAAGTTGAGCTCATTTTAAAGGCCATAGTTTTTGCCTGAATTCAAAACAGAGCTATCCTACTTGTCTCCAAGAATTCCCTGGATGATAGCGGAGATGTATGACATATCACTGATTTATCACCAGCAGTTACTGAAATACCTACTTGCTATAAAACCAGCAATGCTTGGATGGGTACAATACCTCCATTGTCCAAAAAAATCAAACCAAAAATCATTATTAATAAACATAAGTTAATAAATGGCATCTGGCAATAACTAAAATACCAGCTTGCTATAAAACCAAATAGATGGTGGTGGTAATGCCTGGATGGGTACAATAACTCCACTGCCCATTAAAAAAAATATAACTAAAAAGCATAATTAATAAAAAAAAGTTAATAAATTGCATCTGGTTACTATAAAAAAGAATTTTATTTATTAATCATAAAAACAAACCTTTCAATGGTGAATGCTGAAACAAACATTCAATCCAACAATTAAAACCCATTCCCCAATTAATCCGCTGTTAAAGTCACTTGTCAATAATTAATACTCAAACAATGAGGCAATCCAATACATCAAACCATTTGCATGAATTCATGTTATTAATAATACAAAATCAAATGCAAACACAAAGACAGCATTATTAATTATTTCTCGAGCACATCCATACTGTACCATTTGAAGAACTTCGCCACTATGATCATTTATAGTTTCAGCAGGTCCGGTTTCATCAATGCTCATGTCACCATGACTTTCGTCATCATAAAAATCAGTTTGATTACTGGTTACACCATCCATTTCACCATGGTAGTCGTGTGTTTCATCGTCAATCTCAGATCCGTGATCATAACTTATATTGTCTGTGTCAAATTCATGATGACTTTGATATGTGTTCACTACAATATCCCCGTTAACACCTCGAGTATTAAGCATTTTCTTCTTTACACTGTCCATCAATAATTTTTTATCAGCTATCGACTTATCCTGTTTGTCAGACAAATCATTTTTTGACTTTGATTCTTCAGAATTCAAAGCACTAGTTTTCTTTAGTTCATTTTCTTCGCGTTTTTGTTTGTCATTTTGTTTTATAGTTGTGGGTGTTTCTGGAATCTCTATGGTTTCCTCTTTAAACTTTACAGACAAATGTTTACCAGCTTTCAATTTATCACCCTGTTTACCACCAACATCTAAAGCTTCAACTGTTTTTTTCTTTTCTTCATCTTTTTTAGAAACAATACTGTTACTGGCTGTTTTATTTTCAGAGCTTTTTTCCAGACTCTTTTTAGATTCTTCAGCACTTTTTCCTTTTTGACCACTTGTGCTAGAAGGATTGGCATTGTTCTTAATTGCATTTTTATTAACCTTCCCACCAAATATTTCATTCCTTTTTGCAGTGCCATTTCCATGGAAACCACCTACATTTTTCTTTTTATCTGGATCCGCAAGGTCATTAACCTTTGAGTGAAAAGTTGGAACATGAATACATTGCAATACTACTGATATTTATTAAAAAAATGTTAACAAGAAAAACAAAAACTTCAAAAATTAAAATACTGGTACTCAATCTAATATTTGTATGACATGACATGTTGTTGTATTTGCAATTAATAAAATTATGAATTGTTTGAAATATTCAGGTTGAAAATACAAAAGATTTAGTACATTTAAACGCTTTCAGAAATAAAAAAACAAAAAAATGACAAAACTAATAATTGTAAAAAATTATGTGGTAACATAAAACATCAGGCAAATCAACATCACAGTTATAACACCTCAATCATGTTATATGAAGTTTATGAATAAAGTATAGTCCCAGAGCTAGTGGGGGTGTTTATTTACTGTTTATGTCCAAAAGGTTCAAGACTTGTTTCTAGAGGTAAAATGTATGCTGAATAAAAGAACAGCTGTTTTGTGACAAACCCAAGATGGCCACCAAAATGGCCTCCGAGTATTGAAATTCATGTTATAATATACAATCTGATAAACACCACTGCAAAATGTAAAGATTTAGATTTATTGTTTTGTTGGAAGTTGTATGACATATTTTAAGGGTTAATACAAGTAAAACAATGGTTGATTCATTTACAAATGAGGGACAAAATAGTCACCAAAATACGAAAAAATGACTGTGTTTCTGCAAATTTATATTTTTTTATATTTTTAAGATTGTTTTATAATAATAATTTTTCAACATTTTATACTCAGAACATCTTATAGATGATGATGCCTGAATGTTTTAACAACTGTGAAATTACAAAATATCAAACAAAAATATCTTGAATTGTGAATGAATATCCTCAAAAAAGAGTGGCTATTGATAAAACTAAACTCATGAAAAATGTTGCTAAATGTTCACATGCTGCAATAATAATGCTAAATGTTCACTGAGATTCCATGTTGCAATAATAGTGCTAAATGTTCACTGAGATTCAAAGTTGCATTAATAATGCTAAAAGTTCATTTAGATTCAATGTTGCATTAATAGTGCCCAATGTGTACTGAGATTAAATGTTTCATTAATAATACTAAATGTTCACTTAGATTCAATGTTGCATTAATAATGCTAAATGTTCACTGAGATTAAATGTTTATTAAAAAATATAAAATGGAAATGGTGGTTACAATTAAAGGAAATAGGTTTAAAACTGTGGGCAATCAAAAAAATAGATTGAAAACAAGTGATATTCAAAAAAATAAAAAGAAATCGGTGGGTATTTAAGGACAAGAACAAAAACTGTGAAATATAAAAACAACCAAGGAGTATTGGAAAAAGTATATAAACTGTTTTGTATGTAAATAAAACTTTAGATACCAGAAGTCATAGAACTGAAAATTTTGAGTATTGATAGAAATAAACTAAAAACTATTTGGGAGAGTACAATAACTCCCATTTTTTTCAAACATTGAGCGAATTTAAAAGGACCATAATTTTTTCCCAAAATTTTGCAGTCATCAAGTAAATCATAACAACACTTGTTCTTTTTATATAACATAGTTCTGGATATATTAGTGTTTATACATATAGCACATTTTCATGCATGCTACTGCAATAAATTTTTAAGAGAACAATCTCGTGAACGATGCTGTCATGTTTACTGCGTGTTTGCATTGTTTTTATATTATAATAATTACTCTGTGCAGCGATTTTAAAATATTACTTTATTACTTGTTTGCCACTTGTTTCAGCCGACCCGCCAGTCATAATAACAATTTTTTTTTTAACCCCCCCCCCCGAAAGGCGGTGTCTTTTGAATGCTTGCTACGTTTCTTGATGAATGATGAACTTTATTTTTGACAGGAAGTGAAATTTACTACAGCAGAAGATAAACAGTCATAATGCTGATATCAATGGTGGATCTACTCTTTAAAAAATCTGGCACATGCCCCCCTGAACTCCCATAATTTATCAATATACACTTTCTACTGAAAAAAATGTGTACCATTCTGAGTTTGTATTATACCCCTTAAGTATGCCCCCGTTAAACTGAAATCTGGATCTGCTCCTGGAATTCATCTGTATTCCGGTTCTTAAACATGAACAATTAGCAGGAATGCTTTGTTTTAATACTGTATACAGAAATGATGTTGAAAAAAAATGTGTAAAACCCCGTACAACTGAGGATTGACTTGAATATGTAAAAAAAACTAATTACAATCAGAGTATATATAAATATCGCACCAAAAACTAGTACATTGTGTATTATGCTTCAGTACAATAGAGCTCTATCATTTGTCTGGGTTCACATTATGTAGTTCAGTAAAACTGGTAGTTAAATTATACAATAAAAACACCAATTCAACACACTCCTGAGTACAAATGTATGTTACAACAAAATAAGCATGTTACAACCATAAGCAAGTGTTACATTAATAAGCATGTTACAACAATAAATGTGTTACAACCATACACATGAATGCAACCAGTACTAAGGATAACACCAAAATAAATCCATGCTCAGTAATGGGCTCTTTTTATAAATCAGACCACCCTTAAAGGTAGTATATCTGAAAAAATGATACTAACGTCTTAAAATATAAAAGTATTTTTAAAATGGATACAAAGCATCTGAATATCAGAAATAAATAAATTCCAAATGGTTGGTATGTCAAATCCACCAAAACATCACAAATAAATGATATTCTTACCAGAGTGGTAAACTTGATAGGAAATCCCCAATTCCAAAAATAGGCAGTACTTATATATACTGCTAGAATGACCTTCATATTGTCATTAATTATAGTGGACTCTTTCTAAGATGAATTAAAATCTAAAATATGTAAACCAGTATGACACATTGAATCAAAATCAAAATAAAATCACGTTCAGGGCTAGAATTTAACTTTTTTGTGCACTGGCAATTTTGGCCAGTGCCTAAAAATTCAACTGGCCAAATTTGAAACCAACTAGCCAAACCAATTTTCGCAGAAACTTGTAGTCCTAAATGTCTAAATAAACCCAAAATTAATTGTTTCAAAGCCTGCATGTTATTTAATATGCATTATTAGCTTTTTTTTTATTTATAGACAATGGTATCAAGGTTATTATATATGTTAAGGTACAATTCAAAGCAGTAATTTACAAAACAAAATATTTAAAAATATAAAATTGTCTTTGTTATTTATTATACTACCATAAATAAATGCATACAATGATATATCATTAATATTAAACACTTTTAACTAAACCAAAATATGAATCATGGATTCAACAATAACAAGAGTTTAATTAATATGGATGATCTGTCGATCGCGGTGGTTTCTACCGCACCATTACACACCATTTTGTCATTGTCAAGTTTATAGCCCTGTGTGATATTTAGCTGTCGCTCCCATTTCATTACAGTATTAACGGAAGGATTATTTCTCTTTTTTCTTGTTGGGACTCACTTTCATTCGTCGGTTCAATGGAGAAAAATATGTTATTTTATCAGCCACTTTAACAGCTGACAAAATATGTAAACACTTAATTTGACGGGTTTCAACTTTATTTTTATTTTATAGAGTGAGTGCGCGATCGATCAAACTAGACGCAGTCTACTCATTATGTTGTTGACGGGTGTTAACTTTACTTCCTTTTTGCAGAATGAACTTGAGATGAAAAACAATTGGACGCAGTCTACACATATATAAATATTTAATACATGTCATTGACAATCTTGCTGCTAGTGGGTAATTTGGCGCGAGAAGCAAAAGAAATTTGGTAAAATTGACAAGAACTCGTTATTTTTACCAGGATAATACTTGTTTATTTTCAAAAATCAATAAAATGAATGCAAAAAGTAATTTTCTCAACTTGAAATCCACTCGCAAAAAAATGCCAGCTTAAGTAATTTCAACTCGCATTTTCAAAATACAGCTCGCATTTTGCGAGTGGCGAGTGCTTAAATTCGAGCCCTGACGTTACATAATGGGAAATCTGTTTTAAACTAACCTGGACATGCAGGCTAAATTAGGAACTTCTTATTTTGGTAAGTTTAAATAGATAACCTTATAGCAATACAGAGTCAGTGAGTATGTATATATAACCACGATATTATTATGGGAAAAAACTTTTTTAGGCATCTCAAAATGTTCTTCCTTTAAAGTGGTATTTTATTGCATAAAAAAATGGTATTTCAGTACATAAAAAGTCAGCATGAAGAGAACAATTGGTATATTTGGTGAGAAAAAAAAAAACAAAAAAACAAGTAATGGTTACATAGTATTTCTATATATAACTACTAGTTACTGTTATATAATTAGGTATTTGTCAGAAAAAAAAATGCAACAACTATTCCGGTAAACGTTTTTTCTTCGAAAAAGGTGCCTTTGGACATATTACCTCCTTATGGAAGATCTCAAGTGACGCGATTTTAAACACTTATTTCTAACATAAGAATAACCCCTGTAAGTAATGTTGTATACCGGTAATGCAAGAAAAATGATAAAGTCAGAATGATGCTCTTATGTATTCCCTATAAATGGGTGAATACTTGAATCATTGAAAAAGTTACATTTCCCTTAACTAAGAAGAACATTTTTTTTTGTTAATTTATTGGTGTGACAATCATCCCCCCCCACCCAAGAAGAATGTTTTAAAACTGAAAAAATAGCTTTGCCAAACAATATAAGATGGGTAGTTTTTGTTTGACAAAATCTTCTGAAGTGTGCTAACGCGAAATTATTTATGGCTCAGTTTAAACTAATTTATTTTGGCTCGATTGCGAAGAAAGTTCAGAGCTTTTTTAAACTGCTCTTGGATCTGCTCAGTACTGAGTGTTGTTTTATGAGAGGCATTGGGTGTAGTTGGGGATCCAACCGCAACCTCTGGCATGAGCGGCTAACACTCTATCCACTTCACTTTACACATGCTTTGTGTTATCTATCATTTACCCTAACCAGATAATTATGGAAAAACACAAACAAATATAAGTGAAACTTGTGTCAAGTTCAGTGCCAGTGGTTGCAGCAATGCAAATAATGTTTGTTTGTATAGTTAAATATAAGGAGACATATAAGATATGGTTAATGCCATATTATATGCATTACAAATGTTTCGGTGATTTACCTTTATTTTTCAAAAAAAGAATATGCACAACAGCGATCATTCTTAATTTTGAAATTTTGGGAAATTAAAACATTGCAAATACAATTTGTGACCCTTGTAATGTAGTATATAACTGAGAGGAGCTTAAAGAAGTTTGACTTTGTCATGCAAGCCAAAGACAGCCCAGGCAGATCCACAAATTTTAAGGTTCATCCAAGATAGTTAAATTCATGATTTTGCTGAAGCACTGTTATTTAGCAATATTTTAGGAATACTAAGCGGGATCCAAACCTTGGTCGACCCCTGTCCCCTGACTGGATCCATAAGCGGAGAGTTTCTGATTAAATGGAAGCAAAAGATCAATAATGACAGCAATGCTAAATGTTATGATACGCTGATGGCATACAGACCATTGAACACCATCAAACTGTTATGATTACCAAAGCTTATGAAATGAAAATTAATGGAAACCATAATTATCAAAATCAATTAGTGAACTCTAAATCAATAAAAACATACAATGTAACAAACAACTTCCTTAGTGAAATTAACAGCACAAACATAATGTAAGCTATACCATAGGGTCATTAGGGTCATCGTTGACGGCTCCAGAACCCTTGTTGTCATGGATACCAGAAACTTCCTTATTGGCCCTGGCAGATGTCTACAGTTAGGGTAATAGATGTTATAAACTATCAAATGACCTTTGTGACATACCTGAAAGTCACCTGTGGAACTGAGGATAATATTAATTTGCAATACTATTTGCAGATGATAATCTAAACATATACAGTTATATTAGAAAGTTCCAGTCGTGTCTATATTTCAGATTTTCATTTTCAGCCATACTTTAATATTTTAACACTACCAAGATCTGCTTGTCTTTTCATTATAGGCTAGAGATATAGACTCACTCAGGTAGGTGGAATAGACCAAATAAGCTACCAATAAATGATTAAATATGTAACTACTGTAATGTTATAGAAGATGAGTTTCATTTTATTTTAAAATACGAATGATTTGATGATTTTGAGAAGAAAATAATTAAAATAAAAGATATTGTGGGACTAGGTCAAACATGTTAAAACTTGTAAATCCGTTAACAAAAGTACAATTATCAAATTAGGTCTATATGGTATATAAAATACATTTGAGAAACAAAATTCTGTTCTTTATAGTGAGTAATAAAATGGTTATTGTTGCCTTCTCCATGGCAACAATGGCACACACAATGGCGCACACAATTGTATAGAAACTATTTATTTATATCATAGCATGTTATATTAAATGATTATGCATTGCATTAATTTTTTGTAATTAATATATCCAAAACCTTACACAGATAGTTCTCATGATGTTCAACATTGATTACATTTGAAAATTGTATTCTCACATTATGTATGTATTTGTTCGTGTCCTCATGGACTTGCCCTTGGATAATTTGAATAAAAAAATTATCAGAAGTTATATAGTATGAATTATGTTATTTAAATATTTAAATATTGATGCATTAGTCAGTACTATAACATATATGGATACAAAATAAAAGGAACACTGATTTATAACTTATTTAACCAGACTCAAATAATACAGTACGAAACATTTACAAGCAATAATAATACTGTGAGGTAATAACAATAATTTTAACAAAACAGCAGCAGTGTTGATACCTAAACATGAAGTGAGAGTATTTAGATACCGTATTCCCTGTATAAATCCCCACACTCACCCCGCCCCCTAATAAATTCCACCCCCCACCCCTCCCCCACCCCAACCAATTTTGGTCTGAAATTTAAAAAAAAATGTGACCAAAATAAACATTCCCCCACCACTCCCAGGGATTTATTTGAGGGAAATACGGTATACACAATAATAATTATATCACAATGAATATCACACATATATAGGTGCTCCCGTACTTGCATGGCATCCAATAACTCCTGAATGGAAGCATATTTTTCTTGCTGAAATAAAAACGTCCTATAAACATGAACCTGAGTGTAAAAGGACATTGTTTATGAAAATGCAGAAAAAGTAGAAATTAACAAGGCAGTAAAGTGTTGTCTGTTCATGCAAGACTCAGCTAGCATGGGGACCTGAACCCATTTTGTTGTAGAATGCTTATGGGGGACCAGCCTGTTTTGTTGTAGAATGCTTATGAGACACATAAGTTACTAATGGCTTTATCTCATTCCTGCAGGGAAATATGAAAGAGGTGGCCATTCGCTCAAGCTTAAACAAAATTTGTTAAAATACATTTTTCCATCATATTTGTAAATTACTGAAGCTATTGATGGTGGAGGCAGCTATAACAATAGTTACTGAAACTGAACTTTGCCATCAATATAATGCCATTGTTACACTAATTACAACTGACCTGGTGTGGACTGTCAATCAAACAAGTCAATAATCCAATCAGCGATCATTATTGGTTCTAGAACTGCCATTTTCCTTAGACAAGCTGACGATGTCTAAGTAAACACTATTATTCACTTGGACAAACAACACCACATGGCCAGTGGGCAGAGTGAGTCAATCTTGTGTCAGGTCAATTGAGATCAAACTTTTAATGTCTTGTTACAGTCGTCCAAATATTCAGCAAAGCTTTTGATTCTCCGAAAATGTTTTTTTACCAAAAAGGGAAAACTATATACTAATACAGTAATAGAGTAAAAATGATCAAAAATTCATTACATTCATTAAACAAATCTTCAATACATGTATATCAATCAGTGATATTTGTTAGATTCACAAATATCACTCAGTGCGACCCAAGTCAGTGTTTGTATAATGTTGTAAAGCTATATATAATCAGTGAATGTCTTTTATAAGGATATAAGTCTTACTAATAAAAAGTATGCCTTAAATAGCTAGCATGACCCAAGAGCTTATCTCAATAATGGCATTATAAAAGATTACTGAGATGTGGCTCACTGGATAAAAGAATCCAGAGCAGTGTGTATTAATACACCATTCAGTCCTATACTAGGGAAGGCAGCATGTTTTAAAATTGTTTTTAACACAGTCATAGTCATATCAGGAAAGGGGTAATGTCCTGGCAATGTATGTAAGTTTAACAATGCCAAAGTGAGTGATGTGTCTCAGTTGAACAATTATAATTATAGTCATTTCAGAACAGGGACAATTTCCTGGCAATATATCTAAGTTTAACAATGTCATAGTGATTGATGTGTCTCAGTTTAACAATTATAATCATAGTCATTTCAGAACAGGGACAATTTCCTGGCAATATATCTAAGTTTAACAATGTCATAGTGATTGATGTGTCTCAGTTGAACAATTATAATCATAGTCATTTCAGAACAGGGACAATTTCCTGGCAATATATCTAAGTTTAACAATGTCATAGTGATTGATGTGTCTCAGTTGAACAATTATAATCATAGTCATTTCAGAACAGGGACAATTTCCTGGCAATATATCTAAGTTTAACAATGTCATAGTGATTGATGTGTCTCAGTTGAACAATTATAATCATAGTCATTTCAGAACAGGGACAATTTCCTGGCAATATATCTAAGTTTAACAAATATATACGGTGTTTAGAGTCACTTTCAACCATTTCTTAGTTATATTGCAACCGTGTCAACTTGAGACAGTATTCTAAGCGCTGCCACAGTGGAGTATCATGCTGCAGACATATGGTAAGATACCACACCAAGTCACATTATACCAACCCCGGGCCGACCAGACCTACAACTATCATCTAAATTCTGAGCGCGAAGCGATGAAGCTTCTAGTACCATTTTTCAAGTATTTGGTATCACCCAACTGGAGAGCGAACCCACAATGTTCCACATGTGAGTTGGACGCTCTACCAATAGACCATTGCTGCCGTACAATGTGACATGATTGGTGATATTTGTTTAAAAGGCATTACTAAGTGAAAATATATTTTACTGTGATACTTCAATTTAAACATATCTTATTTCTCAATATATACAATGAAGTAACAAAACAACAGAAGAAAAAGGATAGCATAATTATTCAAGTGACTTAATGTATTAATATTTCTGTTTTTACAAAGACTTGATCAAAAGACTTAAATCACTTTTTAAAAAAAAGGAAATGGCCGAAATACAGGAGCTACAGCTGTGTCTATAACATAAAGTCAAACCTGTATAAGCTGTTACCTCTATTGAGCAACCTTTTGTCTGAAACCGGCACATTTTCTATTTCCCATTTCTTTGCTTTCAGAGAAAATAACATGTATTGATAACAAGCTGTCTTAAATGTCACTTTTGCTCCCACCAGTGACTGGCTGCTTAACCCTTTACTCCATAGATACACGTTTTCCTGCACCAATCACAGAAGGCCTTTGAAAACAGTGCAGGAAGAGTTCAGAACAAGCAATCTGAACACTTCCTGCACTGTTTTCCACTCTATCCATTAATATAAACATAATTCACCCAATAATTCAAAAGGCGTCTATATTAGAGGTGTCCAAAGGCATCTATATGAAGTAAAGGGTTAACACAGGTTTGACTATAAGTGGGAAATAACTCTGTGCCACCATCTTGTACTTCTTATGTAACTAAATGTCCATCAACATGACATGTGATAACTGGTATAAACAACTGAAAATGAAACACATTTATTATAATATCATAGTATTATTGTTACTTGTAAATTATGTTAACATCTTAAGCAAACAAAGCAAGAGAAAAACATGAATAATTAAGAAAATGATGAGTAATACTCATGATGGAGGTGAAAAAAAGCTGAAAAGGTAAACTCTGAAATTACGATACATGTAATTGCAAACTACAGTGAATGATGCGGTTAGAAAAAATTGTTTTTAAATTGTATATACAATAAAAGGTTGTATTAGGAAATAAAGAAAACACACAAACAAGGAAAAACCTCTGTTTCCTGCAACATGTAACCGGTGCCTAAACAATCGTTCTTAGAGATATTAAGACTTTAGTATGTAAAAAAAAAAACTGAAAAAATTTCTTCGATCTTTCTTTTTAATTAAAACTGAATGAATATTTATATTGCCACATCATGAATTTCACAGGATTTTCTTTCATATTTTGTTTTGGTTTACTTTTTTTTTTTGTTTTATCTTCGATCTTTCTTTTTAATTAAAACTGAATGAATATTTATATTGCCACATCATGAATTTCACAGGATTTTCTTTCATATTTTGTTTTGGTTTACTTTTTTTTTAAACCCATTTCAAAGTTCTACTCTGATGAAACATAAACTAACTTTCATCAATATTATAGACAGTATGATATAATCTAATCTTAGCCTAAATGGAAATTACAAAGAGGTTTGGCCATTTTACTTCCATCCTTTAAAGGCTCATTAAACTTCCGAAACGGTCGTTTTTAGTTTTAATTTAAGTGACTTTTACTCTTCCAGATGATAAAAAACATGTTTATTTGATCACTGAGAGACTTTGCAAACGAAAATATAAAACACATTATTAGTACATGATTATGAAAGGGTTTTGTTGTTACAAATTAATGTTCGTCTTTTTCCGATAAACGCCTTCTGGCAGAAAATGGGGATTTACGAAGCTTGTTCGGAAACGTGTCGGTCGGTAATATATGACCTATTCACTACAGAGAGAAACATAGTATTGGGAACTGTAGGGGATGCAGTTTAAAGTTAAATAACCGCTTGCGGTTAGATAGTTTTTAAGAACGTCCCCTATATTCCCCTCAGTGTATTAACGAACTGGAAACCACGAGAACGTAAGCAAAGAATCGTTCATATAAAATCAGAAGAAAAATTCCTTTTTTTAATAACTATACTAAACAAACCACCCTTGGTAGCCTCTTAATATTGACTGTGATAAAGTGATTTGTGATGTAAGAGCATGTGCAATAGTATCACGCGTATATGCAAGGGAGGATCCTGAGCAAGAGTTACTAGACCAAACTAGTATTCCGTACTCATTGTTTTTCAGTGCGTATAAATAATATAATGTGTACTATGTTCGAAACAGTTTTATTGCAGACATCACTATATATATCTAAAAAAAAGAAAACCCAAAACGATACATATTAGTGAAGCCATAACTTTTCCAATCATTTTAATGAACCCCTTATCTAATGGTCTTAATCCGCACACTATCACTGCAGTATTCGCTTGTGTACTTCCGAACACTGGCAGAGGTACAGTCGGAAAGCAACCGAGTCATTACGGAATTACAAAAATGTAAACAAAAGTTAACAGTTTGGTCCGCTTGTCTAA
This sequence comes from Panopea generosa, assembly GCA_029582155.1. Taxonomy (NCBI): domain Eukaryota; kingdom Metazoa; phylum Mollusca; class Bivalvia; order Adapedonta; family Hiatellidae; genus Panopea; species Panopea generosa. The sequence continues at coordinate 14,286,339 of CM055903.1, read as the reverse complement.
GAAACACACATTTCCATCGGAGTTATTTATTTTCTGTCACTAAACAGTCACTAAGGAGTCTACAGGAATAATTTTAGCAATACTATAAACACATTTAATTACAATCATTTTTGTTATCAAAAAGTGTGCATTTCAGAAGTTTAATGAGGCTTTAATAAACAAGAAGTCACAATAACATTTTAGAAGACTCAAGGTATGCAAAATCTAGATGTTTCACCCGAGTGCATGCCAAATAGCATTCAGCAACCATACATACAATACCTTGTAAGCAGTGCAATATTATAAAGTTGAAGAAGAAAATAACACAAGGTGATAACAAAGCTGTGTTTTCAGTTTTGAAGGTGTAGGAGGTTTTTATGCATATTTGTACAACCAAACACAACACCATGTAATACCTGTTGGGAAGGCATCATATTTTGCTTTTGTTGCGACTGAAATGACAATAAATATGGAATAAAAAATACCGGTAGACAGAAATAATCCCCCCTTACCCCCTACAGGGATCTTGGGGGCAGCACTCCCTATCATTAAGAGTTAATTAGAGGCCCTTGGGGAGGATGCCCTCACAATGGTCAGTTATCAAAATTGGTCAATTAATGAACTTGTTTCATAATTTATGGTCACTTTTCATATAATATTATTGTTTGAAAACTTACCGCTAATCAGTTTATTTCGAATCTGATTCAAGATGATATTCGATTTTTTAAAACAGTTTGTTAGTTGTGCAACAGACTTTACCGTATATTCAGTTTGTCAAATTTTAGTTTAACATATTTTATAACAATTTTAGACAAAAGTTAAAATAAGATTAAGAGTCCCTTTTAAAGTTTTATCATTTGTAAATATTTATTGTTGGTTTTAGTAATATTTCTGTTATATTTCAACCACTGAAATGATAAATATTGAGTGACCTGAAGTACTTGACAGTGGCACTTCTGTACATTACCATCTCATGTAATTACTTTTAAGATTGGCACATGTTGTTAATATATGTTTGTTTTTAAACGTTTTTTTTATAAATGTGCATATGATGGAAGCTATTGTCCGTATTACCTGGCACACTCATTAATCTTCATCAATATGTCAGGGCATTTAAATGCCTTCTCAGTGCAGCTATTCATGAGTGCGACATGATGCCAATTAAATAATGTATTGGTATCAATTTATCAACAATGATATCAATATTTACGCTTGGACATAGAAAATTAATTTACAGATATTAACAGAACTCAAAATGCATGTGCTAAAGTGTACACAAATTAGCTGACAGCTAGCGGACAATAGACACTGGGTGAAAAAAAAAGCCATTTATTTAAAGGCTGAAGGTGAGCTAAAAATACCCTAAACATGTGTTCTATATTTACTGACCTGGGTGTCACTAATAATCTTTTAAAAGTAAAATATCTTTCAAACTATGTCATGCATTATGTAACATGAAAACAAGATAATGAGTCCCTAATCAATACCAGTAAGTGGCTTGTACGACCAGCATGACTTTAAAATTTTTGTAACCTGTGTGTGACCTGTGTGTATGTACAATAGATATATAATATTACATGTACATACTGGTAGTAAGAGCATAAGTAAAATAAAATATATATTTTCTCAATAAAGTATAATGAATAAATATTATACATTTATTTTTTTTGTGCATAATTACTTTCATAGTTTATGGTAATTATTGTATATGCTCTTCTGTAATTAATTTTTTCAAATGAACATTTAACATTTTTTTAAAAGGTCTGACAGACTTTAGTAAAGTAACATGGGTATACAGTGAAAAGTAAAGGAGGTGACCTAGGACATTATTATATATAATAAAAAGTTGTAAACTAGGAAATAAGTAATACACACAAACAGGAAAAAGCCTCTCCCTCTCTGTTTCTTGCAACATGTAACCAGTGCCTTAACAAATGTTCTTAGAGATATTAAGTGTGCAAGAAAAAAAATTGAAAAAATTTCTTGGTTTTATCTTCGATCTTCTTTTTGTAATTAAAACCAAATTAATATTTATATTGCCACATCATCATGAATTTCACAGGATTTTCTTTCATATTTTGTTTTGGTTTACTTTTTTTTTTAAACCCATTTCAAAGTTATACTCTGATGAAACATAAACTAACCTTCATCAATATTATAGATAGTAAGATATAATCTAATCTTATCCTAAATGGAAATTACAAAGAGGTTTGGCCATTTTACTTCCATCCTTTAATAAACAAGAAGTCACAATAACATTTTAGAAGACTCAAGGTATGCAAAATCTAGATGTTTCACCCGAGTGCGTGCCAAATAACATTCAGCAACCATACATACAATACCTTGTAAGCAGTGCAATATTATAAAGTTGAAGAAGAAAATAACACAAGGTGATAACAAAGCTGTATTTTCAGTTTTGAAGGTGTAGGAGGTTTTTATGCATATTTGTACAACAAAACACAACACCGTGTAATACCTGTTGGGAAGGCATCGTATTTTGCTTTTGTTGCGACTGAAATGACAATAAATATGGAATAAAAAATCAACAGAAATTATCCCCTCTACCCCCTACAGGGATCCAGGGGGCAGCACTCCCTATTATTAAGACTTAATTAGAGGCCCTTGGGGAGGATGCTCTCACAATGGTCAGTTAGCATAATTGGCTAATTAATGAGCTTTTTTCATAATTTATGGTCACTTTTCATATAATTTTATTGTTTGAAAGCTTACCACTAATCAATAAATTTCGAATCTAATTCAAGATGATATTCGATTTTTTAAAACATTTTGTTAGATGCGCAACAGGCTTTATCTTATATTCAGTTTGTCAAATTTTAGTTGAACATATTTTAGAAAATTTTAGACAAAAGTCAAGATAAGATTAGCAGTCTCTTTTCAAGTTTTATCATTTGTAAATATTTATTGTTGGTTTTAGTTATATTTCTGTTATATTTAAACCACTGAAATGATAAATGTTAAGTGACCTGAAATACTTGACAGAGGCACTTCCGTGCATTACCGTCTTGTGTAATTACTTTTTAGAATGGCATTTGTTGTTAATATATGTTTGTTTTGAAACAGTATTATATAAATGTGCATATGATTTGACCTGGCACACTCATTAATCTTCATCAATATGGACATTTAAATGCCTTTTCCGTGCAGCTATTCATGAGTGCGACATGATGCCAATTGAATAAGGTATCGACATGATGCCAATTGAATAAGGTATCGGTATCGGTTTATCAACAGTGATATCAATATTTTCGCTCGAACATCGAAAATTAATTTAGATATGCGCAGAATATTCATGAGTGCCAGGTAAAAGGTTACGTACAATTACAAACTATATAATTAATAACTACATGTACTCAAATTCCAACTCAAAATGCATGTGCTAGACTGTACACAAATTAGCTGACAGCGGACAATAGACATAGGGTGGAAAAAAAAGCCATTTATATAAAGGCTGAAGTTGAGCTAAAAATACCCTAAATATGTGTTCAATATTTACTGACCTGGGTGTCACTAATTATTCTTTTAAAAACAAAACGCCTTTCAAACTATGTCATGCATTATGTTACATGAAAACAAGACAATGAGTCCTAAAATACCAGAAAATGGCTCGTATGACCAGCTCAAGTCTATAGTTTCCATTACCTGTGTGAAACCTATCTATATAATATTACATGTACATGATTGTATAGTAAGAGTATTAGTAAAATAACTTCTTTTTTTCTTAAAAAAGTATATGAATATAAAAATTAATTATATATTTATTTCTTTTGTGCATAATTATTTTCATAGTTTGTGATAATTATTGTAAATGCTCTTCTGTAATTAATTTTTTAAAATTTAACATAACACTTTTTTTGAAAGGTCTGACAGACTCTAGTAAAGTAACAGGGGTCATTCAGTGAAAAGTAAAGGTCCCAAACTTTAGACATACTCTATTTTTATCCCTAAGGTTTATACCAATGCCTTTTATTAACTAAAACTTAATGTTATTGTTAAACATAGAGGCTCATGGGCCTAAACGGTCACCTGATTATCCAAAAAACATTCACACAAAGCTATTAAGTCATAGACCGTGGCGTTGTATAGTGGTAGAGCTTCTGCCTTGCATGCGGAAGGTCTTGGGTTCCGTCCCATGTCGGGTCATACCAAAGACTTGAAAAATGGTACTAGGCAGCTTCCTGCTCGCTTGGCCTCAGCATTTAGGATAGTTCTAGGTCGTCAGTATAATGTGACTATGTTGGGGTATCATACCATGTGTCTGCGACATGATGTTTCAGTATGGCAGCGCTATGTGTGTCAAGAAGACACCGTTGAGATATGTTGAATTTTAGCGACGCTAAACACCATACAACATAAGAAATAACATTTTTGTAAATTGCTCTTATATAGATTTAGTAAAGTAGGCACCACCCCCAGGGCCAAAACGTGAAACCCAGTGACATGCAATTCACAATTTTTATAAAGGACCCGTATACATCCATAATCATTCTCGCCATTTGTTTCCCGGTGCTTCCTATATTGAGAAGAAGATTTTCAAAGTTTACCTTGAATTTGACTGTTTTGGGCCCACCTCAAAGGTCCCAGGGGCATGGGAACCATGCAATTTACAATTTTTATTAACCTTTAGATACCAAAGCTGCATACTACATCTCATTACAATTGAGCTTACAATTTTTGAGAAGAAGTCAAAAATGTCAATTGTTGACGGACGCAAGACACAGGATTGCGATTGCAAAAGGTCCCTTGAGACAAAGTCTAAGGTGACCTAAAAATATCTTGGCTATCACCAAATATAGACGAAAAATGGACTCTTATTAGAATCAAGGGAAAATCAAATCTATGTTTTGACTTGCCCAGTATGGGCAGTTGTTCTAAATAAACATGCAGATTAACACAAGTTGGTTAATCTGAGAGATTATAAATAATTAATCTTCTATCAATTATGACTGGCCAAATATACCAGACATTTCATCTGTCGAAAAGCAGTTGTCAGTAAATGTCTGAATAACGACATAATGAAATAAAGCTTTTAAATTGACCGTTATGCATAGGTAGTCATCCAATGATTTTTTGATCGTCTACCCGTACTGAACAGTGTAATCCTATGTATTGTCTGCTATATTTGAACTATCATGTAGTTAGTATTTGATTGATCATAAAGAAGTCGGTGTGGAAGACCTGTTATCACAATATCAATACAAATACCCCATGAATTTAAATTTCTGATCAATGTACAATAAATAGAGGATCTTACAAGAGTGCTCATTTATTACTGAATTTGTAAAACGAGTTTGAAAGATATATTATGCAATAGATATCGATATATATGTTATATCATTTTTACCAATGAGTTTAATAAATCAAATAAGTATGCACGAATGTTGGATTCTTTTTATCACAAAACTCAGGAAAATAGTACATTTAACATTTATTTTAACATATTATCTCTAAAAGAATGAGAAAAGTCTGGCATATTAGTTTTCATCATTCGTTGTATTACGTAACATCTAATGATAACATCATTTTACCAAGAAAAATCAATGTCATTTATATATTCGGGGAAGTCTGAACTTGGTTCAGCATTTTATGTACCAGAGCCAAGTTATACCAAAAGCACTGACAATGCATCGGAAGTGATTACAGAGTTAATATCAAAAATATATCATGGGTTTTATTACACGTGCACTCCTCACCGTAAATTATGAGATTTTAAAAGAAACTTTATGGCTAACCCTGTTCAGACAGGATTTGGGAAATAAACAGCATGCTGCTAATTTGTACAGCATTGACAAAGGTGTTTGTATAAGGGATGTTTAAAAAATAACGAACTGGTCTATGAGCTCACTTCTTAAACTTCAGTTCAGTTTTTTAAGTACATATTTATATTCAAATATGCAAGTTCATATTAAAATATTCAAGTAAATATTTATGTATTGAAATGGGCAAGTACATATTTTGAATAGCTGTTTTTAGAAGTATTCCAATGCTTAATTTAACATTTATTAAAATTTATAATGGACCATTTAAAATTATTTTTGAGTACCTCCAACTGTGACTATTTATCAGAGGGATTGCACTGATTCTTTAACATACTCAGAGAAGTGAGATTTGACAGGCACAAAATGTTCATCATTAACGTATTTATCTTCACATTTAGAAACATTCTGGTATAGTATAAGAACATGGAATATAATTTGGTAGGTGTGCATTATGAATGACATAAACTCTACGCATTATGGGTGTACTGTGGCCATGCTTAAAGTATTGATACATTCATTGTATGACTTTTCATTTTAGGGTTACCTTATTGCAACTTTTTTGGCTTGATGAATTTATGTCTGATTGTTATCATTGTTATGTTCTAATAAAACAAAATGATCATTTAACATTCTGTCCAATTTTCAGTGAAATATGTCAATATTTGACATGAGATAACAAGAAAAAAACAAGTGTGGAGTTACAATAATTGTTAAATACAACCAGGTGACAGTAGGTATAAATGTATATCTACAATGGTTTAAACATTAATGCATGTAAAGTTAATTGAGAAGGAGTGAAAGGGAAGGTTGTGAAATGATTTTAAAAAGAAACTATTGAAAATTTGATAAAACTATGCAGCTACTTCAGTCGTCAACGCATACACAGAAAGATTAATAACTGGTTTTGGACAAAACTATTCACGAGACAAAAACAATAAAATTAAAAAATAAAAAAATAAAAAGCACATTAATACTATAATCCAGCTTACCCTGGACTGTTTTCCACCATTTGCTGCCGCTCCTTGTCGTGGCGTCTGCTGTGCTGTTTTTTTGTCTGACCCGCCTCCTGATGCTCCAGGGTCCTGACCCCGCGTCGACGTAGACTGGTGAGGTTTAGGGCTTGGTCCCCGATTCCGCTCTGGCTGTTTAGACCGAGGAGTAGTCCCCGTCTGGCCAATCTGAACCTCCTGGAAATTTCTATTTCTCTTAGGTTGATTTGGAGTACTACGTGCAGTTACAGGTGCTGACTGGGTCTCTTGGGGTGGGGCATTGGATGAAGAATTACTTCCCATTCTTGTCTATCTTTCGGACATTATGAATCTGAAAAATGTGTTTTGTGTCAGTTCATTGAATGTCACATATATTACTTTGTTATAGTTGTTTTTAAGATCAAACTTCTAGGAGGTATAAATGATTCAAAGAACCTAAACACCTCAAACAGCAATGAAATCATAAATATTGTCTGGTATATGAGATATAGCCGCAGTGAATACCATGTCAGTGCCTGATACTCTAACATTTATCAGGTGAGGTAGAGAAAAACATTAATAGCCGAACCTGATAAACATTAGACTATCAGGCATTAATGGAATTAATGGAATTTTAATTATGAAATAAATATTTTAGTTTTTTTGTATTATTTAGGAAAACAACAAACAGCAAGCAAATGTATGTGTGTACATCTACCGTAAATGCGCCTGAGAATAGTTCCAAAATTAAAACAAATGTTTTTATGGCCACTTTTCGACTCCATTATAATTAATAGTTTATCAACATTCAAAAAAGTATTTAAACATGGGTTTAACACAATGAAAAATCAATTATATCATCAATTTGTGTGTTCCTGCAAGATAGACCTTCCCTGACAATAAAGCAAAACTTGCCCCCCACTTTATTATGTCACTTAAAGAATAAAACATAATGTATGATCAAACAAAGAGGATGATATAGATAATGAATCAAAGTAAAGGATTTATTATAATATATATATTATTTATTACAATTAATATTAAAATTGATATTTATGAACTAGACTTTCCTTTTCAGCAATATTTAGTGTTTGTTTGTTTAAGCCCTGTTTCAAATTTTAGAAGTACCAGATAAATCAAGAAATATTCAATTTACAGTCTATATAGTACTGTAAAAGAAAATACATGCATCAAATTTTTGAGGGTTAAGTTAATTAAAAATTATTTATCTCAATCAAAAACAAATGACAAATAAAAAAAGAGGCCATCCAAATTTTTCTTAAAAATGGGAATGGGGGGTTGGTGATTTTATTTTTTATCTTTAAAATTATTTTTTTTTAATTTTTTTTTTATGAAAATAGAAATGGTCAGCCGGCATGAAAATTAGGGGGCGGGTGGTGATGATTATCTAGCAATTAATTTATTATAGCAACTTATAGACAAAAAAATGAGAATTACACTTTAAGGTTATCCAATAGTGTTCTCATTAAATAATCAAAGTCCCTTTACTGAGCCCCAATGGACCCAACCTCCTTTATTTTAACAAACTTTAAACCTCTATTCAAAGAGATCATTTATATAAAATCATGAACAAATTTGACTGATTGGTTCCTGACAGGAACTTTTTTGAAAATTTACAAATTTATCTCTTTTTTTGGTCTCTGCTGGTTCCTTGTATATATAAAATACCCTTTACCAGTCTGAACTGTTATGAAAATACTCCAGATTTCAAGAGGATAAAAATAATTTTGAAAGTGGATGATAAAAATAGAATTTACTAGAAATCCTATGTAACAATCAAAGTCGTCAAATCAACCTTATTTTACTTTTACACAACTTAATTAAAACTTTAAACCCTTATTCATGGCGATTATTCAATATGAAAAAATTTGACTGGTCAGTTATTGAGAAGTAGATTTTTGAAAATTCACAATTTTATCCTTTTTATCTTTTTTTGGGGTATAAGTTCCCAATAACATTCTTAACTGCTATTACTATCCCAGATTTCAATATGATTATAATAATTACTAAAATTGGTGAGAAAAAGAGTATTTCCTGTTTTCCCATAGTATTCCTATGTAAAAATCAATTACCTTACCAATTGACCTCAGCTCCTTTATTTGAACAAACATAACAACCCTAGAGATCATATTACCAATATGAACAAATCATGCAGATAACTGGTTGGTCCTTGAGCAGAAGATTTTTTAACTTAACTGTCTCTATGTTAAACTGATAAATCCCTGAGACAGGGCTATTTCCCCCCTTATGTGATGGCTTGAATAATAAATAAAAAAAATAATTTTCTATGTAAAATAAAAGTCCCCTATGTGACTCCAACATAATATTTTCGATTGGAGCCTTGTATGTTTTCTGTGCCTGGAGTTTCAACATGAAGTCTCATAATCCATGCATTGATTTGAACATCAATGAATCCTCAATACCACAAAGCAACCATATCATTTATAAATGTAAAATTGAACTATAAACTGATTCTTCTGTTTTGATTTGAAGTACAACTATTTCTATCAAATTTTGAATATATTATTTTGCTTCATATCCCAGCTGAAATCAAGGGATTGAGTATCCATATTTAGATTTTAGCCTCACAAAATAGGTAATAGTTTCATGTATGTAATGTGATATTAAGCACCATTTTTTTTTATCCTAGCTCATGCAGGATCAGACAATGGGGGGTCAGCGGGGCTAAAGTGCTGTGCTGGCATAATGTATGAAATCCCACATTGCAGTGGAAGTGCGGGAGTTTTACTTTACTTTTAATAATACGGACAGAAATACTTGTTAATTATAGCATTACTTCATAATTATCCTGTACAAAACTGGCCTGATCATATATACGGTAACAACTGTCCGAGTTACTTTGAATTGTATTTATCATATATATATGCGATAGAACATTTTATATAACAGATCTTAACCAAACTTACATAGTAGTTATATAACCATAACAGGTCCCTCAGAGCCAAAGGCATTTACAAGCACTTTTATTAACAAAATGTTACTGAGGAGCAGAGACTTTACCTAGCCTCTGCAGCGAAAAATCAATGTTCCCACTATTTCTTGGCTTAAGTGGGGCAGGGTTTACAATTGACTGGTGCATTAATTAAAATGATATTAAACCAATTTAAATGTAACTATATTTATCTGGACCAGATACACATAATCATAAGTTAGTTTAAACTTATTTGTTTTACTTTGATTGCGAAACAGGTAATACAACTTAAACAAATCATGCTCGAAGTCTTTATCGGTAGAACCATTTAAAAGCATATGCTGATAAAGTGTCTTGCTCAAGGACACCACACATAGCCGATCCTGGGTTTGGTGCCCTACCACTGGACCATCCACTACATATAGTCATAATTTCAAATGGTATATAAATTATCAGCATATCTGGGTTTTTTTACAACTAAATGAAATAAAAGTTAAAAAAAAAAAATCAAATGGGATTTACAGTCAAAACCAAAATGCCTGTAAATCTCATTTGATTTTTTTTTAATTGTCGACACGGATCAAACTAGTTAACGACTTTAACCAAGTGAAAAAACGTTCTAATTAAAGTAACCAATAATTTTATACTTGTTTTAGTTACTGACCATATTCACACCTCAATTGATTATAGTTACAAGAGATATTTCTTGGTTTGTTCAATGCATTGTCAATATATTATAACTTGGATATTGGCCAAAATAATTTATCATTATCTATGGCATCTACAACATTCAGCTTGATTTAAAGTTAAAGGGAATTAGATAAATTTAAACATGTTACATTATTTATATTAAATTTAACATCATTTATGAATTAAAAATAGAACTGAATACATACCTTTCTTATAGTTCTATTTTTTTTAATTCACCTTCCCTTTTCCACTTAAATTCCATTAAATATTCTATGTTAATTCGGTTTGACTGTAGTTTATAATTTATCCAAACTAGCAAAACAATACCAATATAGCTTTCAGAACTAATTGATCACAAAATTCCAATATGAATCACAAAATAATTGCTAAAATATTTAAATAAAAATGCTTTTTGAACACAAGTTGATTTTACGTACACTCTTCAAACTAATATAAACCACGAGACACCACGTTTTATTAATGTATCACCAATCACTATTTTAAAACTGACAAGCCGTTATATTTCTATAAACACAAGAATGTGTGTTCTAAATGATATCCACGCTATGATATATGTATGTGTGTGTACCGCTGATCTATATTGAACGAACTGTGAAATTGTGCGTTGAACACGGGATATCGATCTTTTCTGCGTTTAAAATTAATTTTGGAACTGATGTTTCTGAAATTTGTAAATTATATATGTATATGATCATTAAATGGAGCATTTGTGCTATTTTCAATGAGCTTTGATGTCTAAATACAATTTGGGAGTCGCTTTACACATGTATATAACTTGACCGACTCACTCTCCAATGTGCTGCCTAGCAAAACCAAAACAATATTTACCAACAGTCCTTCGCTATGTTTTGATGAATTAGACGCTTGAATGAAAGTATATTTCTTAATGACTAAAATTAAACAGCTTTCAAAGGACATTGATCTAACTGCGTGAATTTTGGACTGGTATGTCTATCTTTGTGTGGTCTTGATTATTTACAGGGTTGTCTCTAGAAAAGTAAGCGTCCCCGGTGATTAGAAAAACCAAAAGACACCTAATAAACGGAACCTACCGAAAGGCACCGAAATAAAGCTAGTAAAGGCATTAATGTGTAGGTTTCAATAATTTTATGTTTCAGTAATGCTTTTTAAAATAATTTCTTGTAATTTGTTTTAGAAAACGTAAGATTTGATACAATTTTACCTGATGTCTCTTGCAATGTGTATTTCGTTCTTAAAACTTACTAGTAGTCTCCTTAGAATTTGTTATCGCCGAAATTATAACTACTTTGTATTTCTGCTTCTCTTTCTACTGATAACTCTAGAGACTATAGTAATTAAGTCAATGGTATTGTTGAAAAAAGTCATATTTCTACCAGAGACATATACAAATGAGTCACTTTTATACAGGATAAAAACAGGCATAAGCACTAACTAGCTAATGGAGGAACCCCGGAGCTCAGTGAATTGAGCTAAACTATGTGCACTTGTGCATGGTCTGAGAGACTATTCGAGGCACGTATTGTCCTTGGGAATAGGGCCGAAATATACATGATACTGGGTACGAGACAGTGAGCTCAAATAATTCAAGTAACGTGTTGGAAACAACAAGCAACGACTAGAATAGAAGGATATGAAACTTGCATCTCTCTACTTTTTATGGCATTATTATTTTTGATTTCGCAGAGAAAAAAATGAAGGCACGTGCCTACAGTGCCTACAGAAAGCTACGCCTCCGGCGAAGAATTAGTAATTTTGACAAATTAGTCATTCAGGTTTCGCAGGAAACTGATTTCTTGTACATAAAATGTAAGCTCTCTCTAAGCTCTCTCTACATACGTCCTTGGTATAGGATGGTGATAATCGACAGAAACAAAAACAAGAAGAATTTAATCGTCTTTGTTCCAGAGTTTTCCAATCAAATTATTCAGTATGGTGGTTAACCTACTCTGACAATTGTAACCATTCATAATATCTAACAGTTGACCTTTGAACCCTTTCTTCGTTGTTGTCAATATGTTGGCTGAAGTATTTTGAACATTTTTGAACGGATCATGATCTGCAAGGCGACTGTGTCTACATCGGATTAAGTGTCAACAGCTTTAAACTATATTAAACACTTTTGTTCGAACTAATTTCATATAATTTTTTTCTCTGGCTTCTTGCCTCATGATTCGTAAATTTCAAACAAAATAACAGTGTTCAACCACAGGAATAAGAAGTTCTATATTTGCTTTAGAATATTGTTTGATCCTGTATACCATAAGTGTCTCTCTATATATATACAATAGAGACACCGTTGGTATAGCACAAACAACCAATTATACTATTGCACATATAACTTCAGGCTCCTGTAGTTCAACATTATTTCATGTGGTTGATCAGACAATGTACCTGAACAGCATATGTTTGAGAAACATTTCAAACTTAAAAACCTCAAACCAAGACTATGCGCATTAAAAATATCCAGTTCCAGCACAAAATTTACACTCTCATGTTTGAGAACGATTTCACACTAACAACTCCAAACCAAAACTAATGCGCATGAATCAATGCCCGGTTTCAGCACAAAAATTATAACAATACGTTTAATAATTACTATAATACCGTCATTCTCTTTTTTATGATAACTATTTCTTATACCTTTACTTTTTAAATAATTGAACAAAAAAACAGTAAATAAAAGGGTTTATAACCTCCAGTTATACTGTCTGGCTATATACAGACATTATTGATATAAGGTAAAACAAACTATTTTGAGAGTTATATGTTAGTTATTTTTTTGCCATGGATGCCAAATGGTGGAGCAATACTGAGGCTGTGTCCTTATATAAACATCATGGACAGTCTGTTTGATATTTATGTTGTTGGTTTATACGCTTTATGAATCTGAGAGTGTAATATACGCTTTATGAATCTGAGAGTGTAATATACGCTTTATGAATATGAAAGTATAATATACGCTTTATGAATCTGAGAGTGTAATTAGTTTTAGTTGTAACGTTATTTATGTGCGTTGATCAACTTAGGTTATTGCTGATGGTGATGCCTAAATATAATGCAGTGTCAGCAGTTTTTATTTCTGTGTTGTGTTATTTATAAGGATTTTTTTTTCTGGTGAATCCAAGTGCTTCATATTTATCAGTGTTAATGTCAATGGATAAATTATGTTCCCAAGTTTCAAGTGTTTTCAGGTCATTTTTTGAGGTTTTGTGCATTTTCTTGGTTTTGGATGGTCAAGTTTACTATATTTCATCAGCGAAAAGTCTTGTTTTACTAATGAGGGATTTGGTAAGGTTATTTATGTAGGCCATAAATAAACAGGGGCCGAATACATAACCTTATGGGACACCATAGAGCAGCTACATTCAACTACTATCTCTTGCTTATGGTCTTTGAGAAAGAATTGGACTCAGCAGGCAGTTTGGTTGTTGACTCCAAGTTATTGGCGTTTATATATTAATCTGTGGTGTTCGACTTTGTCACTTTGTCAAAGGCTTGGTAAAATCCATGACAATTCTACCAGTCTGTGCTCCTTTTTCGAGATTATCAAATACCTCTTGTAAGAAACTGATCAGCTGAGACTATGTTTGCTACAAAATCCATGCCGGTTTGGTGTATTAGCATGGTGACAGGAGATTATATTTATTGAAATTGCCCATGATGTTTGACACAATGTAATGTTCCAACATTTTTGAGGTGATACATGTCAGGAAGATAAGCTGGTAGTTGATGGGTCTCCATTTTACAAGCTTTTTGTATAATGTGTATTTGTAGCATGTTTCCAATCGGTTGGGACAGTTCCGGTGTCAAAAGATAATTGGAATACGGTAGTCAGCATTGGGGCTACCTCTGTATGCAGTTCAACAATCTAGAAGACAGTTAATGAGGACCCACCGCTTTTGGGGGGTTTATCAAGTCCTTTAATATGTTTATTAACACCATCAGTGGTTATAGAAATTTGTGACATCACTGGCTTGGGCTTTAGAGAGGACGGAAAAGGCGTTTTCTTACAAAATTGTGTGTCAAAAGAAAATGGACTGTGATTTGAGAAGACAAACGCAACTTGTTCATTTAGTATGTTGGACTTCTTGATAGGCTCTGTGAATGTTCGACCGTCAGACTAAGTAGGACAACTCACTTGATTTTGTTTTCTTATTCCCAAAGAAAAATAAATTGTACTATATTTCAATGCTTTAAAAGATATTTTTAGTTTCAGATTCCTATGATTGGTAACGGTATTTTTTTTATTTTACTATAAAGTAAAACTTCAGTTGCATTATGTTTAAACACTAATAATGATTGTGAAAGTGTATTATACAAATGAAATGATATTTGGTGCTTGCTTTAATGTCAGGTTCTTAACGTATTGGCTTATCCATTCGGGGAAATAACAATAAGTATCATGTACAGGTGCATGTTCAAAAAATGAAAAGATAAAATAAGAATACAGCCAATTATTTTTAATTGATACAAATATAATTCATAAACTTTACATTATACTGATATTTTAAATTAACAAAAGAATAGACGGTGAACGTTGTATGAATAATCACATGTAATTAACTGTATTTAAACTATTACTTAATTATCAGGTGATCCTTGTCCCTCAGATCTGATCTTATAAAACTATTCAACAATTCCCTTGCCCGTTACAACGTACAGAACTTTACTGAAAAAAAATACTCTGTGCTGTTCTGAAAATGTTTGAAATATTATCATTTACTGATACGTGGCTTAGTGCAACGACTGATACTAATAATAGTATTTACGACAACTGCCATATATATTCTTGACATATTCAAATCAAATCAAATAAATTGTATTTGACGTTGGTGTGCTGAATAAACAGTAAACATAATCTACATTTAAAGCTTTTGAACCGACAAAGGCTTTCGAAGCCTTTGATACTTCCTGGCGCTCATGAAGGACCCTCGTATCCCGTAGTTTGTTGTTCTGACGCTTGGTATCAGCACATTATTAGAGTATCTAAAGTTATATTTAGTTTCTTCCTGTTCTTTTAAGGAAGAAAAAACTGGTGGTGCTAATTATTTAATACTTTAAATTATCTTTCTCCCGATATGCAAAGCTATATCCAAAAGCTCAAAATATTTTTGTTGAAATCATTGTATACAAATACAAAAGTGCTCTTTCTTGTATTTATCTTTTTGATGTTATTTTCTGAACAAAAATACCAGCTAACAAAAATCAAAGTTTGATAAAATGAAAGTGTGGAAAATTAGTAATCTGTTTAATTTACTTAAATTATATCCTATACGTTTTCGAACATTTAATTGTGGTGTAGCTTTTTTAACAGATACTACCAATTTGAATGTCAAAATTTAATTCAAAATCCAAATCGACTCACCTTATAGTCTAACAGTTTTCTTCGCATGATATTGTTGTTTTGCCAAAATTAAAGGTAGGAGATTGGTCCTGTGCCTTTTTCTAATTACAATAACTGGGAATTTGTCTGGATTTGTTTGTATAAAATTGAACTTGAATAAATCTATTAGACTTTTTCGAGAACAGTTTTTAAATGCTTAAAATTATGTAAATGAAATTACAAGGTATTATCATTTAAATAGTAATACAATGTACTTTGTTAAATAAATTACAATATATCATTAATAAATACATTAACAATAAGTGGACCAAACATTTACGTTCTGACAGTCATATATATATATATATTTTTCTAAATATTTTTCTCCTTTTTTCATTTGCAGTAGTTTATTATTATTACCTTATCTTTTATTTAACCATAACATTACTTAATTTATGGTATATAAAGAAAAGAATATTTAATTCTCAATTACAAACTCTTACTTTAATATCTATTTTTCTTACATTTATTCCAAATCTTTTTTTTCCCAACATATTTATTGAAATAGTAATGTTAACTATTTTTCAGCTTGGAACGAGTTACTCTACAATTAACATGACAGCCAATATTAGTGTACTTCATTTGCACGGGGGACTGGCCGTAACTAATGTTGGCAGAACGTGTGGCCTAACCCTCTTGCTTATATGTGTTTGTAAATCTTTATAGCTACACTACTGTTGTAATGTAATTGTACGATTATAAGAAATGAATATGTTTAAACTAAACTAGATAACTCTTCATTCGTTCGATTGAGTGTGAAGAGACTCCATAGTTCCATTGAGTGTGAAGAGATTCCATAGTTAGATTCCATAGTTCGATTGAGTGTGAAGAGACTCCATAGTTCCATTGAGTGTGAAGAGATTCCATAGTTAGATTCCATAGTTCGATTGAGTGTGAAGAGACTCCATAGTTCGATTGAGTGAGAAGAGATTCCATAGTTCGATTGAGTTCGATTGAGTGTGAAGAAACTCCATAGTTCGATTGAGTGTGAAGAGACTCCATAGTTCCATTGAGTGTGAAGAGATTCCATAGTTAGATTCCATAGTTCGATTGAGTGTGAAGAGACTCCATAGTTCGATTGAGTGAGAAGAGATTCCATAGTTCGATTGAGTTCGATTGAGTGTGAAGAGGCTCCATAGTTCGATTGAGTTCGATTGAGTGTGAAGAGACTCTATAGTTCGATTGAGTGTGAAGAGACTCCATAGTTCGATTGAGTGTGAAGAGACTCTATAGTTCGATTGAGTGTGAAGAGACTCTATAGTTCGATTGAGTGTGAAGAGGCTCTATAGTTCGATTGAGTGTGAAGAGACTGTATAGTTCGATTGAGTGTGAAGAGACTCCATAGTTCGATTGAGTGTGAAGAGACTCTATAGTTCGATTGAGTGTGAAGAGACTCTATAGTTCGATTGAGAGACTCCATAGTTCGATTGAGTGTGAAGAGACTCTATAGTTCGATTGAGTGTGAAGAGACTCCATAGTTCGATTGAGAGACTCCATAGTTCGATTGAGAGACTCCATAGTTCGATTGAGTTCGATTGAGTGTGAAGAGACTCCATAGTTCGATTGAGTTCGATTGAGTGTGAAGAGTCTCCATGGTTCGATTGAGTGTGAAGAGACTCCATAGTTCGATTGAGTGTGAAGAGACTCCATAAGATGACATTTTATGCAAAAGAATGTCGTGTGGTACACAATCGAAAGCTTTTGATAAGTCCATATACTCATTTCGTTCCAGTCGTAATAAATCTAAGAGAGTTGCTTGGCAGCCATGAGACTTTCTAAATGCATATAAATAATCGCAAAAATTAAATGAAGGAATCTAACTAGCTGCCAGATACTCATTTCGATCGAAAGCCTCTTTTAAATCTTTTAATAATTCTAAGAGAGTTGTTTAGCAGCCATGACACTTTCTAAATGTACATAGATAACAATAATAAAATAATTCGAGGAATGCTTACTGGCCTGTAGTTACATTTGAACTAACTTAACTGAATAAGTCTGTAGAATGGACCCAGCTCTCCCGATTGGGTCAGTTAAACAGCAGTGCTGGGAAAGCCACACTTGAGCACGGTGATTGGTCATTTGTTTCAACTTTAAGTTTGAATGACGTCACCGTTTATTGCTATGACTTGTGTGACATGCATAGAATGAAGCTTAATTTGTAAATATACACATATTCCAGTTTTTATAAAGCAGAAAAAGAAAAATATAATCCTGAATCATACCACACAACACAATAGACATAAATTTTAATCTTTGCAGTATTTTAACATACCATATAGCATTACTGTTAATTTCAATACATGGCTGCCATATTGGTGGCCATCTTGGATTTTTATCTTGGATTTCCCCATCAGGTGTTAGTAAGAAATGAACTTTTGAACATGGGATACAATTTACCTCTAGAACCATGATTCAACAGTTTTATTTAAGCGGGGTGGTAGTCTAATAGATAGATTGTTGGCCGCTAAAGCCAGAGGTAACGGGTTCGACCCCAAGCTTGACCCGATGCCTTTCATAAAACAACACTCAGTATTGGTTCTAGCCATATAAGCTCTGAGTTTCATCGCAATCGAGCTAATATAAATCTTGTTATCTTTGCGTCTTTCCATGCGGCTTTACACTCCAATCTTGTTTTCCTTACGTACTACTCAATTCAAGTTTTCTTCCCATACGTAGTTGTTTCTTGAAATCTTTGTTTCTTTTTTCCATCTATACTTCAATCTTGTTAACTTATTTTCTTTCCTTACTTCAGTTTTTTCCTTACTTACTTGATTATTGTTATCTTTGCTTCAAACTTCAAACTTGTAACATGTATCTTATATGCCTGTGTTTTTAAAGAGTAGATTCGCCAATGGTATGGAAACCTATAGTGACCCCATTGTACATGTATATACCAAAATAACGTTTTTCGTGATATTACAAAAAAATGTATGCTTCATGTGATTATATATATATATATATATATGTATCATTTAAAAGTAGGCTTATTTCTTTATATATTAATGGCAACTTAATCGTTATCCATGCACAGTGTATATAAAGATAATGTGCTTATTATTTATCTCCGCCAATCATATACGAATGATGGTTATATTGAGATTGTTTCCTCAATTTGTATGTTTTATACAATTTAACATTTAGTTTTAATATAATTTGAATGTTTTGTAAATAAATATTTTGTAAAATTGTCTTAAATGTTGAATCAAGCTGCGCGTATAGAAGTATGCACATGTTTATACGAGAGGTGATCGTAAATTTCGTTTTTATTGCGCTATATCTAGAACAAACGAAATGCTTCACAGCTGTTCCATTTCAAAGTATCGTCCACTCGAGCGAATACACTTCTTCCGTCGGTCAGTCCACGAACAAAACACGTGCGCCAGCCAGTCACGTGACAATTTCCGAAGTGCCTTCGTTGTTCTTCCTGGGACTCGTGCATGTTTTTCATTCTCGGGAACAACTAAAAGTTGCAAAGGGCTAAATCTAGGCTGAAGTGAGGGTGAATAATGGATTCCATGCTTAGTCTACGCATGGTGTCAGGTATTTAAATGTATTCGTCAGCTCGGAGATAATGGATCGGAACCTTTTCATGGAAAATATATATAGATCACCATGAGATTGATTGAACATATATCTTTAAAATATATAAACTTTTTTTTCTTTCTTTTTCCAAAGGTAATTGGTATTGAAGGTTTATTTGAAATAATAATAATACCACTATGATAATTTAATTTAAAAGACTGGACTTTTTCTTAAGATCATCTTAGTCGTGTATTTCAAATATACACAGAAATGTTAAATTGGAGATTGAATTTCAGGTACATCTATGTAGATCATCTTGGAGATTGATCTATCTTTGAAATACAACATTTAACCTTCTTTGAAATGTAAACAAATATTTATCACCTTGGAGACTGAACTGTGAAATACTTTTTAACATTCTAAATAAAAGTTAGTTGAAACAGAATATTATCCTGTCTTATGTGTTTTGTTGAGGCCCTCCCGGGGGTTTTGGAGATCTGGAGAACATGGCCATTTATTTTCAGAGATCTGGGGAACATTGGCCATTACTTTCAGAGATCCAGGGATCAAAGGCCTAATTTTAGAGATCTAAGGATATTGTCCTTAATGAAAAAAAGTATCTAATTTTATTAATTTTATCCGAGACACATAAACAGAGATAGGCAACTGGAGGCACTTGTCTAAAATAAACCACGTGGCGTTTTCTAAATCATGGAAACACACATCCTCCAGAATCAAACAACATATTTTTGTGGTTATGGTATCAAAAGAACGGGCTTGATTCGGGAGATTATTTTTTTTTCTTTTTTAAATTTAAGGAAATGAAGAATTTTACGCTTAAAGTTGTTGTGTGTGATCATTTTATATTTTTTAGCCCATTTTTAAAATAAAAAAATACTTCAATAAAAATCAATATGAAACTTTCGCCACAGATGGACAACTTACTGCTTCATCTTTCTACCTAATATCCGTATTAATTTAATTCTGAAGACAAATATTAAATAATTGATAGCGCGAATTGGTCATCATTTTTATCACCTTTACTTTGGCACCAAAATTCAGACAAAGATTCGAAGAGTTATTATAATAATACAGTTTAAAAAAACACCAACACGTAAAAAAACATTAGTTAAAATTTAATACCGACGTTTCGGCTTATCGCCTTAATCATGGAATAATAACTCGGTATTGAATAAAATGACACTGCTTTCGCAAACTGACGCTCTTAAGCATAGTGAAAAACAAAACAGTGAAGTGGTACCTTTCACTGTATGTTATAACACTTCATTACCTAATATAGGTGTTATTTTTAATAAATACTGAGACTTGTTAAAATTGTCTAACAATGAGAGTGTTAAACAGTTACATGCATACAAACCTATTGTAGCGTACAGACGCCCAAAAAATATAAAATACATTTTGATACAATCTGAATTTACAAGCCATAACGCACGTACATTTAGTTTTGTTAAATGTAATAGGCGAAGATTCTCTCATTGTTGCAGTATTGTACAAGATTCAAGTATCTCTAGTTATGTTACTGGTGATAAGTTTGGTTTACGTTGAAATACCGATTGCACATCTAAAAATGTTATGTATCTTATTTCATGTAAAATATGTCAAGTACAGTATGTTGGACAAACGAATCAAAATGTATCAAAACGTATGAATAGTCACCGTTTTGATATAAGAAGTACCTCAGATCCAACGTTTTCATCTAATGTCGCAACACATTTTAACGCCGGTGCTCATTCAAGAAGAGTTTTCATTTATGCATTTCGACACTGTTAGTAATAACTTGGATCGTTTGTGTAAGAAAATTACAAACATTGTATTCATTTGGACTAAATGCATAACAGCTATATGATATATAGAGTTGCTTTCATTGAACAGTTACATGTACTATTGTTTGTTCCTATTTCTCTTTTTTAAGAGTTATTATAGAAATACTAAAAGTGCCGTGGACATTATATTGCTATTAGCCTGCCAGTCTCTGTAATTAAGTCAATGATTTTATGTAAACTTTTTATACTTGATCATAATTTACTTCTATTTTTTTATATACTTGATCAAAAATGAGATGTCGACTGCGTGAAACAGCTTTTGACAGCTTTGGATGTTTCTTACGTGTTAGTCTGGGCCCCTGCACAACTTCATCTAATAATCGTATGTACCCGAAATAAATTTTGGATGGTAATTCCGAGCAAAGCTATATTTACAGTACTGATGCTGAAAGGCAGAATAGGGCGGTTGTTAATATCGTCGATTTCGGGTAATAAGGACTGGTGTTCAATCCTACCCGGCATCTATTTTTTATTAGATCGTGTTTACACAATAAAGTCAATTATTTATGTGTATTTATTGCCTTTTGTAAATTAACCATTCAGCTGTTTTGTCTCTTTATCCTTCCACTGATATCTACTTTGGCTCTACTTGCCAAAGGCCAGCAGGGCTTATATCGTGGTAAATTGTCCGTCATCCATCCGTTTACCTTTTTCTTGTAGAAGTTATATCCCCCACATTTTTCAAAGAATCTTATCCAAACTCGCACATAATTTGTATAACCGCAAACTCTTGAAGTTCTTGAACCAGCATGATTGAACCACAAATGCTCCCTGCCACAGGGCTTACAAGCGAATTTTTAAGTAAACTTAAAAAACACATTATTCTGAAAATTCAAGCCATACACCATAAATATTTCTAACAAGGAAAAAAAGACAGTACATAAATTTTGCTTATTATGATGATGTGTAAATAATAATAGAGGAGATTATAGTAGACGTTTTACTTAAGGAAACACTATTTGGTACTTTCAGGGAACTATGTTTCAAACTTTTGGAGATCTAGGGAACAGTGAAAATACTTTAAGAGATCTAGGGAACATGGACAAAATACTTTTGGGGAAATTTGGCAAATACTTTTGGAGATCTGGGGAACAATAGGCATTACTTTAAGAGATACAGAGAACAGGGACCCCATTGGGAGGGCCTCTTTGTTGTCCAGATTGTAAATTGTAACGTCTAATAAATCACTTTCCATCAGTATGCTTTTATATTTTTCTGGCTATATCTGACACAAACTTTATTATTTTATTTCTTTAATATTAAGTCATTTCTGAGCAACTACAACAGTATAAACTGCAAGGATCATTAATAACAATTTTAAACCATTTTATGGCGCCGGTGTAGTCTTCATTTACGAAGCCACCTGTTAAAAGATCAATGCATAAAAATAATAGCAAAAAACTAAATATCCCTACCGCGTTGTGTGACGCTGGTCAATACAATCTGGAGCAATTAAACCGTTACATAATTTTCTGAGAAATCGAAAAAAAAATGTGAAAAATGTAATAAAAATCGGACCCCTAGCGGGGGTAAGCTATAAATTCATAACAAAAAAAATCATTGAATATGATCCAAATATTTAACATCATTTTATCAATGTATTTGGTTATATAACTGTCAATTTGAGCTTAATATTAAGGATAACCAGCCCCATAAAACATAAGAAATATACGCCTTCACGCACATACGACGGCCTAGCAGAAAATAAATTTCGGGGAAGCATGCCCCGGATCCCCTACAACTGTGCCTACACATCGTTTTCAGTCAAGCTACGCCCATGTTCGTAGAAATTCCTTGCATCAGTTAATAATAATATATATTATTTTTATGTCACATCTATTTTCAGTTTTTTGCAATGTAAATTTGGAATGTTCAAATTAAAAACATATTTTTGATTGATTCCATCTTTTGCATCTTATCTAAAAAAGGACGAAATGTAGACTATATTTTCTTAGTTTGCACACAAGCGGTGCACGTTGTATTTGGAAAACCATGTGATAACGTAACCAACAAGAGTGCCGAAAGATGAAGTCATGTGACCAAAATTTAGTCACATGATCAAATTTACACCCGTTACATTATGGATAAGAAACCCTAAACGATCAAAAAAGATAACTTTAAATCAAAGGTGACATTGCGCCATAAATATGCCAAGTCATAAAATAAGTAGTCAATGGGAGATAATCAATCTAAAACGAAATGATATAGCAATTTATATCGGATTAATTTATCAACAAGATATCCAAAAATCTAACATTTTTATGATTTAAACCGATATTTTCTTACAATCGAAATATTTAGATAAATTTATCGGAAATAATTTAATAACGAAATTACCGTTATTTTGAATATAAACATTAAATGCGTTACTTTTTATGATTTAATATTAACGAGATGTAATAAACAACATTCCTAAATTCATTATGGAAATATATTTTAGCAAATATAGCATGGTTACACTACCTTCATAACATCCCATGTGTGTTGTGCAGTATACCGCTTCTAAAGACTGGACCAGCGCGCTGCGTCCATAAACAGAATTAATTCAAAGTAATATATCAAAATTGTGTTCCTTGGTCCAGCGCTGCGTCCATTCAAAGTTATATATCAAGATGCAAATTGTTCCTTGAATATTGAGTAATGGAGTAAAAGTCAACTATTCTCTGCATTTTTTTTTTGTCACGGCGTAAGGTTCTGTACAACAAAAACTTATTTATCTATTCTCACATATTGAAAACTATTGTAAACACTAAATGCTTGAAATACTTTACAACCATTCTTCAGTATCAGGCTAGAATTTTCATTCCATTCTCCTTCGATACGATGATCGTTTTGACGAGTTTTATCAAGTTCGGAATAATGGCAGCAATGAAAGTGAATCCTTCTCAGGAGAACTACTACGTACACAGTAGAGATTGTTGATATGTGCACTTGCTACTATGCCAGACCACGTGTAAAGGACTAATGACAGCAAAGAAAGTGAATCCTTCTCAGGAGAACTGCTACGTACACAGTAGGGATTGTTGATATGTGTACTTGATACTATGCCGGACCACGTGCTCGGAATAATGGCAGCAAGGAAAGTGAATCCTTCTCAGGAGAACTGCTACGTACACAGTAGGGATTGTTGATATGTGCACTTGATACTATGCCAGACCACGTGCAATGGAATAATGACAGCAAGGAAAGTGAATCCTTCTCAGGAGAACTGCTACGTACACAGTAGGGATTGTTGATATGTGCACTTGATACTTTGCCGGACCACGTGTAAAGGAATAATGGCAGCAAGGAAAGTGAATCCTTCTCAGGAGAACTGCTACGTACACAGTAGGGATTGTTAATATGTGCACTTGATACAATGCCAGACCACGTGTAAAGGAATAATGGCAGCAAGGAAAGTGAATCCTTCTCAGGAGAACTACTACGTACACAGTAGGGATTGTTGATATGTGCACTTGATACTATGCCAGACCACGTGTAAAGGAATAATGGCAACAAGGAAAGTGAATCCTTCTCAGGAGAACTGCTACGTACACAGTAGGGATTGTTAATATGTGCACTTGATACTATGCCAGACCACGTGTAAAGGAATAATGGCAGCAAGGAAAGTGAATCCTTCTCAGGAGAACTACTACGTACACAGTAGGGATTGTTGATATGTGCACTTGATACTATGCCAGACCACGTGTAAAGGAATAATGGCAACAAGGAAAGTGAATCCTTCTCAGGAGAACTACTACGTACACAGTAGGGATTGTTGATATGTGCACTTGATACTATGCCGGACCACGTGTAAAGGAATAATGACAGCAAAGAAAGTGAATCCTTCTCAGGAAAACTGCTACGTACACAGTAGGGATTGTTGATATGTGTACTTGATACTATGCCGGACCACGTGCTCGGAATAATGGCAGCAAGGAAAGTGAATCCTTCTCAGGAGAACTGCTACGTACACAGTAGGGATTGTTGATATGTGCACTTGCTATTATGCCAGACCACGTGAAAAGGAATAATGACAGCAAAGAAAGTGAATCCTTCTCAGGAGAACTGCTACGTACACAGTAGGGATTGTTGATATGTACACTTGCTACTATGCCGGACCACGTGCAAAGGAATAATGACAGCAATGAAAGTGAATCCTTCTCAGGAGAACTGCTACGTACACAGTAGGGATTGTTGATATGTGCACTTGCTACTATGCCGGACCACGTGCAATGGAATAATGGCAGCAAGGAAAGTGAATCCTTCTCAGGAGGACTGCTACGTACACAGAAGGGATTGTTGATATGTGTACTTGATACTATGCCGGACCACGTGCAAAGGAATAATGACAGCAAAGAAAGTGAATCATTATCAGGAGAACTGCTACGTACACAGTAGGGATTGTTGATATGTGCACTTGCTACTATGCCGGACCACGTGCAAAGGAATAATGACAGCAACGAAAGTGAATCATTCTCAGGAGAACTGCTACGTACACAGTAGGGATTGTTGATATGTGCACTTGCTACTATGCCGGACCACGTGCAATGGAATAATGGCAGCAAGGAAAGTGAATCCTTCTCAGGAGGACTGCTACGTACACAGAAGGGATTGTTGATATGTGTACTTGCTACTATGCTGGACCACGTGCAATGGAATAATGACAGCAAAGAAAGTGAATCCTTCTCAGGAGAACTGCTACGTACACAGAAGGGATTGTTGATATGTGTACTTGATACTATGCCGGACCACGTGCAAAGGAATAATGACAGCAAAGAAAGTGAATCCTTCTCAGGAGAACTGCTACGTACACAGTAGGGATTGTTGATATGTGCACTTGCTACTATGCCGGACCACGTGCAAAGGAATAATGACAGCAAAGAAAGTGAATCCTTCTCAGGAGAACTGCTACGTACACAGTAGGGATTGTTGATATGTGTACTTGCTACTACGCCGGACCACGTGCAAAGGAATACTGACAGCAAGGAAAGTGAATCCTTCTCAGGAGAACTGCTAAATACACAGTAGAGATTGTTGATATGTGTACTTGCTACTACGCCGGACCACGTGCAAAGGAATACTGACAGCATGGAAATTGAATCCTTCTCAGGAGAACTGCTAGGTGTACAGTAGGGAGTGTTGATATGTGCTCTCGCTACTATGTCAGACCACGTATACAGTGCATGGATTAATGACAGCAATGAAAGTGACTCTTTCTCAGGAGAACTGCTAGGTGTACAGTAGGGATTGTTGATATGTGCTCCTGCTGTTATACCGGACCACGTATATAGTGCTCGGAATAATGACATCAAGGAAAGTGAATCCTTCTCAGGTGATGCTAGGTGTACAGTAGGGATTGTTGATATGTACTCTTGCTATTATACCGGGCCACGTATACAATGCTCGGAATAATGACAGCAAGGAACGTGACTCTTTCTCAGGAGAACTGCTAAGTGTACAGTTAAGATTGTTGATATGTACTCTTGATATTATACCTGACAAAGAATACAATGCTCGGAATAATGACAGCAAGGAACGTGACTCTTTTTTCAGGAGAACTGCTAGGTGCACAGTAGAGATTTTTGATACGTGCTCTTGCTACTATGCCGGACCACGTATACAGTGCTCGGAATAATGACAGCAAGGAAAGTGAATCCTTCTCAGGAGATGCTAGGTGCACAGAAGAGAGTGTCGATATGTGTACTTGCTACTACGCCGGACCACGTGCAAAGGAATAATGACAGCAAAGAAAGTGAATCCTTCTCAGGAGGACTGCTACGTACACAATACAGATTGTTGATACGTGCTCTTGCTACTATGCCGGACCACGTATACAGTGATCGGAATAATGACAGCAAGGAAAGTGAATCCTTCTTAGGGGAACTGCTAGGTGCACAATAGGGATTGTTGATATGGTCCCTTTTTGCCAAACTAGCTGAGCATTAGGTGCACAGTAGGGATTGATTATATGTTTCCTTTTTGACCAGAATAGCTGACCATTAGGTGTACAGTAGAGATTGATGATATGTTCCCTTTTTACCAGGATAGCTGACCATTAGGTGCACAGTAAGGATTGGTGATATGGTCCCTTTTTGACCAGGATATCTGACCATAAGGTGCACAGTAGGGATTGTTGATATGGTCCCTTTTTGACCAGGATAGCTGACCATTAGGTGCACAGTAAGGATTGATGATATGTTCCTTTTTTACCAGAATAGCTGACCATGAGGTACACAGTAGGGATTGTTGATATGTTACTTTTTTTACCAGGATAGTTGACCATGAGGTACACAGTAGGTATTGATGATATGTTACCTTTTTACCAGGATAGCTGACCATTAGGTGCACAGTAAGGATTGGTGATATGGTCCCTTTTTGACCAGGATATCTGACCATAAGGTGCACAGTAGGGATTGTTGATATGGTCCCTTTTTGACCAGGATAGCTGACCATTAGGTGCACAGTAAGGATTGATGATATGTTCCTTTTTTACCAGAATAGCTGATCATGAGGTACACAGTAGGGATTGTTGATATGTTACCTTTTTTACCAGGATAGCTGACCATGAGGTACACAGTAGGTATTGATGATATGTTACCTTTTTACCAGAATAGCTGACCATGAGGTACACAGTAGGTATTGATGATATGTTACCTTTTTTACCAGGATAGCTGACCATTATGTGCACAGTAGGGATTGTTGATATGGTCCCTTGTTGACCAGGCTACCTGACAGCTTCAGATATCTTCACCGAGCATTAGCTCATTTTATGACTGGACATCAAGAATTTTGTAAATTTCAATTTGATGATGCAGCAAAACCTATATTATTTTGGAACTAAATTTACTTCAAGGTGTGATATATTCCATTATAAATGACCACCTGTAAAATTAAAAATAATAGAATAATATTAAATTCTGATATATATATATAACTTTGTTTTAACAGAAATATTACTGTTGAGATACTACAGGTCAAAAATAATTTTAGTCAGACCCGTAGCTGAGGTCTAGGGAGGCCGGTGCCTCTCTGTTTTTCGGGTTAGGTACCAAATAAATAGGCTCTATATTTTATATCCTTGTTGCCTTTTAAAACTAAAATAATTACAATAATGTATTACTATAGCATTCCCTAGTACAACAGACCCATAATAAAGGAATATGAACCTAAATGGACGCTGTTGTCGCAGACGGAGTACGTATACATATATAAGAAACGGTTCGAAATATTCCATGCATCCGATCATGCACCAGCTTCGCGACATTTTGTTGAAAACAAACGTGTATTACTGGAGAGTTGTTCTACGGTGTCCCGTTGTGGCCATCGCGGCATATTTATTAAATTTAATAAAGTTGAAACAACGAAACAACGAAACTACGATGGTGAAAAGTCGAAACAACGAAACAACGTAGTTTCGACTTTTCGCCATCGTAGTTTCGTTGTTTCGACTTTTCACCATTGTAGTTTGGCATTTTTATCATCGTAGTTTCGACTTTTCACCATCGTTGTTTCGCGTTTTCACCATCGTAGTTTCGACTTTTCACCATCGTTGTTTCGTGTTTTCACCATCGTAGTTTTGACTTTTCACCATCGTTGTTTCGACTTTTCACCATCGTAGTTTCGCGCTTTCGCCATCGTTGTTTCGACTTTTCACTATCGTAGTTTCTGACTTTGAACGTGGGGTTAAACATAAGGTAAGTATTTCATATAAGCAAAGTTTAGTTGATATTTTTTTATCAATACCGTTATATAATTACACCTTTATGTAAATAAATGAATTTGGTTTGCGTATTTTATATATATTGATTACTGCTCTTCTCTTAATAAACCATTAATTACACAATGGATACCTTTGTATACGACAGGTACGTGTAGGTATCCGAGATGATCCAGTATTTGTATAGAATGTGCACGCGCCCCGGTGTTCATCTTATACAACCCTGTAGTTTTTTTTCTTACATGATAAAACTGTAAACAAAAGGCCTGACAGACACCGTGTTAGAAGAGAGCAAAAGCTCCAGAAAGTGTATGTGTGCGTGCGTGCGTGCGTGCGTGCGTGCGTGCGTGCTTGCGTGCGTGCGTGCGTGCGTGCGTGCGTGCGTGAAGGAGAGAGAGAGAGAGAGAGAGAGAGAGAGAGAGAGAGAGAGAGAGAGAACGAATGAACGGAGGAATGGATGGAAGGAGTGAGAGAGGGAGGAAGGAAGGAATATTAAGTACTGTTCGTTATTTATTGTATTTTGTTATATTGATAACAAGTTAATTACCGAAAATTTACATGATTAATTACTCTTAATTTAATATAATCTAAATAAATGCGAATTATATCTTATATAGCTACTTGTACTGACGGCTCAATTTAGATACAAAACGGCAATAAGTAAGTAAGTCAATCAATCAGTCAGTAACAAAGTAAGTGAGCAAATGAATTAATGAGCAAACAAGCAGTAATTCAGTCATCAATCAATCGATCAATAAATCAATAAATAAATTATTGATTCGTCCATGCTTTTAGTTTCGACTGCGCATGAGCAACAGGAAGGCGAAACTACGATGGTGAAAAGTCGAAACAACAATGGTGAAAACGCGAAACTACGATGGTGAAAACGCGAAACAACGATGGTGAAAAGTCGAAACTACGATGGTGAAAAGTCGAAACTACGGTGGTGAAAACGCGAAACTACGATGGTGAAAAGTCGAAACAACGAAACTACGATGGTGAAAAATCGTAGTTACGACTTTCACTATCATATCTGCGACTTTTCACCATCGTTGTTTCGTTGTTTCGACTTTTCATCATCGTAGTTTCGTTGTTTCGTTGTTTCGTTGTTTCGACTTTACTTAATTTAATAAATATGCCGCAATGGCCCCAACGGGACACCGTATTGTTCAGATGAAACCGAACAAAATATTTTTATAACTATTGAGAACTATTATCATACATGCTGTACATACAATTTGCGAGCCATGTTGTAACGTGTTGAAAAAAATGAAATAAAAATAACAGTAATAAAAAAAATGTTGCACGCGATTTAAAAAGAAACAGTCGATATCATAAGTTGATTTGTAACTAGGCCGAAAAGGAAAAAACAATGTTAGTCGCCAAAAACCTACTTTATATAAAATGGTATTGTCCCCACTCCCACTTCTAGTTAGTATAGTATAAATGGCCATGAATGTACATATCTACTATCTTTGCGTTGGCTTTTCAGGAAAACTTAAACAAATGTCTTAAAAATTAATAAGAATCTATAGATTTATAGATCCATGTCATTTTTATTTTTATATTTTTTTTCTAGGAAATTCCTCAGAAACCTTTTTAAAATATCAACAGCATTTTTAATTCATTAAATTAAAATAGAATAAAATTAAATAAAATAAAATAAAATAAAATTAAAGTTATTCCCAAAATATGAATTACTCTTGCAAAAATATTACATATCCTTCACCTATAATACATACAGTATGAAAGTATCATAATACTCAGCAAATACTTGTCTTACAGTGTATTACTAAGAATTGGTAAGTACTGTTGTGTCAGGTCGAAAAAGCTACCGATGTGTATTTAAGGTAAAAGTGTAAAAAAATGGGCAATTGTATAAAATGTAGTTTATGTTATAGATTTGAACGGCTTAAAATATCTGAAATATCAGAAAAAATAGTAACTGGTAACAGTTTCAACAAATATAAAAGAATAAAATAAATGTTTTATTACTTTTATTTTTTAGCATTGTCTGTGGTTTGAACATACGACATCCTGAGTGACAGTCAAAGGCGTACACCATACGACAACTTTGGAGCCTAATAATAGTGTAATAGTTAACACCTTTTAAAGCTGTTCGTTCTTGAAAGGGGGGTCATTCTAGTTGACCGGAACTAGAATTAATTCATAGGTTTGATATACGTTTTTATGTTATGCAAATCGTTGTAACCGACTAAACGTGTTTGGTGGTGAATATAAAATACCTCGAAATGTGACATTGTATGTTGTATCCATACGTTTCGGCAATTTGCTAGCACTGCGAATAGCCTAATTTTGAAATCCTCATTGAATTGAGGTCAACCCATAAAGTGGGATGTGGTTGCCTTACACTTGCTACAATCACCGGTCGTGGAGGATTGAGCGTCTTTTACCGTTTTCTCTATATTTTTCTTATGTCTAATAATATAACTTTCGGTTCTTGTGGTTGAATAACCTGGTTTGAGTCCATCTTTACTATGGATATCATATTTGATAACTGTTTTTTCAAACACTGTTAGTACTCTATTCTGGTTTCAGATTTGTCTGCTTAAACATTCGTTCTTCATCCTAAAGCTTTTTATTATGTACATTCCAGTATTAGTCTATTTCTTTCAATTTACTATCTTTCATTCTGGAGTGTGCTTACTCATGTTCTATATACTTGCTCCGATATAAAACGTCCATATTTCTTAACTTACGCTTGTTTTCGGCACAGTCAATATATAGTGACCCGTTTAATGTTCAGGTAAGGTTGGCCAGCATATCCTTTCTCATACATCTTCATATTCTCTCTTCTCAGATTGCCCACACCCCTAAATGAAAAGCTCCTTCACCAATGAATATATGATTACAATTAATACAAAAACAATGAGTGTTGTCTTAAACAAGCACTCTTGTTAGGGTAGATCACTCTGTAGTAACGTTAAATGTCGCGTCGACATCGACATTATATGATATGATATATAAATAAATAAATAAATTTAAATTTAAGCAAGGGTGCAAGTGGAGAAGGTGGTATGTATAACAGTAATACTATTCAAAAGTCATGTCAGAAAGCAAATATAATGCAACACGATATTACCTACCATAAATATTGTAATTGAAAATACATGTGTATCATACATACATTGTATATGGCTATATTTCGTAATTGAAAAGCTTTTGTATAAATAGTTCCGGTGATCCGTCACCTTGATGTAGCTACACATCATTAGAACCTAAATTTGATTTTAAAAAATCATTAAAAAAAACAAAGAATTCTTATTTGGATATACGTCTAAATCAGTTTAAGGTATATTATAAACAATTTTAATGTATTTTGAATCGTTTGCATTCAGTATTTTTTTAGAGGTGTAACAATTCATCGATGTATCGGTGGATCGCGGTTCACCTTTCCGCTGATATGTGTATTGAGTGTTAAATAACACTGCCACTAGATCGCGATGCAACGCATTTTTTAGACATACGATGCATCGATATGATTGTCAGATATCGTGCATCGCAATTCCATTTTTGATGAAACATAAAAAATAACTTATAAAAACTAACAAACAAAAACACTATGTTTATTTAATCACTATCGCAGTTATGCAGTGTAATACGTTGTGTTGTTCTCTGTTAACAAAGATATTTTTAAGTTGCATACGAGCATAGTTATTGCATACACCTTATTAAACAATCATGGTGAATGCATAAGATAGAGTTTAAAAATCAGTATCGTGATGCGCATTGCATCACGACTTAAATATTGCAATACGTATCGCCTTTTATTTTCACAGGCAATATGTATCGTGAAACGTATCGTTCTGAAAATGATATATCGCGATACGCATCGCAAATAAAAATATGCCAATGCACATCCCTAGTATTTTAACCATTATTTAATAATATTTGTATATCGTTGACAAATAAAAGATAGTCTGCCAAATTCACCATGTACAAAATCATTCTGCGTAAAAACTGTAAATGTACTCTTTCAATGGGTAAACCATCATTAAATCCCCAGACTTCACTTCTGTCATTCAAAGTTGGTGTAATTAACTTATCGAAAAGTTCTACCCTGTGCTTCGGCTGTTTTTCCTTTATAGTTACAGATTTTGAACCAGTGAAGAAATTAAGACCAGACACATGCTGCAATTTTTTTGTTGTGTTTTGAACATTAATGTTACAAGGTGAGCCCTACAATGGGACATGTAATAGTGGCGTGAGATGTTAATGCCGCAAACCAATCTGTCGCCAAATGTCGCACGTTTAACAGGCTATGGCATAGCACCACATTGGGAACGTGGGGCGTTTATAAATAATTTCATGTAATTAGAATACCGCTGAATGACACAATGCCTCAACTTTTGTAGCATACAATATACGAGGTACCTACTTATGCTACGTACTAAGCAAATGTTGGTGTTTAGCAGCATTATAACCTCAACCTGTATTCTTTTAACGATTTCATTTGGTGTACTGATATATAAAACAAATATAAAACACATAAAATTGTCCCAGAATTGCTTCCGAAGTGATAAATGACTCTGTAAATTACGTGTTTTCAATCTGAAAGTGGTTCATTCCGTCGCTTTTCTCGAATGTTTGAAGAAACGGTCATGTTCCCATTCAAAAGCACATGCTCGCTTGAAACTTAAATAGAATGCCGTTCGTATCGGCTATATCTTTGACTTAAAAACGAAATAATAATACGAAAGTAAAGGGGTTTTCCCACCTCACTGCCCAACCGCGTGCACAAAAATAACAGAAAGTACCGGCTTACCGCGTGTAGTTATCACCGTAAATGCGGCGTAGTTGCAATTTATGTAACGTATACCTTGGACGGGGTGATATTTCATTGAGAAAAAAACAAACTTGTATTTGAAGTAACTGGGCTGCAAAAATATAGTGTCAGTGCTGGAATATCCACAACCTTAAGAAGATTAGTGCCTGGAGATAGTGTATTTCTCCATGAATGCAATTGTATTTGTTAATGCAACATATTGGAACAACATTCTAAACAAAAAGAGAAATTCCTCGATTTTTTGAAAATGAAGGTTATGATTGTGTCGAAATTTGGTTGCCACTCAAGAAAAATAACTTTGAGACAAATGAGTTTAATTTAGCAGTCTTACGAAATGTTCTACCTTATCTAGCTTGTGTGTCCCCAATCATTTCCATTTTCAAAATAAGATCTTAAATCAATAAAATATCAAGCTTTTTCGTAAACCCCGGAGAGAAGTTGGCCATTATTTTGTGGTAATTTGCTGAACATCTGTTCGTTTAGTTTATCTTCAAAGAGGTATCTGTATTTCACATGCCATTATTAATTTTAATCCATTAATTTAAGCATTTTATAAGATAGCTGTAAAGGCGTCGCTCTTGTAGAATTGTTTGTTTACGTCTGACGTCTGAACCAGTTGAGCCTCGTTCTGATTGTTGAATGCCAGGTATGCATATATAATTTGAGAAAGTACCATATTCCGTAACGAAAGAAGCTACAACAATACATTGTTAGACATTACCGTCCTACTGTACAACACGTTTTATGTTTCTGTCAGTTCTGACAACCAACACAGGGTTTAAAGTAAGCGAGTTTCGGTTTAAAACATGAGTTTCGAGTTAAAAAAGTGAATTTCGAGTAACATTTTCTGTTAACACGATACGAATTGGAATTTGTTTTGGCTAAAATCAAACTAAACATGTAGAGTGTCATTAATAAATATACAATAAGCCAAATAACTGCACGTAGTTTGCAGTAGCACAAAATACATCATTAAATAAAAATCAATTCGTTTTATTTTTTTCCTAAGTCAAGGACGTATATAGTCTTAGCCTATATGGCCATCAATTTTACCATTTTAACATAAAAAATTCTTAATGATGTCGTGTTTCTTCTGTATTGGATCATAATAACATTTGAATTCTATTTATCTTTCTTTATATTTTGCTACACGTCTTCACAGGCATAATCGGGCAGCTGCGTGTCGTGTCTAAAGTAAGTGAGGGTCTGTTGGGGGATTTACCCATTTGGCATATGCAAAATATAAATGACCTCATATGGCATATGCAAAAAAAATATTTTTCTATATGGAGAAAATAATGTTTAAGATTGTGAGTCTCTAATTGTATGTATATCTATAATTTTGAGTAGGAAAATGGCCAAACTGCATTAAAGGTCATCAAAGGTAATGTGATTATACTTGTCACGCTTTTATCTGAATATCGGTGCAGAAACACTACGGTGCGAACGCTAGTCACAAAATAGATTACAAAGTTATCACATATTTTCGCGTACGGTGATAATTCTAAGATCGTGTAATGATCTTAAAGAGGCTTGAAATAGATCAAAATATATAAAAAGATTCAAAATAGAAAAAAAAGTATTAGAATTTTAATTCAATTTTCGAATAGCATATGGATAAAAACAATAACCTGATATGGCATATCAAAAAAATATTTCGGCTATATGGCATATACAAAAAACCCTAACAGACCCTCGTGAGTAGGGAAAAAGAGAAAAGTATAGTGTAATAAGACGAGGGTAAAATAGTGCAAAATGTGTTAAAATAGTTCGAAAAGATAAAAAAAAAAAAAAAAAAAAAAACCAAAAAAACAAGGTTTAAAACAATCCCAAAATGCTCATGGTTTGGTGTGCTGGAGCTGGCTTGAATGATTCGACGTCTTGCAGAAATACAACATGTGCAGCTAACCAATTATTACACACTTCCGCTAAGCAGAATGATTCCTATTTTACAGAAGTTGGGATCGAGAAAGACACACACATTCGATTCACATACTGAGTGATGCTAGATTTTAAATGCTGAGTATTACTCATTTAACACACTTTTCATACTCGAAACTCACTTTTCTTACTCGAAACTCATTTTTCTTACTCTCGATTATGTGGTTGCAATATCCGGTGTACACACTACATGTAATAATTAGGTCACCGCTCTTACGCTACCACCTATTACTATCTCTCCACCTTTCTCTGCCTATAATGTTGACACGGACGTAATATTATTTGACATAGATCTTTATTTTATTATCCTGCAGCATTTACAATTGAAAACAATGAAAAGCCTTTATCCACATAGTTAGGCTAAAAATATATCGATTGGTCACATGATCCAAAACCTCGTGTTAGTCATGTGACCAACGTAGGAATTCCAAACATTCCGGGGCAAGTCATGGTTCAGTCTACTACACACGTTGTTCATATCGTTGAAATTCAAACAGTGTGTAAACACACATGATTTATCAGATTCTTAGACATTATCTGTGGAAGTGGACATGTGGTCAGCCTGAACAGGCGTTCGTATAACTTTCAGTTAGCTGGCGACACCATACAGTGCGTGTTTTCTTTTATCGCGTGTGCGTCAATTTTGTAGCAGACGGATTTATTGATTTCTGGAAACAATCATGGAAACGGCACTGGACGTTCTATCAAGGGCAGCGTCCATGGTTGAGACAAACGACAAAAATGGTATGTTAAATCTATTGTCATTTTTTTCTCAGTTTCTGTGAACAAACGTCGCATATTTGTCCATTAGTGTTTGTTAAGAGAAGGTGCAAAAGCAGCCGCTTTTGTGTGTTGTGACGTCACACATATTTTGATTGACAGAGGTTGAGAAAAGTCTTGTACATGCTGAAATTGAAACTATGGCAGCGGAAATGGGCACTTGAGAATTGAAGTATTCTATGTTGTGTTCATAGTTAAAGTTCACAACAAACGGGCACATTGTGTTAAACCGCGCTATCCAGCATTCCCGAGCACAACATTCACAAAAACATTGTCGGTACAAATTCCTGTCATTCCATCTTCCTAAATAGGAAATCTTGATCAAAACGGGTCTTGAATCTGGTTGACTGTTGTGATATCATATCTTCACGACCACATATTTCAGACAGCATTACGTGGGACAAATTTTTGATAATTATTAAAATTCCCCAATATCAATAACATGTAGCTGAAGCATGCATGGTATTTAAGGTATGTTGTACAGGTGATTACCTGTAGTAATGCGCTCGTTCAGTGGGCACTTAGATAAAGGCAAATATTTAATTCAGTATTAATTCTTAATGAAAAAAAACCTGTGTGCAGTTGATGAATC
The DNA here is from genome assembly GCA_029582155.1 of Panopea generosa. Lineage (NCBI taxonomy): Eukaryota > Metazoa > Mollusca > Bivalvia > Adapedonta > Hiatellidae > Panopea > Panopea generosa. The sequence continues at coordinate 14,249,401 of CM055903.1, read as the reverse complement.
ACAATAAAAGAAATTAAATTTTTACTTCATCCGCATATTCCAAATACTTGCGTTATATTTTAAAAAGATCAATGATAGTTATATAAAAACAGTCTTGATGTAATGTCATAGTTTGCAGTGTCTTGATAAAGGTTAGGAGTTGATAGTTTGAAAAAGAGTTTACTTTTGAATAAAAATATAAAAAAAAAAACACAATTAAAAAGTGATCAAGATGTAAATAAAGTCAGAATCTTGTAATTTCAGAGACATAAACATTGCATTAAGTCACTGGTATTTGTTCTCCCTCAATAAATTGGGGTCCTCAATAGTCAGGTGGCAGTGCCCTTAGTCTCAATCACTGCACTTCAAGATCACCATCTGTTCTTACTTCAGAGATCACCAGGGTTTGAGTCAAGCTCATTTCAAACACTTTATGGTTATTGCGGGTTACTGTGGAAGGATGGGGGTACTACTTAGATTCATGTACCCGGTATTTATGCACAAAAACTAGATAAATTTAGTGAATTGCAGAAGCTTGTTGTTTGAAAAGTCGCTATTCATTTATTAAAAAATCAGCATAGGGAATCTATTTTCAATAAATTTCATTCAACTATTCATTTTCATCATAAAAAAATGGGGATGGTCTTTTACCTCAGTTCTAGTTTTTTAAAGAATTATTATATAAAAATGTGTTGAAGGTGGCATTAAAACCCATTAAAAATATCCTTGTTAAAGTTGTTTTTATTATTAATGACTAAGTCTATTTAGATGTAAAATCCGTTAATGAGAACTCTCTCATGAACATTTCACAGACTGACAGTTTTACAACAAAATTTAGCAAATTTGCATCTGCATAATCTAAATATAATAATTGAACATTGACATTTGAACCTTAATAATTATTACCAATATAAAGGTTGCTTCATAAATATATTGTAACTGGCCTAAATCTATTTTAAAATTGATATTTGTCACCACAACATTACTGTCATATAACTGTATATTTTCCAAGGATTGCATAATATTTTTCAAGGATTACATAAAAAAACACTCGTTATTTCTGAATACTCCCAAGGTTTACAAGAATTTCCGTGGTTTTTATAGCAATTTCTGCTGATCCCCCCCCCCCCCCCCCCCCCCACACACACCCCATTCCACACACTCTTCAGTCAAATGTAAGTTTGAGTTATACCAGTAATTTTACAGCGTACATACATTCTGGGTCCGGATCTGATTCAGCTTCCAGTTAGCTCAGTAATGCATTGGTCTATCAATCCAGGGGTCATGAGTTCTTCATATTCCCACCCGGCCACAATCTCCATGACGATTGATACACAACTTTGAGTCTCATTGTTATTCAAATCTCACTACTGATTCAAGTTGGAAAGTGATAGAAAAGTGTGCTCAAGTTCTGGTTAACCTTCAAGGATCCTAGGAAATAGTGGTTGGCCCTCAATGGTAAGAAAGTGATGTTAAATATTCAAAATAACACACTGATTCAGCCCAATTAGGAATTTTATTAATGAAGAGGAAACTTGAGATAGCTTTCCAGCCAAATTTGGTCTCAGTAATTGTTACTAAAAATAGATATTTAAGTGTATTTACTTTGCATACTCTCATAAACAATGTAATGAATAAGGAAGGTAAAAACTGTACTGCTCATTTGTGGACTTTTATAAGGCTTTTGATTTGTAGAGACATGGGATTTGGCTTAAATTGTTTGAATATCATGTGGGGTCTCAACCGAAATTGTTAAAATGCTACAACTGTCTGACCTTGTCAGCTCTACTCTTCCTGCTCGGCCAAATTCCCCCAAATTTGCAATGTCAAGTTGTGTTTATCATTGGTTCCTGTCCATCAACTTTTGGCAGAGTTACAGCCATTTATGTTTAAGCTGATCTCAATGCCAAATGCATATCCCTGGTTATGTCGTCCTGATCAAGCTTTGCAGCCTTGACGATGCCAATCTGATCATTTTCTCATTCTTGTGTTATATCATTTTTAAAAAATGTTGAATAAAATAAACCAAACGCAACAATAGCCCAGCTATCAGTTCTTTAAGTACTTTGATTTTAATGGTATATCATGTGTTACACACCCTAATGTTAGGTTTACTTCTCATAAACTTCTCCACTTACTTTACAATCAATTTTGGCCAGGGAATATCAGCATGAAGTCTTGAAAGGCCTACCGTCATAGTGTTCCAGTCCATTGACTTTTAGTGTTGTTATGGCCCTTTAATTACATTTAATGGTCAATCTACTTATGGGTGTCACATTTTCAGATTTCAGTCGATCTTACTGGAGAGTATCGATGAAGTCCAGTTGTGCATATTATCAGTGTGCTCTAATCTATTCATTTTTGGCAAAGTTATCTGAATGGTAAAACTATTCATTTTATTCTCATATTAAAACAGATCTTGATTAAACTCATTGGGGAATATTAGTATGAAATCCAAGATAAGTATGTTATCCTTGCATTTGATCAATCAAGTTTTTGGCAGATTTATGACCCTTTAATTGTTTCTAATTGTAAATCTTTTCAACACTTCTCCTAAAATCCTTAACTGATATTAATATACCAGCTATTATGATATCAGTATGAAGTCCAGTTTAGTATTTCTTCTCTAACTGTCTAGTTGAACCCGGTTGTCAAATGGATTGCTTATAAGACTAAAGGCACATCAAAGGCATTCATGTTAAAAAAAAATAAATGTAACTTCAATTAGTTTCGATTGATTTGGGGATAATATCTTTATATTATGGTGATATGTTCATAATGTATGGAAAAGAACTTTATAAGATTTTATCTTCCATTCTTTTCCATATTTATACCTAAACTTATGTGTATATATGTACATTTGAATGAATAAATATGTTTAAACCAAATGATTTAATTCATGGACATGAACAATATTACCTGATGTCTTTAACTATAGGAGAAAAACAAAATAAGGGAGATAACACATGAAGTCATAAATGCATATTTATTATTGATTTACTTCCCTTGGATTAAATTTTTCTTCCCAAATTGGCCATTATTTGCTTTATGTGGATGCACATTCCAAGCATTCCAATTTTGAGTCTGATGTCATTTTTAATATAAGAATGTTGTTAAACTATACTGAATTGTAAACAAGTGTGTGAATAGCCAAGGAATTTTCATGGATCATTAAAGATGGATTCTGGTAATAATTATGTGCATATTTTACCCAGTATATTGATATTTGTGTAGGTTGTTATTCCAGTATTTCAAGAATGTGACAATTTCATGCAGCGTTAGTGAGCCATGTTTTCAGTTGGGCGAGTTATGAACTTAAAATAGGGCTGTTTATATTTTATTTCCCTGATAAAGAAAATTATAACAAGTAAATTATAGAACTGCAGATGGAAAATTCTAAAAATAGCGATGTAAAATTATTTAATAATTGTAGTTGGAGTGTTTCACATACCGATAGAATCAAAATATTCTATGATTCTTTTTTTCTTTTGTAAATGTTTCTTTGTGGTAGTATTTTCAAAATAATCATGGCGTGGCCCAGTGATAGAGCATATATGGAGTGTCATGGGTCCATCATGGTTATGTGTCTGGTGTCCTCGAGTTCGACACTTTTTCTGCATATGCTTAGTATTAATATAAGTTTAAACTAAAAGATTCTGAAATTCAATTTTATTTTGTTTGTTTGTAGTACAGTAAATATTAAATTGGCACATGAATTTTTAGATGTTGGTTAAAATTGTGTGCTGGTCTCCTCATGAACTTTTCATTTGATTTTCACTAAACTTGCACAGTAGTTGTAAAACAATTATTATCTAGTACAAGTTTTTGAACTGGCCAAATTTTATTATTTATGCTGGGGTTATTGCCCTTGAATTGTCAAAATTTACATATTTTGAAGATACCAGGTATATGCATAATGCACTCTAGCACCTGCAATTTTTCATTTGATATTCACCAAACTTACACAGTTGTTGTAATATATTTCAACTGACCTGACCAAATTTCAATATCTGGGGTATGTATGGCTGTTGCATTGTCAAAAATTGCCTTTTTTGCAATCATTTCCTCTGCCGTTGCTGCCCTCGCACAAGTTTAATTTGCACACAATGTTGCTTTACATGGGATTCATGTTATGCTCACATGTCTATTTTAGCTATTCTGATCACCCTTTTTCTCCCATTCCAGCTCATAGAAGATACAGGGCTTCCCCATTGTCCATGTCATGTTATATCATTCTTTCTCACATGACCTAACAAAAATCTTGGTCTGTTTGTGGCATCTATTTCCTTATCCACAACTCATAATCATAAATTTCTTTATTTTCAAGCCAACGAAAATATTTTATTACTTGATTATTTTTTTAAAAAAGAAGAGAGGTAGACATTATGTCAGAATAATGATGTCAACATATATTTTATGGCGTCTTGCTTACCTGTGAGAACAGGGTTTTGGTAAAAATTACAGTTTATGTGTATTATCTAAAACAAACAATGCACATGGAGATGTAACAGGTGTAATTTCTGGTGCATAATTTTAGTATGTACTTTAAAATGTTCATTTCTTCACTTATCTGAAATGTTTTGGGTTTTAAACATGCATTACCTGATATTTTTGTGATAAAGGCCGCTATCTAGGGTCTGTCATTTGACTGAAAAGAATGAGAGAGAAAAATCTATCATGTGTTTCATCCATAATCTCACTCTGGGTCAAAACGACACAAAGGGGTCTCAGACGAGGCTGCATGTAATTTTGACCGCAGGGGGGAGAATTTTCTATCCCACATGGATGGATTCTTATATACCAGTGTTCATACCAGGCCTGTTTAGTTCAGTTGGTAGCCATGATTCTCTATGATGATTGATATACTGTGAAATCATTAATTTTCGTTGGGTACAAATTTTCGTGGATTTCGTGGGGAGCCTAGACAACGAAATCAAATACCCACGAACTTAGTTTACGCTATGTAATGTTGTCAACATATAAATTACCCCTGTGTTCATATCCCTACGTGCATCGCATTGTGGTAAAATCATCCATCCTTTATTTTATATATTTTCTTTCGTCATATCGCATCACTATTTACATTGATACTTTTGTAAACAGTGTAAGATTTTTTATACTCATATCATCTTTAATTCTACGTCCATCCGCTGATAGACGTGTGTGTGTGTGTGTGTGTGTGCAGCGAGGTGTGTTGTAATTTACCCCACTGCTCGTGTATACTTCAGTCAAATATTAGAGGTACTAAAAATAGACCGTCACCTTGTAACTAATTGCTATTGAGTTGAAACAGTTTCAAACAATGTGATTACAAGTGTAAAACACTGTAAAGGGACAGTATGCGCGCGTACAAAGAAAACTAAAACACAAGTTTATATTGTTTCTCTTTATGATCATTTTTAATAAAACAAACAAATCTCTTAAAAGTCGTAGCACATTCATTTACTGTTCATTATCACAGTCACGTGATGTGGCACGTACTGTTGTTATTTACTGCAGGCCTTGACTTCTGAAACCCTTTCTGGATTACATCTCGTACTTCTCCTTTCCTCTCCTCTGGTTTCCATAACAATTAGTTCAATATCGTACTTGTATATTAGGGTACTAACTGGCATGTGTCAACTCTTATTGGCACAGCGGGGTGCTATAAACCCTGACGAGCGATGTGTGCATTACAGCAGAGGTTAATTACTGGAACGCACTATGCGATGCCGAAAGTGTAAACTTCATTTTTTTTTTTTTTTTTTTTTTTAAATTTCAACGAATTTAAGACCCCACGAATATGTCTTTGAAGTGGAAACCACGAAATTTAATACCCACGAAAATAAATGATTTCACAGTATGACATTTTGTCTCGTTGTCATTGCTCACTCAATGTTGATTCAAGTGGGAAAGTTATCATTTACTTGCAGAGATGGAGCGTTTGAGTAATGGTTAACCGTTCAGGATCCCAGAAAAGAATGGTTAGGTTAACTGATCGTCTAATAACCCTTGATTGCATAAAAATGACGCTAAATATTCAAATCAATTAATCAACCATAGTCCATCATCTACTCTGAAACTTCTTGACAGATTTTCACCAATTTTGGTGTGTGTGAAGCATTTTTGCATAAAAGTCTCAAAATTTTCTCCAAGTCATGGTGTCAAAATTGACTCCATCATGGGGCGTATCAGTTTGTTTGTTTGTTTTTAATTTTAGAAAAATATTTTCTTAATCTACAAAGCCTGTGGCCATTGGATGATTATCAGTTGTTGTTTTATGATTTTAAAAACGTTTCCAACTCTGCAATGCCTGGATCTTTAATATTTTGCATAATATCACCTTTTGTGCTGTTTTGTTGACATTAACCCTTTACTCCATAGATACGCGTTTTCCCGCACCAATCACAGAAGGCCTTTGAAAACAGTACAGGAAGAGTTCTGAATACTTCCTGCACTGTTTTCCACTCTGTCAATTAATATAAACATAATTCACCCAATATTCAAAAGCCTTCTATATCAGGTGTCCAAAGGCGTCTATATGAAGTAAAGGGTTAAGAGATGATTCACATAATGTTCAGCTTTCAGAGAGTATCTATTGTGGTCTTGGAATGCTATATAGAGATGGTACATTTGATTTTCAGCATTTAGAGGGTATTTTTGCACTGTTGTGATGACATTAAGAGATGATATACTGTATGTTAGCATTTAGAGGGTATTTTTGCGTTGTCAGGATGACATTATAAAATGGTTAGAACTATAAGTCACTTGAGACACTTGACATTTAAAGGATATCTTTGTTGCGCATCTGATGTCTGTACAAAGTTTCAGGGGTGGGTGATATATCAGGCTCACATGACAGTTGGGTTTTCACCTTTTCAAACATGCATTACCATTTATAACATAAAGTATCAGTTGTTGTTGTTGTTGTATGGTGTTTAGCGTCGCTTTCACCAATTTTTCAGTCATATCGCGACAGTATTCTGAGCACTGTCACACTTGAGTATCATGCCGCAGACACATGGTATGATACCCCACCCAGTCACATTATACTGACATCGAGCTGAACATACCTAGAACTCTCCTCTAAATGCTGAGCGCCAAGCGAGGAAGCTTCTAGTACCATTTTAAAAGTCTTTGGTATGACCCGGCCGGGGATCGAACCCACGACCTTCCGCATGGGAGGCGGACGCTCTACCACTAGACCACGCCGCGGTCTATAAAGTATCAGAAATGGTCATAGGAGGTTTAGTCGTTACTGTTTGTTTTGAAACCACTATCACATCATAGAGTTGGGTACCGCAAGAAAAAAGTACTGTGATATACTGTATTTTTTAATGAGTACCCCGGTATGTACCACTGTTTACCATGTCATCTCTTGAGGCCGAGATGTCTCCAAATATCAGAATTTGCCATGCTTGTTTCCAATTTGTCAGTCATTTCGATTATGCTCAATGTACTCGATGGTATCATGTGAGATGATTTATTTTCAATAGTAACATGAATACCAAGTAAACTGGTCTGATAATGCATTACTTCTACAATTAAGACAACTAAAAACTCTAAAAAGCAGAAATATGCCACACTTTTTCATTTCAATCATTTCTATAAAAACTTGATCACAGTAATTGCGAAAAAAATGGTACTCCATAATTAATTGTCGTTTCCTCAAGCAAGATACTTTTTCCACATATGCTTTGTACTGGTTCTACCCAGGAAGACTTTGAGCGTGATTTGTCTATTTGTTGAATACCAAAGAAAGATAACTCTTATGGGTGTATCATAAAAAAAAAAGATAAAGGGAAGTAAATGTTCTTTAACTAAATAAACTTTAATGTGTATGAGTTCTTGTTCTTTTCTTATTTAATGAGACTAAGAAAATAAAGGATATAGTCATACTTTATTATTCACACGCATATAAGTATCTGTAAAGAAGATGAAACTTCATGGGAAAAGAGAATGACAAAGCAGAAAATTGTATGTCTTTGCACAATTATAATCTAAAAAATACAATCAGAGATATTAATGTGTTTGGGATTCAAAACAAAAATCTATAATTTTTTTAATTACTTCATGTAATGCTTTTAATGGTGTATATCCGGAAAAATTGCTATAAAATGTCTGAAAAAATGAAATAATTATCAAAATGGATAAAAAGCATCTCATTATCATTAATAAATAAAATTTGAATGGTTTAGTATGTCATTACCAAAACGTGACAAAATCAATATTTAAATAGGATTGGTAAACTTGAAACAAAATCCCCATTCTAAAAATAGCTAAATGCACTCAAATACTGCTTAACAACCGTTGTCATCCGGATTTTTTTTACGAATAAATAAGTTTTACTGTGTGTAAAACTGTATAACAGATTAAATTGAAATCAAATCGAAATCACGTAGCCCAAGTTAGGAAAGCCCTTTTCAATATATTATTTTGGCATGTTTAAATAGATATCCATTTGGAATATGTCAGTGAGTATATAGGCATGATATACTAGAGAATTTTTTTTAACCAATTTTAAAATTTTGATTAATCCTGATATTATACTCCCTTCAAATACAAGGTTTAGTCATTTATTGTCATTTATAAACTAGTTTTAAACCAAAGTTATATTTCTTAAAATAATAATTTTATACATTTTACAAAATTTTATATTATCCACCACATTTATTGTAGAATGTAATTTAAGTTACAATTTGCAAATACTATGAAAATTTTATGAATAAAATTGTTTGGGAAATCATAGACTGGTTTAAATTTTATGTTTAGCTCCAGCTGCAGGTTTATCTGAGCTGATTAGCCCAGTCAATAGTGTGTTTGACTTTCAGTTTGACCACTGCCTGGCCACAGACTCCGTGATGATTGGCATATATGTTGTAAGAAGCAACAATTTCAGTAATATGGGTTATAATTTGTTGAAACTGCAGTTCTGCAGGTATCTAGGTTCTAGGTTGATCCTGCATATTCATTTGTTGATGTTATTTATCTGTATGTTAATTTGTTTGGGGTTTTTACATGTAGAGTGAACCTGGAATCTTCCTTCCTGTTGGCATTGAATAATGTGTTGGTATGCCGTTAAACCCCATTCATTCATTCATTCCATTGAATTTAAGGCAGTTTATCAGAAAAAATCATGATAAATTTCTAAAATAATAAAATGATTTTTAAAATGGATATAAAGCATCTCGTTAGTATTAATAAATATAATGAATCCAAATGATTTGTCAAAACATGTAAAAAAATCAATATTTTAAATGGAATGGTGATATTGTAAAGAAAAGCCTATTCTAAAAATGATAGCAAGTGCAATATTCAGGTCCATGGCTCAAAGATGGTTTTAACCCTTTACTCCATAGATACGCATTTTCTCACACCAGTCACAGAAGGCCTTTGAAAACAGTGCAGGAAGAGTTCAGATTGTTGGTAACGAGCAATCTGAACACTTCCTGCACTGTTTTCCACTCTGTCAGTTAATATAAACATAATTCACCCAATAATTCAAAAGGCGTCTATATTAGGTGTCCAAAGGCGTCTGTATTAGAGGTGTCCAAAGGCGTCTATATGAAGTTTAAAATAACATGGAACAAATGTTCACCACATCAGATGATGTCAATAGCTCAGATGTCAAGGTCTCACTTAGAGGTAAAATGTCAGAAATAGGTAAATAAGAATTAATGTCCGCTCCATTTGAAATAACATGGCACAAATGTTTACCACAATCGAACAATGTGTTGTACCCAATACCTAAGTCCATAGCTAAAAGGTCAAGGTCATAAGGTTCAATATCAGAAATAGGCACTAAATTTCATGTCTGCTCCATATCTTGTAAACCACTTGACATATCTTGCAATAATATGGCACAAATATTGACAGGGCTTGAAATTTCCTCTAAAAGCTACACGTCCTCCATTTCTAAGATTTTTTTAATTGAATGGTTAAAACCAAAGAAATGTAAAGGTCAGTTTCTTAAATCTTACTTGTCCTAACCAAATGTTGACTCATCATGGCGAGCGGATGAGTGGAATTCTCCAGCCCTGATTGACCATAGTGAGATGATATTTTGTACGCAAAACTGTAGGTCAAAATCATACTTGGAGGTTTAAGGTCAGAAGAAGATACAATTTTTGGTATCCACTATATATTCTGTAATAATCTGCCACACATGATCACCGTAATGAGACAGCGTTTGGTCACAGTTCTGTACTGACAGGCTTGACATTGTAGCATTGAATGAGCCTCTTGTTTGTTTTTAAATAAATAATCTTTTTTCATACCTTTTTTTAATTACTTATTTCCAATCAATGTGGGTTATAAATTATATGATCCCCTACCAACACGGAACACTTAACCAGGTGATTTTCATATAAACAAGAACCACAGCGTGGTCTAGTGGTAGAGCGTCCGCCTCGCATGCAGAAGGTCGTGGGTTCGATCCCCGGCCGGGTCATACCAAAGACTTTAAAAATAGTACTAGAAGCTTCCTCGCTTGGCGCTCAGCATTTAGAGGAGAGACCAGGTCTGGTCGGCCCGGTGTCAGTATAATGTGACTGGGTGGTTTATCATACCATGTGTCTGAGGCATGATACTCAGGTGTGACAGTGCTCAGAATACTGTCTCAAGTAGACACCGTCGCGATATGACTGAAAAATTGTTGAAAGCGACGCTAAACACCATACAACATTTCATATAAACAGCAGTGTAAATTGCTCTGTACATAGGTTTCTATAAAATAAAATCATTCAAATTCCAGTAACCAATAAATTGATATCAACAAGTGTTAATCATTCATAGAGTGATAGTAAGGTCTTTGTTCTGTAAACTGATCTGGCTGATATCAAACAGAACTGCCAGCAGCAAATACCCACTTTTATGTAAGATTTCAGAAGTTCTGGGTCACCTCCTCAAGTTTGATAAATGGAATGTGTGGAGTAATGGGTAAAAATGAAATATTGGGGTATTATTTTCAAATGATGAAGCTTTCAATGTTTTATTACTTTGGATAGAGTCTGAGCCTGGTAGATATGGGGTATAAATTTTACTTACTTCTTTTAAATGGGCAATTTGAAAAAAAATAGCGATCATTATTTTGTAAGTTGACATTCAGATATTAGAGATGCAAATATGTACTAAATTCAGTATATCAAATATATCTAAGAAAATACAGTTGGAATTTATTTGACAATAAATTATTGTTTTTTTTTAAACTTATTTATTTTACATTGATTTTGAAACAAGTTCTTACAATTTAGACCAATCATAAATCATCCTGGGTAGAAACAGTACTAAGCATATGCTGGTAAAGACACTTGCCAAAGAACATCATTCATAGCGGTGGACGATCGGACCTGCAATCTTGGATCCAAAGCTCTACCACTGGACCATGTGCTTCACATAACTGCATGTTTCAGTATTAACTAATAGTAAAAACTCACATGAACAAGTGCCATAGCCTTTACTTGGATTTTGTTTGAATTATATCCCTTTTAGCTCGCCGGGACGAAGTCCAAGAAGAGCTATTGTCATGACCCGGCGTCGGCGTCATCTGTAGACACCCAGGTTAAACTTTTGCGTACAAGTTTCAGATATCTATGCAACCACTCATTGGATGTCAATGAAACTTTGCATGTGTATTTACCACCATCAATGGAACACACAGAGATAATAACCATAACTCTGGATTGCTTTTTGGCACAGTTATGTCCCTTTTTGGACTTAGACACCCAGAGGCGAGCTTTGTTGCCTTCTGACAGCTCTTGCTATACTTATTTTAAACATAGTTTGTTTCTCAATATATATGAAATGTGGTAACAAAGCAGTGATGTACAATAAAAGAAAGGATAAGAACGAAAGCGTAATGCTCATGGATATCTCGCAAAATATGGTAAGAGTTTTTATAGCATGTTTCGAATAATTGTCCAGTTTCAGTCATGCTGTTGTTTTAAGATAAGATTGCAAAAGTAGAGTTTGCAGTACTGAGACAGCTCTTGAAATGACTATAAAAAACATCAATAGTTGGGTGAAGTATCAGCTATTTTTACTTGTTGAATACCGGTAGTCTAGCGGTTAAAATGGTAACTTCTTGTGTTTTAGCTGGGCTGACCCAAGTGAGAAAAAAACTATTTATTAATTAATGATTACAGATAAATATACCCATATTGTTGTTTTACACACTGTAAAATTTCTCCATAACAATGAGGCCTGTTCTCTGACAAAAGTGCCTTTAAAGAAGAAGTATATCAAATTTCAACTTTTTTTTGAAGATGTAATTTAGTGCTGTTATTCACTCTATTTTGTAAAGAGCGTAGCTGAGTATAGTTTGAGGCAAATATCAAACAAGTGTGTCCACAATGGTATCAGTGACACTGTCTTTACTGTATAAATCTCTCAAATGTGTCGTAATACTTTTCACTAAATACATTATCATCTGAGAAACAGTTGCATTTGTGATTGTGCTTAATTGCTGTGGTGACAATAGGTATTGTTGCACGGAGAGATGAAGAAGAGATTAATATCTTGCTACAGAGATGACTATAGAATAGCAACTATTGTGTACTGTCACTTTGATGTACGATTTTTTTAGACATTTGTTCATTTGGGTATGTTAAAAAAAATTGATGAAACGGAACGCAGTTGATTTGTTTTTGTTTGAATATTTAGCCTTATTTTTATACCATCAAGGGCTAACAGAAGATCAGTTAACCTAACCAATATTTTCTGGGATAAACAGTTCTAGAGAATACCCATCTTCTCAAGTAACTGATAACTTTCCCACTTGAATCAGCAATGAGAGATAATTGACAGTGAGATGCAATTCTGTGTATCACGGAGACTGTGGCCAGGTGGGGATTTGAACCCATGACCCCTGGATTGATAATCATGACGCGCTACTTATTAAACTAACCAGGTTCGTCAGAACACATTTAAAGGGATAAAAATAAATGTCTAATATATTGAATGAGGATAATATTATGGTTGATATTTCATATTGGCAAAAATGTCATACTGAACAGTACCAGTAACTCACAGACTGCTTTGTTTTATTTAGATGCTTGTGGCAGTATTTTGATCAGTGGTGATAGTTTTGTGTCAGTATAATAACCAAAACTGTGTTTGTCAGTAACATACTTGTGGCAGTATATCGATCAGTGATGATAGTCTTGTGTCAGTATAATAATCAAAACTGTGTTTGTCAGTAATATACTTGTGGCAGTATATCGATCAGTAATGATAGTCTTGTGTCAGTATAATAATCAAAACTGTGTTTGTCAGTAATATACTTGTGGCAGTATATCGATCAGTGATGATAGTCTTGTGTCAGTATAATAATCAAAACTGTGTTTGTCAGTAATATACTTGTGGCAGTATATCGATCAGTAATGATAGTCTTGTGTCAGTATAATAATCAAAACTGTGTTTGTTAGTAACATACTTGTGGCAGTATATCGATCAGTAATGATAGTCTTGTGTCAGTATAATAATCAAAACTGTGTTTGTCAGTAATATACTTGTGGCAGTATATCGATCAGTGATGATAGTCTTGTGTCAGTATAATAATCAAAACTGTGTTTGTCAGTAATATACTTGTGGCAGTATATCGATCAGTAATGATAGTCTTGTGTCAGTATAATAATCAAAACTGTGTTTGTCAGTAACATACTTGTGGCAGTATATCGATCAGTAATGATAGTCTTGTGTCAGTATAATAATCAAAACTGTGTTTGTCAGTAATATACTTGTGGCAGTATAAAATCAAAACTGTACTTGTGTCAAATAAGTTATAAATAGTAATAATACCATTTGGAATTATAATAACCAAAAATGTGCTAATGTCAAATTATTTATAAGTAGTAATACACAATTGTGTCAGTATAATAACCAAAAATGTGCTTGTGTCAGTATATAAACAAGTAATAATACATTTGTGGCAGTATAATTAAAGGTAGTATATCAGGGAAAAAGCTATCTAAAGATGTCTTATAATATGTAATTATTTTTAAAATGGAAACAAAGCATCTCATTCTCACAAATGAATGAATTCCGAATAGTTTTATATATAAAATCCATCAAAACAGATTGTTAAACTTGAAACAAAATCCCTATTTTAAAAATAGACAGCACTAGGCTTAAATACTGCTAGACAACCTTCACATCATCATTCTACCTCATTCTCAGATGATATAAATTCTACAACATGCAAACCCATGCAGTATGAATGGATCAAATTGATATTAAAATGCATTCGCATGCTTATATGAAACGTCACAAAAATTTCGAGTGGGAAATCTGTTAGTCTTAGCTAGGTGCATAGTCCAAAGAAATATAAGAAATCCTTCTTTTTTTTTTGCATGTTTAAATAGATAACCTTTTGGCAATGCAGGGTCAGTGAGTATAAGTGGGCATGATTATTGGCAAAAAATATTTTTAGCCAATTTTAAAATATTGAAAAATCTTGATTTACTTCCTTTAAGAAGTAATATGCCACTGCGTATGTTATACTTGCTTGTGTTTTTGTTATCACACACACAATAATACATACCTGTTTACATCAACTTCAGAAGGGAGTTTATGCAAGCTTAGCCCTGTTGTACTGTTAGACAGAGTCTTTGCAACCATTTTTATTTTGTTCTGAAGTAAACAAAGTTGTAAATGGGATGATATACCCATTCATTTTCCAGACAGACAGAGGGTCTTTGTTATTGCGATGTGTGCAGGATGTACCTGGGGAGAATTTTTGGTAAAATTTACCATTACATCATCCTACCATGAGGCACTGGTGGTATTCGTGCATTAATCCATGGTGTGTTTATAATGTGTAGTGGAAGAGGTACTGTCAGTCCAGACTTTGGTCAACACCTTAGTTTGTCTATAATGTTTAGTGGAAGAGGTACTGTCAGTCCTGACTATGGTTAACTCCTTAGCTTGTTTATTATGTTTAGTGGAAGAGGTACTGTCAGTCCTGACTATGGTTTCCTTCCTAGCTTGTGATCGCCTGGTGTCTGTCGACCCTCGTCTGTCATCTGTCGTAAACTTTAAGCTTCCAACAACTTCTTCTCTGAAATCACTGGGCCAATTTTGATATAAATTTACAGAAATGTTCCTTGGGTGACCCTCTTCCAAGTTTGTTCAAGCCATTTTGATTCGTCAAAAAACATGGCCACCAGGGGGCGGGGCAAGTTTAATTAGTTAAACTTAAAAAAACTTTTTGTCAGAAACTACTGGCTCGATTTTACAATAATTTCACAGAACTGTTCCTTGGAGGAAGTTTGTTCAAACTGTAGTGATTCGTCAAAAAACATGGCGGCCAGGGGAAGGGGTTAGTTTACTATATAAGCTATAGTAAAAACTTTAAAAATCTTCTTGTCAGAAACCACCTGATAAATTTCAAAACAATTTCGCAGAAATGTTCCTTGGGTGACCCTTTACCAAGTGTGTTCAAGCCCTTGTGATTTGTTAAAAAACATGACCGCCAAAGTGAGGTGCTAGTTTACTATATAGGCAGCTATAGTAAAAACTTCAAAAGCCTTCTTGTCAGAATTTACTGACCTGATTTCAATGTAATTTCACTGATATTTACCATGGGTGAACCTCTACCAAGTTTGAACTCTTCTACACATCTGTTACATCTTCAAAACAAATAAAAATTCTTGCCCATATTGTTTTTCTGGAATTTTTAGCGTACATGTATTATATAATCTACTTAAGTTGGGTGACTCAAGGTCAGTCAGGTGAGCGATATTGGGCCAACTTGGCCCACTTGTTTATAATGTGTAATGGAAGAGGTACTGTCAGTCCTGGCTATGGTTAACTCCATAGTTTGTTTATAATGTGTAGTGGAAGAGGTACTGTCAGTCCTGACTGTGGTTAACTCCCTAACTTGTTTATAATGTGTCATGGAAGAGATACTGTCAGTCCTGGCTATGGTTTACTCCCTTGCATGTTTATAATATGTAGTGGAAGAGGTACTGTCAGTCCTGACTATAGTTAACTCCCTAGATTGTTTATAATGTGTAGTGGAAAAAGTACTGTCAGTCCTGACTATGGTTATCTCCCTAGCTTGTTTATAATGTGTAGTGGAAGAGGTACTGTCAGTCCTGACTGTGGTTAACTCCCTAGCATGTTTATAATGTGTAGTGGAAGAGATACTGCAGTCCTGGCTATGGTTAACTCCCTAGCTTGTTTATAATGTGTAGTGGAAGAGTTACTGCAGTCCTGACTGTGGTTAACTCCCTAGCTTGTTTAAAATGTGTCGTGGAAGAGGTACTGTTAGTCCTGGCTGTGGTTAACTCCCTAGCTTGCTTATAATGTGTAGTGGAAGATACTGCAGTCCTGGCTATGGTTTACTCCCTAGCTTGTTTATAATGTGTAGTGAAAGAGGTACTGTCAGTCCTGGCTATGGTTGACTCCCTAGCTTGTTTATAATGTTTAGTGGAAGAGATACTGCATTCCTGGCTATGGTTAAATCCCTAGCTTGCTTATAATGTGAAGTGGAAGAGATACTGCAGTCCTGGCTATGGTTAACTCCCTAGCTTGTTTATAATGTGTAGCGGAAGAGGGACTGCAGTCCTGACTGTGGTTAACTCCCTAGCTTGTTTATAATGTGTCGTGGAAGAGGTACTGTCAGTCCTGGCTATGGTAAACTCCCTAGCTTGTTTATAATGTGTAGTGGAAGAGATACTGCAGTCCTGGCTATGGTTAACTCCCTAGCATGTTTATAATGTGTAGTGGAAGAGTTACTGCAGTCCTGACTGTGGTTAACTCCCTAGCTTGTTTATAATGTGTCGTGGAAGAGGTACTGTCAGTCCTGGCTATGGTTAACTCCCTAGCTTGTTTATAATGTGTAGTGGAAGAGATACTGCAGTCCTGGCTATGGTTAACTCCCTAGCTTGTTTTTAATGTGTGGTGGAAGATGTACTGCAGTCTTGGCTATGGTTAACTTTATAATGTGTAATGGAAGAGGTACTGTCAGTCCTGGCTATGGTTAACTCCCTGGCTTGTTTATAATGTGTGGTGGAAGAGAATGTGATGGCATTTATTAAATGGCTAAGATATTCTATTGTCATCTAAAAATGCCAAATGTATTTTACCATTTTACTGGGTATTTAATTTTCAATTAAATCCGATTTAAAATTTTAAAGCACAGTTTTGTGTGAGTTTAGATAACTGGGAATGTTCAGGCAGATCTTCTCTACTACATTAGAGATAAATCATTTGAAAAGTACTTACATCTTGAAGTTTCCAGATCAACATAGGAGATAAAGAATATATAACCCATCAACATTAAATTCAATTCATGAAAACGCACCTAACCGCTATCTGATAAAGCCTTACAAATGTTTTCATTCATGAAACCTGCACAAAGATGCAGACTCCAGTTCACAGAAGGTTCTTTAATTGCCAAAGCCATTTAAAAAGAGGGCAATAGTTTTTTTTAGTGCTCAGCTGCTTTTGATTTTAGCAAAATATGTTAAATAGTAACTTTTGAAGGATAACTGATGGTCTTTGGAAGTAAAGAGCAGTATTACAAAAAATAAATTGTGAACTTCAGTTTAAAAATATATTTATTTCAATTATTATATTTCAAATATTAAATCAGGGTGACTGACTGCATACACACAATGCCTGAATTTTATCTCTACTTACGGTCCTCCATTGCCAAGTGGTCTAAGGCACTGTCTCAAGATCACTTACCTCTCACTGCTATGGTCATAGGTTTGAATCCTGCTCACTCCAAAAACTTTATGTGAGAGTTTCCAGTTATTTGCAGAAGGACGATGGTTCTACTGTCTGACTCAGTCTGAGGTCTTCCTTCACCAGTAAAACTGTATATGCCATATATAACCTGAAAGGTGTTGAAAATTTCATTAAACCCCATTCAAAAAAAAAAAAATCTTCACTTCACCCTTGACCTAGCTGAGGGTCTGTATTGGTTATAGAATTGATTTTATCATTTACTTTTTTTAATGGGGTTAAAACTACATTTTCACAACACAATATGTTTTATATGGCATATCCAGTTATCCAGTTACCCTGATGACAGAAGACCTTAGAATCGGAGTTGAAACACTGTCCTTTTGCAAATACTTACAACTTCTCTCTGATTCCTTTCCTTTTTGCAATTTTTTTCACATGGAGATTTTTGGTCAACGCTTGGCTTGAACCCCGAACTCAGTGGGTATATTTAAGTGGCCATTAAGTCCACTTAGCCAGCCACAGAGAGAACCCGGTAATATATTTGATTACAGGATAATAGGACAGTAAACAAAAATAAATCATATTTCATGAGATGCCATAATTTATCATAATGCTTTCAGGACTAAAAGTTGACTTAAACTCAACTTAAATCCCTCCTACTAAGATTTTGTTTTTTTTATATTTGCTTTATGGCCAGCTGTATAAGGAGATAAAAATCTTTAACATCCTAAAAACATCAGTAAGTCAACTTATATTTAAATATTCACATTAAATAAACATATTTAAACCTTTTTCTGTTTTACTAAAAAATTATGAATTTTTTTTTTACAGGTATTTTTTTTTCAAATTATACTTTATCCAATCAGATTGCCCCATGTAGATATCCTGAGGTGAAAGGTCAGGCTTGACCAATCAGATAAAGGCTGGAGGTAAAATTCTCACAGTCTACTCCACTTTGTAGTATACTTCAGTCAGTAGTTTGGAAAGACATTCAAGGTTTAACAAGTGTCTGAGTTTATACAAAATTGGTTGTAGTGTATTGTGCACAGTCCAGTGTATGTTACCTGTATGATTATTAACAGTTTACACCTGCCTTTGGATTGGAGAGACCAACGTTGTGCACAGTAATAGTCATAATCTTGTGCAACAGTGTGTTAGGAAGCATTGCTAATATTGTTGCGGATTTAAAATGTTTTTGCTATGAATGTATCAAATAATTGGATAAAGAATCTGCAAGATTATAATATAATCATTGTTAGCTTGTTAGATTAATACAGTGTAAGAATAGGGACGCATTTCAAAGAATAGTGGTGCATGTCGACACATTTCAAAGAAAAGTAAAATGTTGAAGAAGTGACACATTTTAATTAACAAATATTAATTTGTGATGATTTAGAAGGAAAACTTACTTTTCTCTTAATACTTAAATAGTGTTAACATTTGAAAGATTGACTGGATTTTTTGCCAATGTTTATTGTGTAGTTGATATCGGTTCGTTCTGGATAAACACAGTGATAGCCGTCGCATGATGTCCTTGCTAGAGCCAAGGCTCAGTGACTTGAGGGCAGGGTTCGGTGGTTATGGGTTCAGCTCCAGTCTGAGTCTGCCTCCAAACCCAATGTTGCCTCTGTGGCGCCCACCAGTACCCGTGCCTCCAACATCCTGGTGCACGATTCCATCATGTCCGTGCTCTTTATCGATCTCAAGGTCATATCTTATGTCGGATATTTATGATTATTCAGCATACTCGTATTCATGGCCGTCCTGGTACCTAAAAGCAGGTGATTATCGTTCCTCTCTCTCTCTCTCTCTTCTCTCTCTCTCTCTCTCTCTCTCTCTCTCTCTCTCTCTCTCTCTCTCTCTCTCTCTCTCTCTCTAACTCTCTCTCTCTTTTTTATTTGTGCCGTATACTCAGCTTAACATTTACATTTTTACAAACAGATTACTATATTTTATGATACCCAAACTTTTCATTCACAATAGTTTATACTAAATTATTTTAGCTTGATTGCAAAGAAAGCTCAAAGCTTAAATATGAATCGTTCTCGATTCTGCCCAGTACCAAGTGTTGTTTTTGTAGAGACTTCGGGTTAAGCTTTGAATAATAGTTGACAGGCACATAAACCTGTTTAAACTGCAAAAAAAACAGATATCAACTATTTGAAATACAGAGATTTTAATGCTGAACCCATTACAAGAAAATTCTATTGAAAATTGTCCGGAGCCTAGCAAAGTCCAGCTGAAATTGCGTTTTTGTGTTTTAATCTGGCACCTGGTTACATGTTTAAGGCGGAGACTGTCACAGCCCTCCTATAACAAAGTCATAATTCAAGTAATTTTGGTGTGAACTTTGTCCAGTCAATGGCAAATGTCACACCTGTCCTTTCCTCAGGACGGGACGAGTTTACTTGACCTCCCGTATAATTATTGTGTCAAAACACAAACAAAATGTATTATTCTCCGATTTTCACCATGCAGTCATCAGTTTTCCTGTTTTATTGTAAGCTTGACATAGTTTGTCTGTTCGAGATAATTTACTGATTTTAAGAAATGAATATATTTATGACATGTCAAACCATTTCATTCATGTTGTAAAACAACCTGCTGATTGTTATTTGAAATAAAAGCACTTTGGGGTTCTCTGTGGCCAAGTGGTCTAAATATAGTACCTCTGAGAGCTAAGGTCATAGGTGTGTGTCCTGCTTGCTCCAAAAACCGCATGTGGGAAAGTTTGCCAGTTACTTGTGGTAGGATGGCGGTTCTTACCAGTAGGTTTATTATGAGGTCTTCCTTCACCAATAAAACTGGATATTACCATTAAAAAAAGTATCTTTTAATTAAAAAGGTGTCAGTTCAGTTTTGATGATTTGATTTTTGTGGAGATTGCAACTGGTGAACTATTGTGACCTAAAATGCTTGATAATATAGAATGCAAGTTTGACAGGTCATAATGGTGTTTACACCAAAATGTCTATGGTATATCAAGTTTTATTGGTGAAGGCCTTATAATATATCTGTGAACCACTGACCTTCAGTAAGTAACAAATAATCTCACATTAAGTTTTGGAATGAACTAGACTCAAACCCATGACCTCAGCCCATAAGATGTTGTCTGTTCTTTTTGACATTTACACTGAAATATTGGTAATAGCCAACAAGACTGCAAGGTCATATTGGCTTTAACACCAAAATGTTTGGTGAAAGCCTACAAATCTGTGCTGACATTTACGCCGAAATGCTTTTTGATCGACTACAAGGCTGTGTCAATAACTCTGAAATGTTTGGTGATCACCTACAAGACTGTGTCAGGTCATGCTGGCATTAACGCTGAAATGTTTGGTGATTGCCTACAAGGCTGTGCCAGTAACTCTGAAATGTTTGGTGATCACCTACAAGGCTGTGTCGGGTCATGGTGGCATTAACGCTGAAATGTTTGGTGATCGCCTACAAGGCTGTGTCAGTAACTCTGAATTATTTGGTGATCACCTACAAGGCTGTGTCAGGTCATGCTGGCATTAACACTGAAATGTTTGGTGATCACCTACAAGGCTGTGCCAGTAACTCTGAAATGTTTGTTGATCGCCTACAAGGCTGTGTCGGGTCATGCTGGCATTTACGTTGCAATGTTTGGTGATCACCTACAAGGCTGTGTCAGTAACTCTGAAATGTTTGTTGATTGCCTACAAGGCTGTGTCAGGTCATGCTGGCATTTACGTTGCAATGTTTGGTGATCACCTACAAGGCTGTGTCAGTAACTCTGAAATGTTTGTTGATCGCCTACAAGGCTGTGTCAGGTCATGCTGGCTTTTACGTTGCAATGTTTGGTGATCGCCTACAAGGCTGTGCCAGTAACTCTGAAATGTTTGGTGATCCCATACAAGGCTGTGTCAGGTCATGCTGGCTTTTACGTTGCAATGTTTGGTGATCGCCTACAAGGCTGTGCCAGTAACTCTGAAATGTTTGGTGATCACCTACAAGGCTGTGCCAGTAACTCTGAAATGTTTGTTGATCCCCTACAAGACTGTGTCAGGTCATGCTGGCTTTTACGTTGCAATGTTTGGTGATCGCCTACAAGGCTGTGCCAGTAACTCTGAAATGTTTGGTGATCCCATACAAGGCTGTGTCAGGTCATGCTGGCTTTTACGTTGCAATGTTTGGTGATCGCCTACAAGGCTGTGCCAGTAACTCTGAAATGTTTGGTGATCACCTACAAGGCTGTGTCAGTAATGTTTGATGATAGGATTCAAGGCTACAGTTGAATATATTATATCATGGTATATATAATAACAAATGATGGGAAATTGTGCCCAATCTAATGAACATCCAATGAAATTAGGTACTTCTTATGGCATTGAACAGTAAAAGTGATTGCATTTTCAGCTCTATAGTAGCAGGGGTCAAATAGAGAATTTTCTCCATCTATTGCTTGTTGCCATGGTCAACGAATCATTTGTTTTAGCGCACAGTAAGGAGCATGATTCTTTCTCTTGTATTGCGTGTTGTCTT